>JARQOD010000005.1:200000773-200102569 GCA_033576555.1 Oophaga sylvatica | reverse complement strand
AGACTAAAATCTACATCTCTGTGGAGGGGTGATGAACCTGTTGTAATTAAAAAGCCTGTGACCACCAGGTGGAGTGCTCAGGTAGAAGATAAATGAATACATATCAAAAAACTGACCGGCACATCCAAACATAGATTCAGTGTGAACAGGTGCTAAACCTAGAGTCACCAACTCATATACATACAAGAAAAAAAGGTAGCACACTGTAGCGCTATAGCTTGCAAACACGAAATATGAAAAATATGAAAAATTAATTGCATCATTACCTTAGAAATATGAAAAATTGAGAAGTCTTAGCGCATAAGATGGCCAAATTATGCGAGCCTGATAGCCACGTCAAGGCTCCTCTCGTATATCAGGTCCTAACTAATGCCTATCCTCGCTTTAGAAAAGTCTGTCTGCATGGGAACATATGAGTCCTATCTTCAGACTAAAATCTACATCTCTGTGGAGGGGTGATGAACCTGTTGTAATTAAAAAGCCTGTGACCACCAGGTGGAGTGCTCAGGTAGAAGGTAAATGAATACATATCAAAAAACTGACCGGCACATCCAAACATAGATTCAGTGTGAACAGGTGCTAAACCTAGAGTCACCAACTCATATACATACAAGAAAAAAAGGTAGCACACTGTAGCGCTATAGCTTGCAAACACAAAATATGAAAAATATGAAAAATGAATTGCTTCATTACCTTAGAAATATGAAAAATTTAGAAGTCTTAGCGCATAAGATGGTCAAATTATGCGAGCCTGATAGCCAGTCAAGGCTCCTCTCGTATATCAGGTCCTAACTAATGCCTATCCTCGCTTTAGAAAAGTCTGTCTGCATGGGAACATATGAGTCCTCTCTTCAGACTAAAATCTACATCTCTGTGGAGGAGTGATGAACCTGTTGTAATTAAAAAGCCTGTGACCACCAGGTGGAGTGCTCAGGTAGAAGGTAAATGAATACATATCAAAAAACTGACCGGCACATCCAAACATAGATTCAGTGTGAACAGGTGCTAAACCTAGAGTCACCAACTCATATACATACAAGAAAAAAAGGTAGCACACTGTAGCGCTATAGCTTGCAAACACGAAATATGAAAAATATGAAAAATGAATTGCATCATTACCTTAGAAATATGAAAAATTGAGAAGTCTTAGCGCATAAGATGGCCAAATTATGCGAGCCTGATAGCCACGTCAAGGCTCCTCTCGTATATCAGGTCCTAACTAATGCCTATACTCACTTTAGAAAAGTCTGTCTGCATGGGAACATATGAGTCCTCTCTTCAGACTAAAATCTACATCTCTGTGGAGGGGTGATGAACCTGTTGTAATTAAAAGCCTGTGACCACCAGGTGGAGTGCTCAGGTAGAAGGTAAATGAATACATATCAAAAAACTGACCGGCACATCCAAACATAGATTCAGTGTGAACAGGTGCTAAACCTAGAGTCACCAACTCATATACATACAAGAAAAAAAGGTAGCACACTGTAGCGCTATAGCTTGCAAACACGAAATATGAAAAATATGAAAAATGAATTGCATCATTACCTTAGAAATATGAAAAATTGAGAAGTCTTAGCGCATAAGATGGCCAAATTATGCGAGCCTGATAGCCACGTCAAGGCTCCTCTCGTATATCAGGTCCTAACTAATGCCTATCCTCGCTTTAGAAAAGTCTGTCTGCATGGGAACATATGAGTCCTCTCTTCAGACTAAAATCTACATCTCTGTGGAGGGGTGATGAACCTGTTGTAATTAAAAAGCCTGTGACCACCAGGTGGAGTGCTCAGGTAGAAGGTAAATGAATACATATCAAAAAACTGACCGGCACATCCAAACATAGATTCAGTGTGAACAGGTGCTAAACCTAGAGTCACCAACTCATATACATACAAGAAAAAAAGGTAGCACACTGTAGCGCTATAGCTTGCAAACACGAAATATGAAAAATATGAAAAATGAATTGCATCATTACCTTAGAAATATGAAAAATTGAGAAGTCTTAGCGCATAAGATGGCCAAATTATGCGAGCCTGATAGCCACGTCAAGGCTCCTCTCGTATATCAGGTCCTAACTAATGCCTATCCTCGCTTTAGAAAAGTCTGTCTGCATTGGAACATATGAGTCCTCTCTTCAGACTAAAATCTACATCTCTGAAGAAGAAGGTAAATGAATACATATCAAAAAACTGACCGGCACATCCAAACATAGATTCAGTGTGAACAGGTGCTAAACCTAGAGTCACCAACTCATATACATACAAGAAAAAAAGGTAGCACACTGTAGCGCTATAGCTTGCTTGTATGTATATGAGTTGGTGACTCCAGGTTTAGCACCTGTTCACACTGAATCTATGTTTGGATGTGCCGGTCAGTTTTTTGATATGTATTCATTTACCTTCTACCTGAGCACTCCACCTGGTGGTCACAGGCTTTTTAATTACAACAGGTTCATCACCCCTCCACAGAGATGTAGATTTTAGTCTGAAGAGAGGACTCATATGTTCCCATGCAGACAGACTTTTCTAAAGCGAGGATAGGCATTAGTTAGGACCTGATATACGAGAGGAGCCTTGACGTGGCTATCAGGCTCGTATAATTTGGCCATCTTATGCGCTAAGACTTCTCAATTTTTCATATTTCTAAGGTAATGATGCAATTCATTTTTCATATTTTTCATATTTCGTGTTTGCAAGCTATAGCGCTACAGTGTGCTACCTTTTTTTCTTGTATGTATATGAGTTGGTGACTCTAGGTTTAGCACCTGTTCACACTGAATCTATGTTTGGATGTGCCGGTCAGTTTTTTGATATGTATTCATTTGCCTTCTACCTGAGCACTCCACCTGGTGGTCACAGGCTTTTTAATTACAACAGGTTCATCACCCCTCCACAGAGATGTAGATTTTAGTCTGAAGAGAGGACTCATATGTTCCCATGCAGACAGTCTTTTCTAAAGCAAGGATAGGCATTAGTTAGGACCTGATATACGAGAAGAGCCTTGACGTGGCTATCAGGCTCGCATAATTTGGCCATCTTATGCGCTAAGACTTCTCAATTTTTCATATTTCTAAGGTAATGATGCAATTCATTTTTCATATTTTTCATATTTCGTGTTTGCAAGCTACAGCGCTACAGTGTGCTACCTTTTTTTCTTGCTGAAGACTGTGTCTTAGTTTATGCTGCTCAGCTTGGTGACGGTCTCCCACAGCCTAGGTGAGAACCAGAAGGAACTGGACCTGAAGGTACAGGTGTGCTGACTAAGAATGGATATATTCCTGTGAGGGAAGGCCAAGACACAGAAGCCCTGGTGTCCTCGGCCATGACTTTGGTCCTGGCTGACCCTTACATTTGCACCACATGATTGACAGCTCAGCAACACCAGGTCCATACTGCAGGTCCTAACTGTACTCTCTCAGATACTGCTAGCAAAAGCAGCTTTGCTTCTGCAGCATTAAATTAATGCAGGGGCTCTTTGCTATCCAGATACAGCAATCCAATCAGCTTCAAAACAGCGCTTGCAAGCTATATAACAAAGAGCTTACACATGTTCCTTGGTTATGAAATCAGCCACCTCTGATAGATTACAGAAGTGGCCAGTAACCTAGGCAACAAAAAAACCCATAAAATTAAAAATACATCTGTTTTTGACAGCAGAAAAGATTTTAATAAGAGGTAAATTTCACACTTGCTAGTTTTTACAAATACTTTGCTATTTTACCCAAAAGTCGACTTAACCCACTGATTTGGCTGTACCAGCCTACAATCTGTTGTGTAAATTGAGTTTCCCACCCTTTCGTCAACAGATGATTTCAGGGGGAGAAAGTAAAGCAGTTGGAATTTCAATGCCTGATCCAGCAGCGTAGCTACCGGGGGTAGAGAGGTGCGGTCACCCAGTGCCCCTCGCACAGAGAGACTCACCTGGAGCTTCGCTACCCTTAACTGTAATGGCGTGCACTACTGCTCTCTGTTCTGTATACCGGTTGCAGTCTACAGAACAGCCATGGCGTCGACGCATGCATAGCGCCGGGACTCTGACGTCCTGTACGTGCATCGGCGCTATGACTGAACGTTCGTCCATATGAGCCTCAGTGGTGGACTTGTCAGGATCCTGGATTAGGTGTGTAATGTATATGATTTTTTATTTTAATTAAAGCTTGTGGGGGCATTACAAACAATTATGGACCCTGAAATAGTGGGGACCCTCTTACTTTATAGAGACTACTGTGGGGGCCCTTATAAAATTTAGTGCCCATTATATAGATTGGGAGCTAATGTGGGGCCCATTATAAAGCGTAGGAGCTAATGTGGGACCCATTATACAGTATAGGAGCTAATGTGGGGCTCATTACACCGTTTGGGGCTTACTGTGGGGGCCATTATATATTCTGGGGGCAAATGTGAGGGCCATTATACAGTTTGGGGGCTAATGTGGGGGCCATTATACAACATGGAAACTAATTTAGGGACCATTTTATAGTGTGGAAGCTAATACGGGCCATGAAACAGGAGAAAAAAAAGGTTATTCAGCTCACCATTAGATGAATTCCTGTGGCTTTTGGGTTTTTAAAGGCCACTGCAATAAAGATGAAGTTTTAACGTCTATCCAACAATCAGATTTGGATGTTTGTTGCTGGAACTTTTCTGTTTAGGGCCATGATACAGTTTGGGGCTTACTGTGGGGGCCTTTATACGGTGTGAGAGCTAATGTGGGGCCCATTATACAGTATAGCAACTAATATGTTGTCTGTTATACAGTGAGAGCTAATAAGGGGGCCATTGTACAGTTTGGGGCTTACTATGAGGCCCATTATACAGTTTGGAAGCTAATACGGGGGCCATTATATAGTTTGGGGCTTACTATGGGGCCCATTATACAGTTTGGGAGCTAATGTGGGGGCCATTTAACAGCGTGGAAGTTAATGTAGGGCCATTATACAGTTTGGGGGCTAATGCAGAGACCATTATACAGTGTGGGGCTAATGTGAGGGCCATTATACAGTTTGGAGGCTAATGTAGGAGCCATTATACAGTTTGGGGCCTTATGAAGGGGCCATTATACAATTTGAGGGCTAGTGTGGGGACTAGTGTGGATGCCATTATACAGTATGGGGGACATTATACCATGTGGATTCTACTGTGGGGGCCATTATGCATTGTGAGGTCTTCTGTGGGGGTCATTATACTGTGTTTTGGGGCAGCAGTGTGGACATCATACTACGTATAGAGGAACTTTGGGGGTATCATACTGTGTATAGGTGAGCTGTGGAGACATCATACGCTGCATAAATGAACTGTGGGCCCACCAGTGTAGAGAAGCTGTACATTGGGGGCTCAATGGACATTATTAAATGTTAATGGGTACTTAAGCAGCATAATTATTATATTGGCACTCAAGTATTGTGGCCGTCAAAGGGGCTAAATATGAACTCTGACTTATAGGGCATTTGTACATGGTATTAACATTTTTAGGGGACAATTTTACCATCTAGTGGGCACAAAGGAGGCATTATTACTATGTAAGAGGCACAGTGTTGGGCATTATTATGTGGGACAGAAAGGAGCGCTGTTACCCTGCCAAACAGCAGGCGCAGTAATAAGGACACCTATAGCAACAGATGCTCAGCATTGGTGTATCAGTGGGATGAGGCATTTGTGCAGGTTGGAAATAGATGAGAACGGTGCAGGAAATGTGAGAAGTCAAATGTGTCTTTGTTGTAATCTCTAGAATAGTCGTGGTTGCCATTAGTGATAAGCGAGTATACTTGTTGCTCGGGTTTTCCCGAGCATGCTCAGGTGTCCTCCGAGTATTTGGGTGTGCTCGGAGATTTAGTTTTTGTCGCCACAGCTGCATGATTTGCGGCTGCTAGACAGCCTGAATATATGTGGAGATTGCCTGTTTGTTAGGGAATCTGTTCGATGACCCCTCCTCATTGGGGGTACTGTTGTGAACGTGCTGGAGATGACTTCGGCGCTGAGGCTCCCTCTGGTGGTTGCTGAGGGTATTGAACCTATGTTGAACAGCAAAAGTCCACCACCTGCAATGGATGAATGGTTATCAGGTGGGACGGACTGGCCTGATATAAGTGAGCTGACCTCCATGATCCTCGCCGGTGATCAATTGTTACTTCTTGGTCTTGGTTGGAATTCAGCTTGCTTTCTGCTGTCTCCTGCTGTCATTCAGATAAGTTACTTTCTGCTTTTGTTTCTGTGGTTTGATTTTCCTTGTTTTTTGCTGCCTTGGTTTTGAGTTCAGCCGGGTCCCCTTTGGGGGCTTGTGCTGGTCTCTGTTCTCATTTTGTATTTGTTCATTTGCTCAGTCTTGTGATTTTTTACTGCTAGGTAGCTGCGTGTTCACACCAGAGATCTAATATAGGTGGTCGAGACCGTGTGGTCTCAGCATTTTTGGATTCAGAAGTGTTGGAGTTTTTCCTAGGGTTTTTCTGGGTTGCAGACAGTATTCTCTCCTGTGCTGTCCTATCTAGACAGTTTTGGGCCCCAGCGTTTGCTCATTCTATTTTCTGTCTGTGTTCGTGTTTTCATCTTGTCTAACCGCCATTATATGTTTGGGGGCTTCCTATTCTTTTGGGGCTCTGCTCCGGGTCAGTTAGCTTTCCTCTTTCCATCTTCAGGGATAGCTAATCTCTCTGGCCGTGACGAGGCATCTAGGGCCCGTAGGAACGTCCCACGGCTGCTTTTAGTTGTGCGGTTAGTTTAGGGGTCTGCAACCTATTAGTTTCCAACCTCTCTGGTGTTTGGCTGCCTTTGCAGTTTTTTGCTCCTGCCTTCCTCAGCTACCAAAACATAACAGGAATCCCCACATGTTTTCAGGCTGTCTAGCAGTCGCAAATCATGCAGCAGCGGCAACAAAAAGTAATCTCTGAGCAAGACAAAATATTCAGAGGACACCTGAGCAACGAGTATACTCACTCATCACTAGTTGCCATGTTCAGGCTCAGACTGGCCCACAGGAAAACAGGAGAATCCTCCGGAGGGCCCCTGTGCAGTAGTGAGCCACCGCCCTCTTATATGAGCAGACTTGGCACAATATACATGAATCTCTATATACAGACAGAGGCAACATCTTATTCATTTAACAATCTGTCCAGTTCATTGTTATAGCAATTTGTGATTGAGGATAATGTCACATTTGTATGTACTGTAGCTGAAAAGTGGGGCCCTGGAATTGGTTACTGGTGGGCCTTTGGCATCCCAGTCTGACACTGGCCATGTTGGTCTGGGCCAAGTGGAAAAGACTACTATAACTGTAGTGTAATCACTTGTATGTTCTGCAGGACTGATATCTACTACTATATGTCACCATATGGTGGTAATATCAGTGTACCACCATAGTTGTAATCAGTGTTACCGGTTAGGGGCCTACTCAGATATTTTGCCCTCTCTGAGCTGAACTCCTATCCACGCCTCTGGCCTGATCCTTTTGATTTCAGGAAAATAAGATAACAGTTGTGTCTCTCAGTAGCTTTCTCCTCTCTCCCCCTTGAAAGCACATGAACGATTACTCAGCTTTCTTGTACATGGGGGGGCAAGGAGGCATCGGGAGTCAGCGATCTCATGTCTTGACCAACTTTACTTTCACACCATAGTGCATGTTATCATCAGATGGTTCCTTGAAATGGATAACAGATTTACTAAATTTGATCTTTTTCATAGTAAAACCACATCAATAAGCACTGCTAACAGGACATTGTAGGGAAAGGCATTACATCTCTGTGTCCCATAACTTCAGTAATGTACATAATATAGATCCTGCTTCACTAGCTGAGGGTGTCTATGGAAATTGTGTTTTCAAATTTATAGCCAAATTATAATAGATTCAGGGGCAGACATCGCCTTGGGAGCAAAGATTTTTTTAAGCTTTTATCTGCAAAAGTCATTTTTCCGCTATAATAGAACATGACAATGATGACATATTTCAGAATGAAGTTATGTTTTTTATTATACTAAAAATAACAATCCTTTGAAAGTTGTAGATGTATAGTAAAGTGGCTTTCTCATCATCATAAATTTGTAAAATTAAAAAGTGCATGTAAAAACAAGCTTCTTTGCATTGTTTCTGTTCTCAAGAATGGAGGGTTTTTTATTTTATTTTGTTCATTGCCTAGGTTAACAGCCTCCTCTGCAGTCTATTAGAGATGGAAAGGTTTTTAGGCATGGAGCACATGCTTACAATTTCTTTCCAATAGAGCTTGAAAGCACTTTTCTATAGTTGGCTGGATTGCTGGATCCAGCCAGCATCAGTATTTCTGCATTCCTTTGATGTTGCTCAGTTTTGTCCAGTGACTCTGCCACACAAAAGGACCGAGGTGTTAATAAGTAGAGCTTGAAGCACCTGACTCCTTAACTCAAGAGCATAATTTGGTGTTTTTCTTCTTTTATCTTTACGGTTTATCCCTGTTAGTATGTGTTCCATGGACAATGCTACCTGGTGTGCATCTTGTGAGATGTATGCAAGACTTGAACAGCCGTTTGAGGGTGAGTATATCTGCACTCAATGTCAGTGAGTTACATGTTTGGAAGCCTAGGGAATGGATCTAAACGTGCAGCTGGCAACACTCAGGAGCATTGCAAACCTGGAGAGGAGTATAGAGCTCACTGAGCATGCGCCAGCTGGGACCAGTGATATGGAGGAGGGTGAAGGTGGGAAAGATTAGGACAAAGAAGAACCTAGCTGGGTAAATTTTACAAGAAGGAGTAGGGGGAAAAGTGCCCGGGAGCCGAGTCCTGATCTGGCACAACCTAGTGAATATGCCTGTTTCGCTGAATTTAGGAATGCAAGCCCAGGACTAGGATCACTACGCCAGGATGTTGCTCCTACCAACCAGGAAAATGACTACTGTAAGAAGGAAGGAAATAGGAGTGCAGCAAAGGCCAGACAGATGTTGGTGGTAGGGGACTCTATAATTAGACAGGGTCATCTGCTGCTGAGACTGTGAGTGCCGAACACTGTGTTGTCTGCCAGGTGCTCGGGTTCGACATATTGTGGATCGGATAGACAAATCGCTGGCAGGGACTGGGAAAAAGCCAGCGGTCATGGTACACATTCAGTACCAATGACACAGGTACAGTGAGTTGGAAAATCCTTAAAAACGATTACAGGGAACTAGGAGAGAAGCTGAAGGCCAGGACCACCACGTTGGCGTTTTCAGAAATACTGCCATGCCATGAGCGTCACTAGAAAGACAGCTGTAGCTTAGGGAGATAAATAAGTGGCTTAGAAATTGGTGAAGGAAGGAAGGGTTTAGGTTCAACGAGAACTGGGTCGACTTCTCTGTCGACTACAGGCTCTACCGTAGGGACCGGTTGCACCTCAATGGGGAGAGTACAGCTGTGCTTGGGGAAAAAATAGAGGGCTGGAGGAGCTTTTAAACTAGGATCTGGGTGAGGAAGGTGTAGATGTGGTAAAAAGGGGATAGACAGAGTACATAGAGAGAGTGAGACAGTTGGGGTCAATGAGGATTTAGGGGGAGCTGGGACATGCAAGGAACATAGGAAAGTGAGAATGAGTAATAAATGTGCTAAGAGTATTAAATGATTATTGGCAAATGCAAGAAGTCTCCCAAACAAAATGAATGAACTGGAGACTCTTATGTCAGCCACAGAATATGATGTGGTGGCACATGTGGTGGATGAAAGCCATGACTGGATGAAAACCATAGAGGGCTACACTACATTTAGAATGGACAGAAAAGACAGAAAAGGTGGAGGGGTGTGTATTTTTATTAAATCGAACTTAAGACCAGTGCTCAGTGACGACATTGGGGAGCTGCGACAATGTAGAGTCAGTATGGGTAAATGTACTGTACATGGGGATGGCAATAATGGAAAGCTGCTAATTGTAGTTTGCTACAAGCCTCCTAATATAGCTGAACAGATAGAGGAGTAAATGCTGCAGTAAATTAAAAAGGCGGCAAATAATAATAGGGTCCTTATTATGGGAGATTTTAACTATTCACCAAATTAAGGGAAAAGCTTAATCTTGTAGACTGGGACCATCTCATGTTAACAGGGAATAACGACCATAAATTGGGCTTGTTTAAGGATATACTACTAGAATCCTATAGAAAACTTATACACTTTGGCAATAAAATGTCCAGGAATAAAAAGAAACCATTATGGATAAATAAGACAGTAGAAAGTTTAATAAGACTAAAACAAGGAGCATTCAAAATCTTGAAGGCCGAGAATACAGAAATATTGTAATAGAGGGGGTGCCACAGGATTGGAGGATGGCTGATGTGGTACCGATATTTAAGAAAAGTGAGAAGATGGATCCAGGCAACTCCCATTCGGTAAGCCTGACATCAGTAGCGTGCAAAATTTTTGAGGGCATTATAAAAGATGACCTGCAGAGATATATTGCAGAGAATAATATAATAACTGACAACCAGCATGGATTCATGAATGATATGTCGTGTCTAAGTAACTTGTTGGGTTTGTTAGTAATGCAGCTGATGTGATTTATCTGGACTTTGCAAAGGCATTTGATACTGTACCACATAACAGCCTTATACTGAAGCTACAGAAGCAAGGACTGGGGGAAACAATATGCTGATGGGTAAGCAATTGGATATATGACAGGAAACAAAGAGTCGTCATAAATGGTCTGCTCTTTAACCCCTTCACCCCCAAGGGTGGTTTGCACGTTAATGACCGGGCCAATTTTTACAATTCTGACCACTGTCTCTTTATGAGGTTATAACTCTGGAACGCTTCAACGGATCTTCGCGATTCTGAGTTTGTTTTCTCGTGACATATTGTACTTCATGTTAGTGGTAAAATTTCTTCGATATAACTTGCGTTTTTTTTAAAAAAAACGCAAATATGGCGAAAATTTTAAAAATTTTGCAATTTTCAAACTTTGAATTTTTTTTCCCTTAAAACAGAGAAATATGTCACACAAAATAGTTAATAAATAACATTTCCCACATGTCTACTTTACATCAGCACAATTTTGGAACCAAAATTTTTCTTTGTTAGGAAATTAGAAGGGTTAAAAGTTGACCAGTGATTTCTCATTTTTACAACAAAATTTACAAAGCCATTTTTTTAGGGACCACCTCACATTTGAAGTCACTTTGACGGGTCTATATGGCAGAAAATACCCAAAAGTGACACCATTATAAAAACTGCACCCCTCAAGGTACTCAAAACTACATTCAAGAAGTTTATTAACCCTTCAGGTGCTTCACAGGAGCTGAAGCAACGTGGATGGAAAAAATTAATATTTAACATTTTAGCCACAAAAATGATCTTTTACAAACTTTTTTTTATTTTCACAAGGGTAAAAGGAGAAAATGGACAGATAAAGTTGTTGTGCAATTTCTCCTGAGTACGCCAATACCCCATATGTGGGGGAAAACCACTGTTTGGGCACACGGCAGAGCTCGTAAGGGAAGGAGCGCCGTTTGACTTTTTCAAACTAAAATTGGCTGGAATTGAGATTGGACGCCATGTCGTGTTTGGAGAGCCCCTGATACGCCTAAACAGTGGAAACCCCCCCACAAGTGACACCATTTTGGAAACTAGACCCCCTAAGGAACTTATCTAGATCTGTTGTGAGCACTTTGAACCCCAAAGTGTTTCACAAAAGTTTATAATGCCTGGGTGTGAAAAAAAAAAAAAAACAATTTTCCACAAAAATGATTTTTTAGTCCCAAATTTTTGATTTTTCCCAAGGAAATTGGACCCCAAAACTTGTTGTCCAATTTGTCCTGAGTACGCTGATACCCCATATGTGGGGAGGGAACTGTTTGGGCGCACGGCAGGGCTTGGAAAAGAAGCAGTAACGTTTTGGAATGCAAACATTGATGGGGGTCATGTTCCGTTTGTAGTGCCCCAGATGAGCCTAAACAGTGGAAACCCCCACAAGTGACCCCATTTTGGAAGCTAGACCCCCTAAGGAACTTATCTAGATCTTTGGTGAGCACTTTGAACCCCAAGTGCTTCACACAAGTTTATAATGCCCGGGCATGAAAATAAAAAATCCTATTTTTTTCCACAAAAATTATCTCTTAGTCACTAATTTTTTATTTTCCCATAGGTAACAGGAGAAATTGGACCACAAAATTTGTTGTTCAATTTGTCCTGAGTACGCTGATACCCCATATGTGGGGGGGAACCACTGTTTGGGCGCATGGCAGAGCTCGGAATGGAAGGAGCACTATTTGACTTTTTCCAACCAAAATTGGCTGGAATTGAGATTGGACGCCATGTTGCATTTGGAGAGCCCCTGATGTGCCTAAACAGTGGAAACCCCCCACAAGTGACCCCATTTGGGAAACTAGACCCCCTAAGGAACTTATCTAGATCTTTGGTGAGCAATTTGAACCCCCAAGTGCTTCACACAAGTTTATAACGTAGAGCCGTAAAATTAAAAAATTATATTTTTTCCACAAAATTGATCTTTTCACCCCAATTTTTATTTTCCCAAGGGAAACAAGACTCCAAAAGTTATTGTGCAATTTGTCCTGAGTGCGCTGATACCCCATATGTGGGGGTAAACCACTGTTTGGGTGCATGGCAGAGTTTGGAAGGGAAGGAGCGCCGTTTGACTTTTTCAACGCAGAATTGGCTGGATGCCATGTCGTGTTTGGAGAGCTCCTGATCTGCCTAAACAGTGGAAACCCCCCACAAATGACACCATTTTGGAAACTAGACCCCTCAAGGAACTTATCTAGATGTGTGGTGAGCACTTTGAACCCCAAAGTGCTTCACAGAAGTTTATAACGTACAGCCGTAAAATAAAAAAAATATTTTTTTTTTTTACAAAAATGATTTTTTAGCCCCCAATATTTTATTTTCACAAGGGTAACAGGAGAAATTGGACCCCAAAAGTTGTTGTCCAATTTGTCCTGAGTATGCTGATACCCAATATGTGGGAGTAAACTACTGTATGGGCGCACGTCGGGGCTCGGAAGGGAAGTAGTGACGTTTTGGATTGCAGACTTTGATGGAATGGTCTGGGGCGTCATGTCGCATTTGGAGAGCCCCTGATGCGCCTAAACAGTGGAAACCCCCCACAAGTGACCCCATTTTGGAAAATAGACCCACAAGGAACTTATCTAGATGTGTGGTGAGCACTTTGAACCCCGAAGTGCTTCACAGAAGTTTATAACGTACAGCCGTAAAAATAAAAAATCCTTTTTTTTTTTACAAAAATGATTTTTTCGCCCCCAATATTTTATTTTCACAAGGGTAACAGGAGAAATTGGACCCCAAAAGTTGTTGTCCAATTTGTCCTGAGTACGCTGATACCCAATATGTGGGAGAAAACTACTGTATGGGCACACGTCGGGGCTCGGAAGGGAAGTAGTGACGTTTTGGATTGCAGACTTTGATGGAATGGTCTGGGGGCGTCATGTCGCATTTGGAGAACCCCTGATGCGCCTAAACAGTGGAAACCCCCCACAAGTGACCCCATTTTGGAAAATAGACCCCACAAGGAACTTATCTAGATGTGTGGTGAGCACTTTGAACCCCGAAGTGCTTCACAGAAGTTTATAACGTACAGCCGTAAAAATAAAAAATCCTTTTTTTTTTTTACAAAAATGATTTTTTCGCCCCCAATATTTTATTTTCACAAGGGTAACAGGAGAAATTGGACCCCAAAAGTTGTTGTCCAAATTGTCCTGAGTACGCTGATACCCAATATGTGGGAGAAAACTACTGTATAGGCACACGTCGGGGCTCGGAAGGGAAGTAGTGACGTTTTGGATTGCAGACTTTGATGGAATGGTCTGGGGGCGTCATGTCGCATTTGGAGAGCCCCTGATGCGCCTAAAACAGTAGAAACCCCCACAAGTGACCCCATTTTGGAAAATAGACCCCACATGGAACTTATCTAGAAGTGTGGTGAGCGCTATGAAGCCCCAAGTACGTCACAGAAGTTTTATTTATAACATACAGCCGTAAAAACAAAAAATGATATTGTCGCCCCCAGTTTTTTATTTTCCCAAGGGTAACAGGAGAAATAGGCCAAATTGCACAATAACTCTTGGGGTCCAGAGTATGCTGATACCCCATATGTGGGGTAAACTACTGTTTGGGCGCATGGCAGAGCTCAGAAGTGAAGGAGCACCATTTGACTTTTTCAACGCAGAATTGGCTGGAATTGAGATCAGACGCCATGTCACATTTCAAGAGCTCCTGATGTGCCTAAACAGCAGAAACCCCCCAATTCTAACTCCAACCCTAACCCCAAACACCAATAACCCTAGTCCCAACCCTAACCACAAACCTAACCCTAACACACCCATAACCCTAATCCCAACCCTAATCCTAACGTTAGCGCCAACCCTAACCCTAACGGGAAAATGGAAATAAATACATTTTTTTAATTTTATTATTTTTCCCTAACTAAGGGGGTGATAAAGGGGGTTTGATTTACTATTTATAGCGGGTTTTTGTGATTGGCAGCTGTCACGCTAAAAGACGCTTTTTATTGCAAAAAATAGTTTTTTGCATCACCACATTTTGAGAGCTATAATTTTTGCACATTTTGGCCCACAGAGTCATGTGAGGTCTTATTTTTTGCGGGACGAGTTGACGTTTTTATTTGTACCATTTTTGAGCACGTGACGTTTTTTGATCGCTTTTTATTTCGATTTTTGGGTGGTTAGAATGAACAAAAATCAGCAATTCATGAACTTCTTTTGGGGAGGCGTTTTTATTGTTCCGCGTGTGGTAAAATTGATAAAGCAGTTTTATTCTTCGGGTCAGTACGATTACGGCGATACCTCATTTATATCATTTTTTTAGGTTTTGGCGCTTTTATAGAATGAAAACAATTTTATATAAAAAATCATTATTTTTGCATCGCTTTATTCTGCGAGCTATAACTTTTTTATTTTTTCGCTAATGATGCTGTGTGACAGCTCGTTTTTTGCGGGACAAGATGACGTTTTCAGCGGTACCATGTTTATTTATATCGGTCTTTTTGATCGCGTGTTATTTCACTTTTTGTTCGGCGGTATGATGATAAAGCATTGATTTTTTGCTTTGTTTTTTTTTTTTTTAAGGGGTTCACTAAAGGGGTTAACTAGTGGGACAGTTTTATAGGGGGGGTCGTTACGGACGCGGCGATACCAAATATGTGTACTTTTATTGTTTTGGTTTTTTTTATTTACAGGAAAAAATGAATTTATTGGGGAATATTTTTTTTTTTTTATGATTTTTTTTTACACTTTTTATTTTTTACTTTTTTTACTTTTTTACTTTGTCCCAGGGTGGGACATCACTGTATTTTAGCAGATCGCTGGTATGACAGTGTGCACAGCACTCTGTCACACCAGCGATCGCTCTGGCACTGCTGCAGGCTTCCCCAGCGCCTGCTCTCAGCAGGCACTGAGGAAGCCGCCTCCCTGCAGGACCCCGGCGCCATCTTGGATCCGGGGACCTGGAGGGAGGACGGACCCTCGGAACAGCGCGACACATCGCGCTGCTCTGAGGGTCTCAGGGGAGCGCGCAGGGAGCCCCCTGCCTGCGCGATCCTCCCCTGTGCCCCGGGTACACCGCGATCATGTTTGATCGCGGTGTGCCAAGGGTTAATGTGCCGGGAGCGGTCCGTGACCGCTCCTGACACACAGTCACGGGTGTCAGCTGTGATAATCAACTGACACCCGGCGGCGATCGGCTGCGCTCCCCCCGAGAGCGCAGCTGATCGCCCATGACGTACTATTCCGTCCATGGGAATTAGGTCCAGGGTCACATGGACGGAATAGTACGTCTGATGGCAGAGAGGGGTTAAATGAGATATAGTAAGCAGTGGGGACCGCGGGGATCTGTGCTAGGACTGATTCTTTTTAATATCTTTATTAATGACCTCGTGGATGGGGTTGAGAGTAAAGTGTCAGTCTTTGCTGATGACACCAAACTATGTAGGATTCTAAAATCTGACCTTGACATTAGAACATTGCAAAAAGATCTTTATAAGATGTCTGAATGGACAAACACTTGGCAAATGAGGTTTAATGTAGATAATGAGTAATGCACCTAGAATGGAGTAATCCTATTGCTGCATATACATTAAATGGGAGCATACTCAGGACTACAGAACAGGAGAAGGACTTGGGTATTCTGGTTACAAGTAAGCTGAGCAGCAGTACTCAATGTCAAGCAGCAGCCGCAAAAGCAAACAATATTTTAGGTTTTATAGAAAGAGAGATAAAATCCAGGGATCCCAACGTATTGTTACCCCTTTATAAATCACTGGTGAGGCCACATCTAGAATATAGGATCCAGTATTGGGCTCCACATTTTAAAAAGGTCATTCAGAAATTAGAGTCAGTTCAAAGACAGGCAACTAGATTGTTACAAGGAATGGAAGGCCTCTCATATGATGATGGGTTGGAACAGTTGGGCTTGTTTAGCTTAGAAAAAAGACGCCTCAGAGGGGATCTCATTTACATGTATAAATATATGTGTGGTCAGTACAAAGGACTGGCGCATGACTTATTCCTTCCAAGGACCATACTAAGGACCATAATAGATAGTAAACTTGGCACTCAACTTTGGTAGAAGAAATAAATCCAATTTTATTGCAGTCTAGGTACAGGTAAGTACAGGAAGGAGATGTTTCGGTCCAACATGGACCTTCATCAATCCGACTGCTTATGAGAAGAAGTTTATTTGACACTAGAGGCAATATGTCTTAAAGAAGGAGGACCATGGAATGTACCTTCTATGTGGTAGAGAAAAAGAAAAAATGGAACCTGTAGGTAAGTGGGTCCAAATACAAGTATTACAGTCCCAGATGACTACTGAATAGGCTTTTAGTGGTACCAGAAGGAGTCGCTGGTCTCTCCAACCCTTTTCTCATACTAAGGACCGGGCACCCCATACGGCTGGAAGAAAGACGATTTTGGCAGCTAAATAGTAAAGGGTTCTTTACAGTTAGAGCAGTCAGACTGTGGAATGCCCTACCATAAGAGGTAGTAATGGTAGACACTATAAAAGCTTAGAAAAAACAGCTGTATGAGTTCCTCAATGCACATAACATTGTGGGTTATAGTTAATTTAGTGATAAAATGAACAATTTGTGGAGAAAGGTTGAACTTGTGGACCAGGGTTTTTTTTCAACCTATGTAACTATGTAACAGGAAGCCAGGAGAAAGAGGAGCAAGGTGCTCCAGAACTGAAATTTTGAGAATAATCTTTAAATATAGTTCATAGTGTGAATTTTTTTTTTGCATTCCATATGTTTTTTTTTGCTGCTTTTCCATGCTTTATATTGACTTTTAGGATTGCTACTTCCAATAGGTGGCATTAGAGATTAAGTCCTCTTCCTCTCTGAAGAGCCAATTTGCATACTACAGACTTTGTGATATTTGCAAATTACCTCTTCAGAAAGAAAGAGGACTTGAACTTTATAGCTTTAAGCAGTGATCCTACAAGTCGCTATCGATCCTTTAATGAGTCTTACAAAATGTCTTAAAAGCCAAATCAGATTCTCAGTTTGCAGACAAGGTGTTTCGGGCTATTAGCCCTCATCAATGCAAAGTATGAGAACTGATTGAGCTAGGTGAGATGCTCTGGACTGAGGTCTAAGGGATAATGTTTCTCCTTGTGGAGAGTGACATACAGGCTCTAGCATGCCAAGGTAAGGAGGCTTATTCGCCAGAGGAGCATTGAACGGAGAATGAACCTCCTTACCTTGGCATGCTAGAGCTGGTATGTCACTCTCCACAAGGGGAAATGTTACCCCTTAGATCTTTGTGATATAGTAACTAATCAAAAGTCTCACCCAGGCCTCCTTCCTTCTCCTTGTTTTCCTGAAATTTTCAGCTGCATTTCCCTCCTCCCAAATTGTTATATGTTTACTGTTTTACACTAGATTGATTTTGTGATGAACAGGAGGTTTATGATTTACTAGAGTGACTGCAGTTACAGTAAAGAGGAACTACAGGCTGCTAAATAAAAAGAAAAATGCCTCTTTTTCATGTCTTTGGTTTATCTATTAAGACGGAACTTTTTTGTCTTGTTTATTTTTTAGATGCATCAACAAAAGATGTGTACAAAGATTGCCTTTACAGTTTTCTTGCATCCTTTCCTGGTTTCAAAAAAACAAAAAGGTATACACAAAGTGGGCACTATCCCATTTCCCCCTTTTCTAAGGTTACCTTTCTATGTGTTTGTCCAGTTAGGAGAAACGCGTTGAGGTTTTCCTTATCAGCCACCAACCTTAAGTACCCTTTACTGTTATCAATATGATTTATCAAACATTACTTGCTGCATATGTGTTTATTAGATTGCTGGTATGCATTTTACCTTCCGAGTGATTATTGATATTGCTACCCTTGTCAATGGTATCAGATACATTTAGGGATTTAGAATGGATAGCCGTCGTGGAGCGGGGGCGCCATTCTGCTGACCAGTAGGGTGCCAACCTCCGCTGACAGGAAGGCTCGCAGATACAGGGAACAGTACAGCTAGGTACTCATTCGTTTATGCACATGTCACTTTATTGTCTGTGTTACTAGCACCTTTTTTTTGCACACTGCTTTATTGTTGCCCACCCAACTATCTTCATATTGGTAACCTCTTTATGCGTCTCTTCCGTCAAATGAGTGACTGCATGCTGCACCAGCCCAGGGAGATATAGGAGCTTTAGGGTCAGCCACCGTGGAGCGGGGGCGCCAATCTCGTTCATGTATAGGGTGCCAACCTCCGCTGGTAGGCAGTTTGCAATTAGGGCTCCATTGTAGTGTCATGGTAGGCAGCACGGTTGGTTGTTGTTTTTCTGTGTGGTATTGTTAAGTCTTTTAATAGCTAAAATAAAATATATTTTGTTATCTGATAATATCTTTATATAAGGCTCCTTGTTAATATATTTGATTTTTGACCATATTTTTCTCTTATTGGTAAAATATTTCTAAATCTTAAACTTTTTCTACAGTGGAAAACAAAACAGACGGATACATAAAAAGCCAGTGTTAAAAAAACACAAATGAAAAGATAAATATAGTGCAAATGTAAAAAAGGCACAAATCACTAAAAACTCAATGAAAAGGTAAAAATGCAATAATATGTAACACCTGCAGTGAAAGTTATGTGCACAGAAACTACTACTGCTGGTATTACACAGACATTAACTGCTTATTTTGCTGCTCTGCCCAGAACTACAACTCCTAGTAGACATGCGGTGGAAAGCACTGATTGGTTGAGCAGGTTGGAGAAGAAGGGTAGATCTAGCTAAACACAGAGAAATGTGTATGTTCCTCCATTACAGACTGGTGAGAGACCAAGATTGGAGAGTAGAGAACATATGCAGAGAGTGAGTGCTGACAGCCAAGAAACTGAGTGTGCAAGGTGAGAAAACAATCCTTGAGCTAGAACCTGCGTCCAGACCTGCCAGGTTACCAGGAGATATCCATCATCACCTAGATTATCACAAAGGAAATTCCTGCACGCTCTCCATGTGTACTCAGGGGTCTGAACGCTGCTGCCCTAAGCTGCAGTCAAGGTAACTAAAGAGCTGCATAAAGGATGGAGTACATTCTGCTGGGGACTTGTTGTTCCACTACTAAGGAATCTGTAAGAGAACTGTTGTTGAGGTAATATTACTGGAACTCGTAGTTCTACTGTTAATAAGTTCCTGGGAAAACTGTTATTGAATGATTTTGCTTTGATTGGGACCTTACAGTGCACCAACGGTTCCTGTAAGTGCGCCAACATCCACGTAAACCAGTCACCAACCTTAGATTGCATTATTTGCATTGCTGCAGCTATATGTTGATTAAGTGTGATTAGCTAGGATTGAGTCTACTTTTGCTTAAAGGGAACGTGTTGCTCTTAAGGCACTGTCACACTTAGCGATCGCACTAGCGATCATGACAACGACACGACCTGGCGAGATCGCTAGTGCGATCACTATGTGGTCGCTAGTTAGATTCCAAACACAACTCATCAGTGATCTGTATAACGACCTCTGCGGTCGTTGGGAAAACCTAGTCCCACCTGCGATGCTGGTGAAGTCGTTCATAAAGGGTGTCACACTCAGCGATTCAGGCTCACCAGCGGGACACCAACGACCAAAAAACGGCTCAGAACATTCATAAGCAATCAACGACATCTCAGCAGGGGCCATATCGCTGCTACATATCACACACAGCTAAGTCGCTAACGAGATCGCTACTGCGTCATAAAATCGGTGACGCATTAGCGATCTCGTTAGCGATCTCGTTTAGTGTGACAGTACCTTTAGCATTCAGGTCTGCTGCAAATCACATCTTGTACTTGTATTTCAAATTGTTTAATACTATTCGTTTTGCAGTTCCTTGTTATTCCACCTGCATTTTCTACCATTTATCCTCCTATAAATAAATCTGTTAAGTGTTTCAATCTCATCTCTTGTGAGTGTATACAGAGTGTGGACAGGGGTTTCTCAAGTCAACCCTTGGAAGAGGAAGACTCTCCTTCATTCCCCTACAGCTCCCAGCAAGATTCGGGTGTAGGAACTGTGCTATACTGAGGTGAGAACTACCGGACACTCTGCTCACTAAGGTGTCTTAAAGGAGTGTTACAAATAAATCAAGTCCATTGAGCATCTTTAATTTTTCGTAAAATTCTTGAACTGTGTGCACCATTTTGATGACTTTGGTGCAAAAAATGTAATCAAATACCACAAGACTGAAAAATAAAAGGCGCTTTGAAAAAATTGCAAATGATGAATTGGGCCCAACATACAGGATATTTTGTTAATGCAATAACAGCAAAACTCTGATTTGTGATGAACACACATTTATTTTTAGGAGGGCAATTTTTGTGTTTTTGGTTGTTTTCCAAGTGCTTTTGCGACATTTGTGACCACCTGCTGATTTTTTTAGCATTTTTCCAGCAGTTTGGGGCAGCTTTTTTTACAGGTGTCTTCCTGCCATTTTTTGAAATTCGATTCAAGATTGAAAATAACGATGGCAGATTTTGAAGCAAAAATGCTGGCAAAACACTCAAAAAGATACCTAGTTGCCTTCCGTTTGTATTTTGAGCTTTTGACTTGAACATTAAAGTAGAGAGCATTTTCAGAGATGAAAATGCCTGAAGAATAGTCAGGTCTGCTTCTATTTTTTACAGACTGGCATCTTTGGAAACAAAGATGTACTCAAAAAACACTTAAAAGAATGATGATATGCACATCAAGTTGTTTTTTTTTTACAGAAATGCATATGTTCATTTATTTGAGCATGTAGTTAGTGCTTTTTCAGGCAGGTTTCAGAGTGGACCCACCTAAAAATAAATGTGTGTGCACGCTCTAAAAGTTAATTCCCCTAGAAGCACCTCATTTATTATGCATAACAACATCCAATATAGCCAGAATGGTGAGGCTGGCTGTGAAAAACAAACACTATTCAATACAATACCCTTTCTATATAATTACGGGCCCTACATTGAAAAAAGGATGTCTTTTTCTTACTCACAGTGCGTGCAGACCAACAACACAGAATTAACAAAAATAACAATATTGCTGTCAATGATAGAAATAATTTTTAGGGATCCTTAGCCACTCAGCTTGAAATTTTGAAATTGTTTTGGCAAAAATTTGCAGTTCTACAAATCAATGAATTGAATAAATGTTAAAATAACATCTAGAGGGTAAAAAAAAATGTAAGGAAAACCAATTACATGAACTTATTGTGCATGACCACTGAAAAATTAAACTGGAGTCTGTTATCATTGCCAGATAATGTGGAGCTTACAGGACAACTGGATGACAACCATGTTTATTCTTAACTAGTTCAGCTAGATAGGGTCCTGTGTCAAATCGACCTTACAGTATCTAAATCTTTTGTGCTAATTGTGTGGTGCAGACAGAAGTCCGCATTTCAGATTCTAAATAGTTTGTGCTAACAGTTTGGTGCAGCCAGGAGTCCAAACTTGAGAATCTAAATCGTTTGTGCTAATAGTGTCACGTAGCCAGAAGTCCACATTTCAGAATCTAAATCGTTTGTGCTAATAGTGTGGTGCAGCCAGGAGAACTTATTTCAGAATCGAATTCCTTTCTGCTAGTAGTATGCTGCAGCCATGGGTCCACATTTGAGAATCTAAATAGTTTGTGATAATAGTGTGGTCCAGCTAAGAGACCACATTTCAGAATCTAAATAGTTTGTGCTAATAGTGAGGTCCAGCTAGGAGTCCACATTTCATAATCTAAATTCTTTCTGCTAATTGTGTGGGCCAGACACCAGGCCACATTTCTGAATCTAAATCCTTTCTGCTAACAGTGTGATCCAGCCAGGAGTCCACATTTCAGAATCTAAATCATTTGTGCAAATTGTGTGGTCCAGCCAGCAGTATACATTTCAGCATCTAAATCCTTTGTGCTGTGTTGTCCATCCAGAAGTTCACATTTCAGCATCTAAATCCTTTGTGCCAATTGAGTAGTCCAGACATCAATCCACATTTCAGACTTTAAATCTTTTGTGGTAGTTCTGTGGTCCAGCCACACTATCTCAGCAAATATATACAGATTGTTAATTTACTGACAGGTGTGGGTCTGGGGATGTGAAACCACTGGTTAAAAGAAGGGAAGGGTACATCCAACATGAGTAGAAAAAAGTGAGGTCATGGTAGAAGGGGGAATAGGCTTGGTGTTTAAGGTGTACATGGGGTAGGTGGTAATGTTACTGAAAGATCTACTGAACAAACACCGACTCGTCTTATCCAGAGACAACTGGCAAGCTCTGTTACTGGACATGCAACTTGGCTCCCTTTCTTTGGCAGCAACACAATGGTACACCTTGTAGGAGGCCAGAAACAGCATGTGTTCCAGTGGATGGCAAGCGCTGCATCAAGTGGCCTCTCCTCCTCTTCCTCCTCCTTATCATCACATACAGTACAGTCCTCAGAGGTGGCACCCCAATTACTCTTGTTTCCCCACGCGTCACAACTCTTCAACCGCCCAACTGGCCTAAAGTACAAATACTATAATTGTGCAGCATGGATACATGGGGCAGGGCCTGAGACAGGGCTTGAACCAACAATTCTAGGTTAAATGTTGATCAGTAAGAGGTGAATGAGTGACAGGTGTAGGTCTGGTGCTCTGAGAGCCCTGCCAAATTATGGCAGCATACATGAAGGAGACCCAATTTGGAGTCCAAACATTTCCAAAAATTAGGGGCAGACACCAGGAAAAGTGGCATCAATTGACCAACAATAGAAATGTTATAATGTCACAACAACAGTCAGGCATGGGCCATTCATGAGCTCTAACTGCTTTTCTGCTCAGCCACACTCAGGTGGCACAAATATCAGCTTTGTAGACTACTGTTATTTAAAAAAATGTAATGATAATAACACAAGCAGTTGATTGAAAGTAAGTGCACGTCTGCGAGTCTGGGAACCCTACTGCTATAGACAACACATATGATGGATACCCGACTTGTAGTCCAAACATTTCCAAAAATTAGGGGTAGACACCACTAAATTTGTATTGATTTTCCCAGAGTAGAAATAGTATAATGGGGCTCTGACACCCCTTCCACTGCAAGCAAGCCACCTGATGAGACACAGTTTGGAGTCTCCACATTTCAAAAAATTGTTAGTAACATCAGCAGCAGTAGCAATAGAAGGCACAAAAGCCATGACAAAAGTGTCACATTGCAATAATGCGAGATCAATGCAGCACACTAAAAACGACACCATCGCCTAGTCTGCTCAGTCTGCGACTAAGATGCAAAAATCATTGGAGATCTATGACTTGTGCATTTTCATGAAAGTTAGGAAGTCTACACTTTCAGGGGACAGCTGGATGTGCTCATCCATCAGGACACCACCAGCAGTGCTGAAGACAGGTTCTGACAGAGCGCTGGCTGCCGGGCATGACAAAACTTCTAAGGCGGGACAGCTGAGCTCAGGCCACTCTCCCATTTTTGAAGACCAAAATGCAAAAGGGTCCAACCCCCCCTGATGGCATCAATATTGAGCTCAAGATAATCCTTCATCATCCTCTCCAGTTTTTCACTATGTATCAGAATTGTACTCTGTTCTGCTGGTTCACAGGCTGGTCTAAAAAATGTGTGCAATGACTCACAGAAATTGCTTCTGCCTTTTACACTGCTGTTGCTGCTAATGTTTTTTCATTGATAACTCACGTTCCCAGGGTTGGACATGTATAATTGTGATGCACACTGCGTGCCTCACTGCTGTCTTGGGGAAAACCACTTTTAAGATTGTCTACAAGCGTGTTTTGATACTCCAGCATGCATGCATCCCTTTTCAGGGGAAAAAGCATCTGGCAAGATTTACTCTTGTATTGTGGATCTAACAGAATGGCCACCCAGTAGTCAACACTATTTCTAACCCTAACAATATGGGCATCAAGTTGCACATAGTGCACCAAGAAGGCGCTCATGTGTCGGGCACTTGAGGTCAAAGTCCATGGTGTGTTGGTAGCGGGGTAACATTCAAGATTGCTTCCTCTGCCAAACCATGGACAACAGAGATGGGATCATAATCCTCTTAATCTCCTGACTGTTGTGCGCCCATCACCTGTTCCTCCTCCATTTGTTCCTCGGCTCCTGCACCTTCACTAACAGTTTGTCTGGTACCATGAGCCCCCCTCGATCACTATAATCCACCCTCTCATGGAACCCGCCAGTGCGATGATAATACGGAACTTAGAGATATTGTTATCCCTTCCGCATCCTCCTTTGCTTCCTCCTCTTCCTCTGGGACCACCACCTCTTCTTGCAGATTATTCAAAGTGTGCTCCAGCATGTAGATGACCAAAATCGTGATGCTCATGACAGCATCGTCAGGGCTAACCATCTTAGCTATTTTGAAACTTCCCTGATGAAGGCATGCCGCTGAAGTGCGTGTAGGGGTTGTGGCGCAATCACTGACTGCAGGTAAACAGCTAATATACTCTTTGCAGTATAGTATATGCACATATTGTTAGCATCTCTCATTATGTAACTTCTTTGAGTCCTATGCACGATGTACTTTAAAATTTGACTTATAACAAATAGGCTAACACTTGGTTCATTGTATATTGGTGCTATTACTTATCATGAATTTATAATCTGTCTTGCTGTTACTGTGATATGATTTCCTGTTATGCTGTGGTGTCACAATTATTTTCGAGTCTCTATAGAGCATACTGGCCCACAAGTTTTCTCTGTTGTTATGATTGTCATTGTGTCTTAATAAAGTGTTATTTTTGTTACAATTAAGTTCTGTGTGCACCTTTCCCTTATATGTTTCTATCCCTTACGGCACTAAACTGTAGTATTACAGCAGTCCTGTTATAGATGCCAGGGTGTACATAACTAAATGCCCTATATACATGTACACAGATCATGGTCATTTGTCAAAGGATTAATATTTGTTTTACTTATTTTGAAACTGTGCAGAAGGGTGCAAAGGTCCTTCATCTGTGCCCACTTCTCAAGTGTGATTTGCACCACATCCATTCTGGGTTAGCACAGGCTATGCAAAATGACATACTGCACCAGGGCTCATTGCTGCTGCCACAGTCGCTGCAATATGTGCAGAGTGACATTCCACCATCTCAGCCCAAAAGAACTCTGTAGCGATGCAAGTCAATGACCCACGTTGTGAGGATGGCAGAAGTGAGCACACATTGACCATGCTTTCTGCAGCAGCGAATCCAGGCCAGGATAATGGCAGAAAAATTGCTGTCCAGTAGGTTGAGGAAGTGAGCCATGCAATAATGCACATGTGTGGGGGTTGCCCCAGTGTAGAGCTGCCACAAGGTTCAGTGGATGCAACCATTGCTCAAACTTGTCCTGGATAGCTGTTCACAAATCTTGAGCTGTGTGACTGCGATCTCCAAGGCATATTCATTTAAACACTGCCTGATTGCAGTGAGCCTTGGCTATGCAGTACAGAGGTGGGGTGGATTCTCTCTGCACTGTTGGAATGAGTGTCTCATTAAGGGAGAGGTTGAGAGTTCAGGTTGAGGCCCCAGAGGAAGAGGAGGAGGCAGAAGCAGTAGAGGATGTGTTAGATACAAAATTTGTCCCACAAACTTTGAGGATTCCAAGACTTGGTGTCTAGTGAAACCTTGGTAACTAGTGGTTTAGTTCACCATCCTTTGTTGTGTAGTGGTTTAGTTATCCATCCCCTGGTGTGTAGTGGTTAAGTTTTCCAACACTAGGTGTTTAGTAGTTTAGTTCTCTAACCCCTGTTGTCTAGTAGTTTAGTTATCCCTCTTCTGGGGTGTAGTGTTTTAGTTCTCAATACCTTGGTGTCTAGTGGTTTAGTTCACCATCCCTTGGGTGTAGTGGTTTAGTTATCCAACCCTAGGTGTTTAGTAGTTTAGTTCTCCAACCCCTGTTGTCTAGCAGTTTAGTTCTCCTTCCTCTAGTGTTTATTGGTTTAGTTCTCCATCCCCAAGCGCCCTGCAAGCCTTGGGGATTCCAAGACTTGTGGAGCAGACCCTTTCACGACCTGCCCCACAGCCACCAGTCTCCCAGTGCCCAGTCACCGAGATATAATGCCTATGGCCATGCTTGCTTGTCCAGGTGTCAGTGGTGAAATGCACCCTGACAGACATTGATTTTTTCAAGGAACAGGTGATGTTGTCTGCGACATGCTGGTATAGCGCAAGCACAGCTTTCTTAGAGACGTAATGGCAACTGGGCAACTAGTACTGAGGGACTGCAAAGGCCATCAGCTTTCAGAAACTGTCTGTATACACCAGGCAGAAATGCAGCATTTACGTGGCCAACAGATTGGAGATAGTGAAGTTCAAGGTCTTAGCATTGGCATGTGTAAGAGCTAACAAAGTTTTATGGGACCACTACTGTGGGATCAAGGGCTGGCTGCTGTTCTGAGAGAGGGTGGAGTGGAGTGAACATGACAAACTGCTGGACTGTGAATGAGGTGCAGGTGGAGATGTTATGGTGGCTTGAGAAAGATGTGATGTGCTCGGTGTCTGAAATCGGTCAAAAACAGCAGGCATGTCAACTTCCATAATAGTTGATGGACTCTCACTCAACCCAATTGTAGCGGGTAAACAAGTGGAGATTCTGTGGCCAGAGACCTGTGAGAGAACACTTACCACAATGACGGAGGAGAAAGCAGCAGCAGATGTGGTTGATGGGGCTGCCGGTGGTTGGTGAGGCCCGCTAGGCCTCATTTTAGTGCAGTGAGATTCCCAGACTAAAGCATGTTGATTGCTCATGTTCAGGTTCATGCATGAAGTAGTCACATTATTGGAATTTTTGTCTCTTCTGAGTCTTTTTTTGCAAAGTTGGCAGATAATGTGAGTCAGGTCATCCTTTTTGGTCTCAAAAAGGCCCAGGCTAGGCAACCCTTGCTTCCCATGCAAACTGCAGACCCATGATCGCAGCTGGTCACAACCAGAGTTGTGGCTGAGGATACATTGCATGTTGTGGTGTCTCCTTGTCTGTGTGGAAAGCCGCAAGGTAATCTCCTAGTCTTTCTCCTCCACCTCCTCTGCTGAACTACACAGCTGCGTACTTCTGGGTTCACACCAAGTGCGATCTACAACCTCTTCATCATCCTCTCTGTTCTCTCACTCCTAGCCCTGAGAGTCACCCTCCTCTTCCTGCCCTGACAGTACAGTCCGCATTCACCTCAGGTATCGGAGTCTCATCAGGATCAGCTCCACCCTCGGGGATTAACGTCTGGAGATGAGGGTCTGGATTTTGCATGGACCCTACTTTGCCCGACCCAGATCCAACTGAAAAAATTGTGGGGCATTGGTGCTTTTCTCCTTTTGAGTTTGTGAATCTTTGGAGCAGACCTCTGATGTCCATGAATAGAATGTGTGAACAGCTCTGCAGACTCGCCAATCTGTGGTTCCTCATAATCAGTTGGGCGGTTGAAGAGTTGTGACATGGGGGAAACAAGGGTAATTGGCGTGCCACCCCAGAGGACTGTACTGTGCGTGATGTTAAAGTGGATGAAGAGGAGGAGAGGCCACTTGATGCAGCACTTGCCATTCACTTGAGAACATGCTCTTTCTGGCCCTCATCTACAAGGCATAGATGAGGATGTCCTGCAAGCTCACTGTCTCGGGTAACCCTGAACTCTGATCTCTCCTTCAAAACACAAAATATTTCCTGGTTCTGTACATTCCTTAATCAAGAATCTGCAAAAACCCTTATCCATGCACTCATGATCTCCCACCTCAACTACTGCAACCTCATGCTTTGTGGCCTCTCTTCTAACAGTTTTGCACCCCTCCAACCTATCCTAAACTCTGCATTGAACCTTAGCGACAGCGGCAAGAATCGTCCTCATGCTGAACGGTCTCGACGACTTGTTACCCTGCCCATCTACGAGATAGAATTGCTGCACGCATTTCTGCACATCGGTAGTTCAAATGTGGTGCTTGCACTCCTGCCAGATTCCTTCTTTTTTGTTAACAATTAACAGATACAGTTTGGAGTAGCTTGTTTCACTGTGAAAACTTATTTGAAAACCGAGTCCTTAAAGAGGTGCCAAAGTGAGTTTCTAAAGAAGGTTGGAGGTCAAAATCTGCTGTACAAACTGTGTATTGAAGCCTTCTTTGATGACAGAGTAATCTCCAAAGGACTGTGGCCACGAAGATCGCCTAATTTAACACCATCGGATTTTTTCCTTTGGGTCCATTTGAAGGTTCAGGTGTACAGTAACAAGCCATGAACGTTACAGGCATTCCAGAGAACATACAGAGAGAAAATCAGGCTATGACCCCAGACATCCTGTGGAATACATTCAACAATATAGAACGGCGCATACAGGAGTGCAAACAGTGGACATTTTAAACACTTGGTTTAACCCTTTAATGTCCAATGACGTGCACAGTCCGTCATGGCAAGGTGTCAGTTTTGGCACTTTGACGGACTGTGCATGTCATGCCTTTGACCTACCACTGCGTGTAAACACGCAGTGGTAGTTCAGTGCCGACAGCTGTCACAGACAACTGACAGGCACAGCAAGCGGTGCGGGGACCTTTTCAGTCGGTCCCCGCACCTACAGCGCTGTGATTGGTCAGTCAATGTGACTGACCAAACACAGCAGCGATCAGGCAGAAGAGGCTGAAATTTCAAGCTCTTCTGCCCGATCACTGCAGGAGCTCGGCGCTGCAGTGGCCGAGCTTCCTGCACTAACAGCCAGGAGCGGCGCCCCCGCCGCCACTGGCTGTTAAACCCCTAACTGCTGCGATCGAGCACGATCGCAGCGCTCAGGGGGGAGGCAGAGGGTCGGGAGCTCCCTCTGCCTCAGATCGGCGCCCTTCAATTTATTTGCAGGGCCCAATCTCTGCCTTGATGACCCGGGGTTGTCATGACAATCTACGGGTCATCTAGCTACGGAAAGCCGCTGTGACCATGCTAGAGCATTGCAATGCATTGTAACTGCAATCAAAAGTAAAAAAGTGAAAGTTTCATAAAGGGACAAGGTATAAAAAGCATTTTTTTAAAAAAATTGTAAAAAAAAATATTAAAAAATAATTTTAAAAAATTCCCCTTAAAAATACACATTTTTATGTAATAAAAAAAAAAAAAAAATACACATGTTTGGTATCGCTGCGTCCGTAAAAATCCCATCTATAAAAGCGTAACCCTAGTTAACCCCTTCAGTGAAAGCCGTAAAAAAAACACAAAAAAGTAGTAAGTTATACTTTTTCCAAGCGGTATCATCATACCGCTTGGGAAAAGTGCAATAACACGCGATCAAAAAGTAAGATATAAATAATCATGATACCGCTGAAAACGTCATCTTGTCCCGCAAAAAACAAGCCGCTACACAGCATCATCAGCGAAAAAATAAAAAAGTTATAGCTCGCGGAATAAACTGATGAAAAAATAATTATTTTTTCTATAAAATTTTTTATTGTGTAAAAAACGCCAAAACATTAAAAAAATATATAAATGAGGTATCGCTGTAATCGTAGTGACCCAAAGAATAAAGCTGCTTTATCAATTTTACCACACGCGGAACGGAGGAAAAAAAAAAAAAAACAATTCCTGAATTGCTGTTTTTTGTTCATTCTGCTTCCACAAAAATTGGAATAGGAAGCGATCAAAAAATGTTATGTGCCCGAATATGCTACCAATAAAAACGTCAGCTCGTCCCGCAAAAAATAAGCCCACAGATAACTCTGTCGGATGAAATATGGAAAAATTATAGCTCTCAAAATACGGCGATGCAAAAATTTCTTACAAAAAATTCTTTAAAAAAAAAGCGTCTTTTAGAGTGTGACAGAAGCTAGACATGAAAAAAGGGTATAAATCTGGTATCGCTGTAATCGCATTGACCCGAGGAATAAAGTCGCCTAATCACTAATACCGCACGAGGAACGGCGTAAAAAAGAAAACCAATTCTTCACCTTTTGTGGATTTGTTCATTCTGCCTCCCAAAGATCGCAGTAAGGTGATCACAGTGGTTCCCCCCCACATATGGGATATCAGCGTACTCAGGACAAAATGCACATCAACTTTTGGGGTCCTATTTCTCCTGTTACCCTTATAAAAATAAAAATTTGGGGGCAAAAAGGTCATTTTTGTGGAAAAAAATATGATTTTTTTATTTTCACGGCTCTACGTTATAAACGTCTGTGAAGCCCTTGGGGGTTCAAAGTGCTGACCACACATCTAGATAAGTTCCTTGGGGGTCTAGTTTGCAAAATGGGTTCACTTGTGGGGGGTTTCTACTGTTTAAGCACATCAGGGGCTCTCCAAGCGTGACATGACACCCGCAGACCATTCCATCAAAGTCTGCATTTAAAAACAGTGCTACTTCCCTTCCGAGCTCTGCCAATGCGTCAAAATAGTGATTCCCCCCACATATGGGGTATCAACGTACTCAGGACAAATTGCACAATAGCTTTTGGGGTCCTATTTCTCCTGTTACCCTTATAAAAATAAAAATTTGGGGGCAAAAAGATTATTTTCGTGGAAAAAAATATGATTTTTTTATTTTCAATGCTCTACATTATAAACTTCTGTGAAGCACTTGGGGGTTCAAAGTGCTCACCACACATCTAGATAAGTTCCTTGGGGGTCTAGTTTCCAAAATGGAGTCACTTGTGGGGGGTTTCTACTGCTTAGGCACATCAGGGGCTCTCCAAACGTGACATGACACACACAGACCATTCCATCAAAATCTACATTTGAAAACGGCGCTCCTTCCCTTCCGAGCTCTGCCATGAGTCAAAATAGTGGTTTACCCCCACATATGAGGTATTAGCGTACTCAGGACAAATTGCACAATAACTTTTGGGGTCCTCTTACCCTTTGTAAAATAAAAATTGGGGGTGGAAAGATCATTTTTGTGGAAAAGATATGATTTTTTAATTTTACAGCTCTACGTTATAACCTTCTGTGAAGCCCTTGGGGTTCAAAGCTCTCAAGTCACCACACATCTAGATAAGTTCCTTGGGGGGTCTAGTTTCCAAAATGGGGTCACTTGTGGGGGGGTTCCACTGTTTAGGCACACAGGGACTCTCCAAATGCAACATGGCGTCCAATCTCAATTCCAGCCAAAAAAGTCAAATGGCGCTGCTTCCCTTCCGAGCTCTGCCATGCGCCCAAATAGTGGTTTACCCCCACATATGGGGTATAAGCGTACTCAGGACAAATTGCACAATAACTTTTGGGGTCCTTTTATCCTTTGGAAATATAAAAATTGGGATGAAAAGATCATTTTTGTGGAAAAAATATGATTTTTTAATTTTACGGCTCTACATTATAACCTTCTGTGAAGTCCTTGGGGGTTCAAAGTGCTCACCACAGATCTAGATAAGTTCCTTGGGGGGTCTAGTTTCCAAAATGGGGTCACTTATGGGGGGTTTCCACTGTGTAGGTACATCAAGGACTCTCCAAACGCGACATGGTGTCCGCTCTCGATTCCAGCCAATTTGACATTCAAAATCTCAAATGATGCTCCTTCCCTTCTGAGCACTGCCGTGCGCCTCAAGATTGGTTTTCCCCCACACATGGAGTATCGGTGTACTCAGGAGAAATTGTACAACAAATATTGTGGTTCATTTTCTCCTGATATCCTTGACAAAATTTAAAAAATTGTATAGAAAGAAAAATTTTGGGAAAAAAAGTTAAATGTTCATTTTTTCCTTCCATATTGCTTCAATTCTTGTGAAGTACCTAAAGGGTTAATAAACTTCTTGAATGTGGCTTTGAACACCTTGAGGGGTGCAGTTTTTAGAATGGTGTCACTTTTGGGTATTTTATGTCATTTTGACCCCTCAAATTCACTTCAAATGTGAGGTGGTCCCTAAACAAAATGGTTTTGTAAATTTTGTTGGAAAAATGAGAAATTGCTGGTCAACTTTTAACACTTATAACTTCCTAACAAAAAAAAAATTGGTTCCAAAATTGGCTGATGTAAAGTAGACATGTAGGAAATGTTATTTATTAACTATTTTTTGTGACATATCTCTCTGATTTAATGGCATAAAAATTAAAAGTTTGAAAATTGCAAAATTTTCAAAATTTTTGCCATATTTCCGTTTTTTTCATAAATAAACGCAAGTTATATCGAAGAAATTTTACCACTATCATGAAGTACAATATGTCACGAGAAAACAGTCTCAGAATCGCCAAGATCCGTTGTATTGTTCCAGAGTTATAAGCACATAAAGAGACAGTGGTCAGAAATGTAAAAATTGGCCTGGTCATTAACCTACAAAATGGCTTGGTCGTTAAGGGGTTAAACCATCAGTTTCTCATGAACCAAGGTATGTACACGATGTTTCAGTACAATAGATCGTCTCTTTTAAAAGCAAGTGAATCACCCTGTATAATGCCTTTTATACAGAATTTTTAAACTACAGTGACGATACTGTCCAATGTTACCAAAGACACACTCCATTATAAAAAAACCTAACTCTATTTAATAATATTTATCTATCTTGGGGCTTAAGGCTAAATAAACCTTTCATTATCACTGTTTTGGATATCTCACTTCCAAACTCATCCCATGGTTCCTGTTTTTTTAACCAATATGAAATGGGTATTTAAATACTGTATATTGACACCCCAAGTTGATGCATGTTTTATTTGTTTCCTATGCATGGGAGCTAAAGTTGAAACAGTTGTCCATCATAAACAAAATGGTTTCAATGTGTTTCTAACATATACAGAACTTACTAATATACTTGTATTATCAAACGTGTTCTGTTCTGAAGATAGCAGCACCGTTTCCAGATTCCCGCGGCTCCACTTCTGGCTTGTGTCTATGCATGGGCTGTGAAATAGAAGGGGCTGGCTTAGCTATTGAAATAAGCCAGACAGACAGCCCGCTTTACACAAAGCGCTGATGATATGCCACAAGTCAGGAGTGGTGTTTTGGGAACTAATACCAGTTCTGTGGCTAATAGATATGCTCTGTAACAATTGAACCGAAAGGATTAGAAGTCTTAAAATTAAAAAAGAGTTATTGTTTGGGAGCACCATAAGATAATCTTTGTATGGCCCTCAAGTTCTTTCATTAGAATATCCATAGAGATGCATACTAAACATTTTATTGGCAAGACACTTTGCCGTATGTGGAGTCGGGAAGGAATTTTTTTCCCCAATGTGAAGCTTACTGTTTGCCACTTGGTTTTTTTTTGCCTTCCTCTGGATCAACATGTTAGGGCAGGTTAGGATAGGATAAGGGTTGAACTAGATGGACTTAAAGTCTTCCTTCAACCTTAATAACTATGTTACTTGATGATAGAGGTACAGCAAGAATACTTATACTCAGAATATCATGTCAAACATCATTAATTCTTATATGTGTGAACTCTGGTCTGTATATTACTGAAGGAAAATATGATATGGCTCATTTTAAGGATATTGATGATCACTAGCTATGACCTTTGAAGCACAGTTTTGAAAATGTATCCTTTGGGCTATAGAATTTGCATTTGAATGAATATAGTGCATGAATTAGGGCATATATGCCTGACTATATACTACTGTATAACTGAAAAATGTACATACCTGCTTATCTCCGCATTGCCAGCTGTGCCACAGGCATTTTAAATAAATAATACTTTGAGCTGTCTATTAAATTCAGCAGGCTAAGAAAACCAATAATGCTAATGAAAATACATTAAAAAGCCCATAAGATTCTATAAAGGAGAATGCAATAAAAGTTACTACATACTATTTTAAAAGCTCTAGTGGCCACATATAGCCATAATAACTACAAATTACCAAGACTAGTTGAAATCTAACACCTGTAGCAATATATTGCTACAATGTGCCAATGTTTTTGTGATTTATGGTGATCTGACTGCTGGGACTCTAATGATCCTTTACAATTTTGTTCCCTGCGCAGCAGAACTTCCAGCCAAACCTTGTCCAAGGAACCGCAGCACCGCTGTATTCAAGTTTCCTGTTCTCAGCTGCTCCGTATATTCATATTAATTGCTTATGTCCCATAGGAACCAAGAACTGGCAGTGAAAATAACTCCTTAAATGCTGCCTTCTAACTGAACAAAAGCAGAATTTGTTAAAATGTGTTAAGGTGCATTTACAGTGCAAGATTATTGTGAATGATTGTAGATGCTCACACTGGAAACCAACTAATAACACCCACTTGGACTTAACTAAAGTTAATGCCTGGGGTGCCAAATACTTTGATTGCTAATATCTCCACAATGAAGAGGTGAAATAGGAAAAAACAATGCACAAAAAATATTTTATTCTGCTTTTCAGCCATTATTACATTGTGTGTCTAGTAAAAGATGACAAATTTTATGAAAAGTCCTCTTAAATCATTCCCTTGTTGGGGATAAGAGTGAAGAATTCACAATCTCTTAAAAGGAATCAGTCACCACATTTGACCTAAACTATTAATATGGACGTGCAGGTAATAGACTGCTGAAAACAGTCCGACCTGTATGGCTCGCATCAGATACCTTGTTGTTGAAAAATCATCTTGTATCACTTTATATTAATTATCTCTTCCAGGCTATTGGGAGGACTCTGCCTGGAAGATAACTATGTCTCCAGGGATTATTTTAAATAAAAATACATTTACCAATGAGACAAGTAACTAACACAGGAGAAATTTAATTTTTCTTCTTGGAAATACATTTCTTGCTTCTCTCTCAGCTTTTCTGTATTGCAGCAATATTACAACCTTGTCTGCCTGTGAGATGGAACCTGAGAGGAACCTGCAGATGTGTCAGTTATAACTACACACAGCTCTGCAGTGAGATCAGGATAGCAGAAAGCGACTATTACACATTACACTGGTAATTCCCCTTTAATGAATAATAATATCTGGAGGCAGAGTGATCTTCCAGGCAGCATCCTACCCAGAGCTTGGAACAGGTCATTAACATAAAGTGCTAAAAGGTGATTTATCTACAAAAAGGCATCTGATATGAAACACACAGGTAGGACTTCTCAGCAGCCTATATCCTGTATACCTATATTAATAGTTTAGATAGGTCAAATATGGTGTCAGATTCCTTTTAACCCTTTTTCGACATTGGGCTTAATAGTACACCGATGTAGGACTCCCCTTGTTTGGTACGGGCTTCGGCGCTGAGCCGGGACCTTTCTGGGCACATGCCAGCTGATACACACAGCTGACATGTGCCCAAAACAGCCGCAGGTGGAATCGCGATCCACCCGTGGCTGAAGTGTTAACTCGTTAAATGCCGCTGTCAATTTCTGACAGTGGCATTTAACTCGCGCTTACTGGAAGCGCGTTGTAAGTCCCGCCCATCTGTGAGCCCATCACATGATCGCGGGTAACCGATGGGTCGGCATGGCAACCAGAGGTCTCCAGCAGACCGCTATGGTTGTCATTGTGGGATTGCTATGAGCGCCATCTGGTGGTCGAAGCTCATAGCAAGTGAACATTTCTGCTACACACAGGGGATCTGTTCATCGCCTGTGTGTAGCAAAGGTGATCGAAGTACTGCAGATTCTAGTCTCCCAACGTTCAAATCACCCCCTTTCGCTCCATTCAAAATAAAACAACACAAAATCACACATACACATATTTGGTATCAACGCATTCAGAATCGCCCAATCTATCAATATAAAAGAAGAATTAACCCAATTGCTAAATGGCGTAAAGAGAAATACATTTTTTTAGTCGTCGCTACATTGCAATAAAATGCAATTACGGGCGATGAAAAGATCGTATCTACAGTCATGGCCAAAAGTTTTGAGAATGACACAAATATTATATTTTCACATGATCTGCTGCCCTCTGGTTTTTATGTGTGTTTGACAGATGTTTTTATCACAGACAGAAATATAATAATTGCAAACATATGAGTAACAAAAGCTTATATTGACAGTTAGAATGAGTTAATGCAGCAAGTCAATATTTGCAGTGTTGACCCTTCTTCTTCAGGACCTCTGCAATTCTCCCTGGCATGCTCTCAATCAACTTCTGGACCAAATCCTGACAGATAGCAGTCCATTCTTGCACAATCAATGCTTTCATTTTGTCAGAATTTTTAGGTTTTTGTTTGTCCACCCGTCTCTTGATGATTGACCACAAGTTCTCAATGGGATTAAGATCATGGGAGTTTCCAGGCCATGGACCCAAAATCTCTATGTTTTGTTCCCTGAGCCATTTAGTTATCACCTTTGCTTTATGGCAAGGTGCTCCATCATGCTGGAAAAGGCATTGTTGATCGCCAAACTGCTCTTGGAGGGTTGGGAGAAGTTGCTATTGGAGGACATTCTGGTACCATTCTTTATTCATGGCTGTGTTTTTAGGCAAGACTGTGAGAGAGCCGATTCCCTTGGCTGAGAAGCAACCCCACACATTAATGGTTTCAGGATGCTTAACAGTTGGCATGAGACAAGACTGGTGGTAGCGCTCACCTTGTCTTCTCCGAATGAGGCGTTTTCCTGATGTCCCAAACAATCGAAAAGGGGATTCATCAGAGAAAATAACTTTACCCCAGTCCTCAGCAGTCCACTGCCTGTACCTTTTGCAGAATATCAGTCTGTCCATGATGTTTTTTCTGGAGAGAAGTGGCTTCTTTGCTGCCCTCCTTGAGACCAGGCCTTGCTCCAAGAGTCTCCGCCTCACAGTGCGTGCAGATGCACTCACACCTGCATGCTGCCATTCCTGAGCAAGCTCTGCACTGCTGGTAGCCCAATCCCGCAGCTGAAACACTTTTAAGAGACGGTCCTGGTGCTTGCTGGTCTTTCTTGGGCGCCCTGGAGCCTTTTTGGCAACAATGGAACCTCTCTCCTTGAAGTTCTTGATGATGCGATAGATTGTTGACTGAGGTGCAATCTTTCTAGCTGCGATACTCTTCCCTGTTAGGCCATGTTTGTGCATTGCAATGATGACTGCACGTGTTTCTTTAGAGATAACCATGGTTTACAGAAGAGAAACAATGATGCCAAGCACCAGCCTCCTTTTAAAGTGTCCAGTGGTCTCATTCTTACTTAATCATGACAGATTGATCTCCAGCCATGTCCTCATCAACACCCACACCTGTGTTAATGGAGCAATCACTGAAAAGAGGTTAGCTGGTCCTTTTAAGGCAGGGTTGCAATGTTGTTGAAATGTGTTTTGGGGATAAAGTTCATTTTCTAGCCAAATATTGACTTTGCAAGTAATTGCTGTTAAGCTGATCACTCTTTATAACATTCTGGAGTATATGCAAATTGCCATTAGAAAAAGTGAAGCAGTAGACTTTGTAAAAATTAATATTTGTGTAATTCTCAAAACTTTTGGCCATGACTGTATACCAAAATGGTATCAATTAAAATGTCAGCTCAGCACTCAAAAAATAAGCCCAGCCCCATATCACAAAAAATGGAGACGCTACAGGTCTTGGAAAATGGTGCCTTTTTTATACCAAACTTTGGATTTTTTTTTCCTCACTTAAATAAAAAAAGAACCTAAACATGTTTGGTGTCTATGAACTCATAATAAGCTGGAGAATAATAATGGCAGGTCACTTTTAGCATTTAATGAACAAGGTAAAAAAAAAAAAACTGAAATCACACTTTTTTGCAATTTTAACGCACTTGGAATTTTTTTCCCATTTCCAGTACATGATATGCTAAAACCAATGGTTTCTTTCAAAAGGCAACTTGTCCCACAAAAAACAAGCCCTCACATGGCCATATTGACCAAAAAATAAAAAAGGTATAGCTCTCGGAGGAAGGGAAGCAAAAAATGAAAATGCAAAAACTGAAATACCTCTGGTTGTGAAGGGGTTAAGCTGGCTATACACATTAGTTGGTTGTTAGCCAAACGTTATTTTGGCCAATAATTCGGTCAACTGTCATCTAGGTCGAGTCTCCTATACACAGCAGTGCTTGTTTGACTGAGCGCTCCTGTGTTTTCTATGAGGAAGCTGCCAGCAGACACATTGGTTGATGGCTCATCTTTGGGAGAATAATGCAGTCAGCAGTCCAAAATCAGACATGCATGATCAACATCTTCCACGACATCAGTCGGACTTCGCCGCCATAGACACTAGACCACCAGCCCAAGTTCTCGATATCAGTGGATTCACTCAACATTAGTCTAAGGTGTACCGGGGTATTTAAACTCCATGGTTTAGTGCAAAGCCAATCCTGTTAGTGACACAGTAAGGCCAGCGTCACACTGGCGACAGAATCGGACGACTGCAATGCGATGAAAAATCGCATTGCAGTCGGACCTATGTTATCTATGGAGCAGCTCCCAGTATCCGATTTTTTGTGGTCCGTTTTAAACGTCCGTGTGCAATCGCAGCATGCTGCGATTGTCACCGATTGTGGGTCGACTATCGCCAATGCAAGTCCATGGGAGCGATGAAAAATCTGATTACAAACGGACCACACTGTGTGACTTGCGATGAAATCGCATCGGTGTCCTCTTAGAAAAGCCGGCAATTCAACCCTGCCTATACTGTAAAAGCACACTGACAGCTTTAATAAAGAATCGAATCAATACATATACACACATAGAATACATATATATATATATATATATATATATATATATGTCATTGTGACATGTATATATATATATATATATATATATATATTTATAGTTTCTACACTTCTACATACTGTATTAGCCGCTCATTCAATTGCCGGCTTCTGTGAAATCACAGAAGCCGACATGAAATGATACATTATTTCCACACAGTTAACCATGTCATTTCCTATATTTTAATATTTGTTTAGAACTTACAATTACATGAGTGTATTTGTGCTAAATTTCAGACATGTAGGGGTTAATTAAAGGTGTAAATTTGTTGACAAAAAAATGCGTGGGCTCCCGCTGTATTTTCTCCACCAGACAGACAAAGCAAGCGAGTGGGGGCAGATAATAATAGCCTAGGGAGGGTACTTTTTTGTGCCCCCCCTGGCTACTAACATCTGCCCCCAGACACCCCAGAAAGGGCAAATCTATAATTAGATTCGCCCTTTCTGGCACTTTGCCCGTCTATTCCCATTGCCCTGTAGCGGTGGCGAATGGGTTAATAATCTCACCTTAATGTCACATTAGTATTGAAAGGTGACCTTAAGGCAGGTTAATAATTGAGAGCTGTCAATTAGACAACTATCAATTATTAATCCTATTGAAGTAAATAAAAAATTTACACACACACACTTTAAGAATAAATAATTTTAATGAAATAAAAACACATATTTTTGACCATCTTTTATTTAAGTCTTAATCCGTTCGAAGCCCTTGTTCTTCTAAAATAAATATAAAATAATAAAACAACATTATTCTTACCTATCTGGCAATCTGTCACGTCCCACGATGTAATCCTTCACAAAGGGTTAACTAGCTTTGAGCCAAGCAGGCAAGTAATCCTGCGTGCTCAGCTCAAAGCTACTGAATGAATAAGTTCCTCTCCTGGCGACAGGAGAGGATGTGTTTCATGAATGAAGCTTAATTGATTGTGTCCACTTTCCCTTTAGGTCAGGTCACTAAAGTTAAATTGCCAATAAATCAATTAAGCTCCATTCATGAATCTATTCCTCTCCTTTCGCTGGGAGAGTAACTGATTCATTCAGGGGAATACAGGTCTGAGACAGCATTATTAGCTCTCTGCGACCTGTAACCTGTTAACCCTTTCTGATGGATTACAGCGTGGGACCTGACTGTACATCGGATTGGTAAGTATAATTTTGCTTTTTTATTTTAATTTTATTACAGGAAATGGTTTTAGCAGGAAAATAAAATATTGTCAAAAACTGTGTGATTATTTCATTAAACTTCTTTTTTATTAAACTGTGTGTGTTTGATTTTTCTATCATACAATAGGATTAATAATTGATAGTTGTCTAATTGACAGCTCTCAATTATTAACCTGCCTTAAGGTCACCTTTCAATACTAATGTGACATTAAGGTGAGATTATTAACCCATTCGCCACCGCTACAGGGCAATGGGAATAGACGGGCAAAGTGCCAGAAAGGGCGAATCTAATTATAGATTTGCCCTTTCTGGGGTGTCTGGGGGCAGATGTTAGTAGCCAGGGGGGGCACAAAAAAAGTACCCTCCCTAGGCTATTATTATCTGCCCCCACTCGCTTGCTTTGTCTGTCTGGTGGAGAAAATACAGCGGGAGCCCACGCATTTTTTTGTCAACAATTTACACCTTTAATTAACCCCTACATGTCTGAAATTTAGCACAAATACACTCATGTAATTGTAAGTTCTAAACAAATATTAAAATATAGGAAATGACATGGTTAACTGTGTGGAAACAATGTATCATTTCATGTCGGCTTCTGTGATTTCACAGAAGCCGGCAATTGAATTAGCGGCTATAACAGTATGTAGAAGTCTAGGAACTATAAATATATGTATATATACATGTCACAATGACATGTATATATATATATATGTGTTCTATGTGTATATATCTATTCTTTTTTTTGTGATTGAAATACTATTCTTTTGGATCCATTATATGTCAGTTTTGCAAGCCTGCGAGAAAATCTCGCAAGTCGGATGAAAATCGGATGTTACAAGGTACACACACATGCAACTAAATCGCATCTTTGAAGGAAAATCGGATGCCAGAAGGATGTGTGATGTTTGCATTTTGATCCGACAATCGACCGTCTAAAACGGACCGATTTTTTGTCGTTGTGTGTGACGCCGGCCTAAGTCTCATTACAAAAAACATTCAAGTTTGATCCTATGCTTTAATTAAACTAGAATTGTAGTACAGAAAAGTTTTTAATTTATTCAATAAAAAACTGCAAAGCAATATCAACTGAAGTAATTACTAATTAGAATTTAATGACAAAAACAAAACATATATTTAATAATTTTATGCTTAGAAAGGTCTTATTGCTCTAATGAAATTCTTGATGTCTCGTTATGACTTCATATTCTATTACATCTGACTCCTGGGCACAGTTTTGCTCCAAATGAAAAATGTCTGAATTCAGGGTCGACTATACACTTGTTTACAGAAGACAGATTGACACGTATATGTGAGTTTGCCTCCAGCAATAGTGTTTGTTCTCTCAGATACTCACCACAAGGGGAAACATAACTGAGGAAATATAATATGGGAATAGTAACTCACTATGTTTGCTGAGGACAACTACTACTTATTTTCTAAAGAATTAACTCAGAATGGTCTGTACTTGGTTTCTCCTGAGTCCATTGTAAAACAAAATTGTACCTCTTCTAAATATATAGCTGTGTAATACTCAGGTCTATAGTTTTTACACATGAAAGTTCATAGACAATCATAGATTCAATATAAATACAAAGATTGGTAGACATTTAACCCGTTAGTGACAGAGCCAATTTGCAGCTTAATGACCAGGCCAATTTTTACAATTCTGACCACTGTCACATTATGAGGTTATAACTCTAGAACGCTTTAACGGATCCCGCTGATTCTGACATTTTTTTCGTGACATATTGTACTTCATGATAGTGGTAAAATTTCTTTGATATGATATGACTTGCGTTTATTTATGAAAAAAAACAGAAATATGGCGAAAATGTTTAAAATTTTGCAATTTTCAAACTTTAAATTTTTATGCCCTTATATCAGAGAGATATGTCACACAAAATAGTTAATAAATAACATTTCCAACATGTCTACTTTACATCAGCACAATTTTGGAAACAAAATTTTTTTTTGTTAGGAAGTTATAAGGCTTAAAAGTTGACCAGAGATTTCTCATTTTACAACAAAATTTACAAAACCATTTTTTAGGGATCACATCACATTTAAAGTCACTTTGAGGGGTGTAAATGACATAAAATACCCAAAAGTGACACCATTCTAAAAACTGCACCCCTCAAGGTGCTCAAAACCACATTCAAGAAGTTTATTAATGCTTTACGTGCTTCACAGGAACTGAAGCAATGTGGAAGGAAAAAATTTACATTTAACTTTTTTTACAAACATTTTACTTCAGAACCATTTCTTTTATTTTCACAAGTGTAAAAAGAGAAAATGAATCACAAAATTTATTGTGAAATTTCTCCTGAATGTGTCAATACCCCATATGTGGGGGTAAACTACAGTTTGGGCGCATGGCAGAGCTTGGAAGGGAAGGAGAGCTGTTTGACTTTTTCAATGCAGAATTGGCTGGAATTGAGATCGGACGCCATGTCGCGTTTGGAGAGCCCCTGATGTGCCTAAACAGAGGAAACCCCACACAAGTGACACCATTTTGGAAACTAGATCCCTTATGGAACTTATCTAGATGTGTGGTTAGCACTTTGAACCCCAACTGCTTCACAGACGTTTATAACATAAAGCTGTGAAAATAAAAAATCATATTTTTTGCACAAAAATGATCTTTTCACCCCCAAATTTTTATTTTCACAAGGGTAATATGAGAAATTAGACCCCCAAAGTTGTTGTGCAATTTGTCATGAGTATGCTGATACCCCATATGTGGGGGTAAACCACTGTTTGGGCGCACGGCAGTGCTTGGAAGGGAAGGAGCGCCGTTTGACTTTTTCAATGCAGAATTGGCTGGAATTGAGATCGGACGCCATGTCGTGTTTGGAGAGGCCCTGATGTGCCTAAACAGTGGAAACCCCCCACAAGTGACATCATTTTGGAAACTAGACTCCATAAGGAACTTATCTAGATGCGTGGTGAGCACTTTGAACCCCAAGTGCTTCACAGAAGATTAAAACGCAGAGCCGTGAAAATAAAAAATCTTTTTTTTCGACAAAAATGATATTTTAACCCCCAAATTTTTACTTTCACAAGGGTAACAGGAGAAATTTGTCCTGAGTACGCTGATACCCCATATGTGTGGGGGAACCACTGTTTTGGCACATGGCAGAACTCGGAAGGGAAGGAGCACCATTTTGGAATGCAGACTTTGATGGAATGGTCTGCGTGCATCATGTTGCGTTTGCAGAGCCCCTGATGTGTCTAAACAGTAAAAAAAAACAAAAGTGACCCTCAATTTGGAAACTGGACCCCCCATGGAGCTTATCTAGATGTGTGGTGAGCACTTTTAACCCCCAAGTGCTTCACAGAAGTTTATAATGCAGAGCCGTGAAAATAATTTTTTTTTTCCACAAAAATGATATTTTAGCCCCCAATTTTTTATTTTCCCAAGGGTAACAGGAGAAATTAAACCCCAATGTTGTTCTGCAATTTGTCCTGAGAACACTGATACCCCAGAAGTGGGGGGAACCACTGTTTGGGCACATGGCAGAGCTCGGAAGGGAAGGAACGCCGTTTTGGAATGCAGACTTTTTCAATGCAGAATTGGCTGGAATTGAGATCGGATGCCATGTCGCGTTTGGAGAGCCCCTGATGGGCCTAAACAGTGGAAACCCCCACAAGTGACACCATTTTTGAAACTAGATCCCTTAAGGAGCTTATCTAGATGTGTGGTGAGCACTTTGAACCCCCAACTGCAAATCACCACTCTTATCTTCCAAAAAAATGCTAGCACAACAGGTTTCCTGTCCTGATGGTGCTTCAGCAACTGTTCATTGTTTCTATTCCTCAGTTATGGGTTTCACAGCCCTAAAAGGTATCCAGTTACCTGTTCCTTATTGCGCTTGTTGTCTCCCCCTTTTTATCCTGATGCCTAATTCTAATACTTGGTAGTTTACCATTTCACTGTTGTCTGACATTTGGATTGATACTTGGACTTTTGTTATGTTTCGGTAACTGAGGAGAAATAGCAAATAATAGCAAAAGCGGAAATACACCAGAGAGGCTGGAACCTATTGGATTGCAGTAACCTGAACTAACCACACAACTAGAAGTAGCCGTGGAGCGTTCCTATGGTGATCCTACACGCCTCGTCACAGCCAGAGAGATAACTACACCTAAAGGCAGAAAGATAAAAGCTATCTGCCCCGGAGCAGATCCCCAAAGAAAATAGGAAGCCCCCAAACATGTAATGGCAGTTAGACAAGAATAAAGCACAGACACAGACAGAAAATAGAATGAGCAAACGCTGGGGCCCAATCTGTCTAGACAGAAAAGTACAGGAAAGAATTCTGACTGCAATCCAACAAAACCCTAAAAAATACCAACACTTCTGATTGCCAAAAACCTGAGATCACACGATCTCATCCACCTAAATCAGATCTCTGGTGTAACAAAACGCTATTCAGCAAATAAAAAGTAACAAAGGAGCAAAGCAAAAGTGCAGACAAAAACGGAGCACAATTGCAGCGCCAGACCCCCAAAAGGGGACAGGCTGCAGTCCACTTCAAGCAGCAAACCAGAAATGAAAATCAAACAGAGGAAAAAAAAATAGCAAACACTTATCTGAAGGAGAGCAGGAAACTAGCAGTGCTTCAAGCAGGACCAGAAGGAGCAATTGATAACCGGCAAGGCTGCTGGGAACTCAGGCTACTTATATCCTACCATTCAGCGCCAGCTGAAGGCCATTCAGTAATCAGTTCATTACCCTCAGCAACCACCGGAGGGAGCCCCAGATCAGAAGCTGCCTCCAGCATATTCACAACAGACTTTACCCTGGCTGACTTACCTCTGTTTGAGATTTTGGCTCCATCCTTCTGATTCAACCTGGCTTGACTAATATACCACTGCTAACTTGATCCACTGGCCAGCAATACTGCATAGATAGAAACTGGTTATCTTTGCAGCAAAGACTAGGTTACAGTAAAGGGGTGAACACCAATGTTTTATCTACTAAGCGGAGAAGACTGCAAAGACTGTCCATAGAAACCCTATTGATAGTTGTCAGGATCCAAGTACAGTCTTAAAAATATCACCAAAATGAAGAGAAATACATGAAATTGATAACATTTTGCCATATTTCAACGTTACCACAAAATAATTTAAGTAGAAAAACAAGAAATTACTTACATAGCATCTTAGTCACCTGCCTTCTTCGGCTTTTCTCTTGTTGAAGTCTAACATTTTGGTAACTGTCTCCATCTCCACCAGACTTAGCTTCTAGAACTTGCAGCATCTTCTCTTTTTTAAGTTGGAGGCCAATTAGTAAGTATAGAATACTAATTGTACACATTGGTAAGAAGAAAAAAAATATGGTGGTAATTTGAATAACGAGGTTGTAAATCCATCTTGGTTTTACCAAAATACACGTAGTGGAGCCAGGTATTACTCCAAGACCAGGAATATTCAAGTCATAGATTCCAATTAGGCTGGTGTTGGGAATAGAGCAAATAATAGACATAACCCACACAGTAATAATGACTTTCCTAGCATGGTTCCTGGTTACTACATACTTGGCCCGAAGAGGATGAACCACTGCAATGTATCTCTCCACACTCAGTGCAGTTACATTTAATATTGAGGCAAAACATACTGTCTCAAACAAAAGAGTTTTAAATGAGCATCCACTTCTTCCAAAAAGAAAAGGGTAATTACTCCACAGCTCATAAAGCTCTAGCGGCATACCTAACAGGAGGACCAACAAATCAGAAATTGCAAGACTGAATAGGTAATAATTTGTAGGAGTCCTCATGATCTTGTGTTTGATAATAACAATACATGTTAAAGTATTCCCCACTGCACCAACTGTGAAAATAAGTAGGTATATCACGCAAATTGGGGTAAAGTAGTTGGATCGACGGGGTCCCAGACACCTGAAAAGCAGTTCTTCTACTGTGAAGTTCCTCTCTGCAGGGTTTATTCCACAGAACTCCATGCTGTGGTTTATTGTACTTTGATTAGATTCAACTTGGTTAAAACTATGAGGAATATCTTTGTGATGCTCTGAAAGTCCCAGGTCTGTATGGTTTCTTAAGTTGTAAGTCATATCTCACTTTATTACGGAACAACCTATGAAGAAAATAATAATAATAATTATTTTATCACAGAATCCAAAAAGTTTATTTACATAGTTTGTATATGTACAGTGTATACAATAACATGAACTTAAAAATATTAAACACAATGTTGTGTTCTAATCAATGGCCACATAGAAAGATAAAGTTAGGTGAAAAAGTCAGACAATCACACAGGACCCTGTAGGTTTGGATTGCTTTTTCCCTTAATAATAAAGATTATATAGATATTTTTTATTTGCATTTTGCCCTCATTCCACAACCAATCTGTATCAGATTCATATCAGATCTGTAAAAGAAAGATCCACTTACTTTAGCTTAAATCATGCAGAATAGTTGATGTCTCTATATATTCTCTGATATGAGTAATAAAGTACAATCCCAGTGGTGTCCTGAAGTCCTTTTAAATAATGGCTGAGATCATGATGATACCTCATATGTGATCTGTCTGTAAGAAATAAAAACACATTATTGCAAGTATTAATTAAAGAAATGCAAACCTTAAACAAATCACTTTTCCTTTCTCATTAAGGTACCATTTTTTTTACTGTTATTACTGATTACTATTGCTGGACATATGGGTTGACTATGGCATTGTCATGCATTTAGCAGTTCCATTGTAAGGGAGGGATGGGACTGTAGTCATGACCTCAATTACTGCAACATCTATGTCCAGTCCTTCCCCTACAGAAAACTGTACTCTTCTCTTTAGCATACCTGCATCTCCAAGTTCAGATTTCCCCGGGCACTTCCCAGGCGACGACGGTCCCTTTTTCAGGCAACCCTCAGTAATGGAGGCACAGTCCAAGATAACTTGAACATTTTCTTTACTTAACACTTCGCAAGTTACATCCACAGTTGGAACATCATGGATTGCACTTGTTTCCATATCATTCCCTGTGTAAGGTTCTGTGTACATGTTCCTGAAACTCAGTTTGTTCGTCAGCCATTTTACTTTCTGTCTTGCTGCAGCTATCTTGCCCTCAGTCAAAATGGAGTTTCCAGCTTGCATGTTCTCGCCCTGATTCTCTCCTTTTGCTTCTTAGGCAGCCACAGCTGAGCAATCAGTGCTTCAGAAACTAGCCTGCAGTGAACCTGTGACCTGACTCCTAAAGCCTTGGACCTTGTACTCCAGCTATTCCTGCTGAGGAACTCTGAAGCACTTGTGGACTCTGAACCCTGCTCTTTGAAAGACCCACGTTTGCATGGACTTACGGTAACAGAGAAGAAGATCCTGAACCTGTTGTGGAGAGTGATTGCTGAGCTTAGATTACTCTGGCCTGCTGTGTCTCCTGCTTCTGTGTCTGCAAACTGTGTGACTATTTTTGCCAACTTGTATGAAGTAATACAAGACTTTCTATATCAAACCTGTGTCTCATGTATTTTCATCGCACCCAAGCACAAGACGCTATATGAACTGTACTACATACATTACAAGATTCTGAAGCCAAAACGTTAGTGTCTGCTGGGTCTGGAAAGGCTGTGTCTGCTGTAACTGTGGATATCGGATGTCCGGTTGTACTTTCTGTGATGACAGTGGTTGTGACTTCTCACAACCATTCCAGGTGAGCAATTCCCTTAAGTGTTTTTTTTTCTGCAGTGTTACCACAGGTAAACACTATTGTTTTTTTTTTTTTCTCTTTTCTCTTTTTTGTCTGCTGTAACTGTGAATATCAGATGTCCGGGTGAACTTTCTGTGATGACAGTGGTTGTGACTTCTCACAACCATTCCAGGTGAGCAGTTCCCTTAATTTTTTTTCTCTCTGCAGTGTTACCACAGGTAAACACTATTGTTTTTTTTTTTTCTCCTCTCCTCTTCTTCCAGTACTCCTGTCTTAAAAGATCTGGAAAATGGAGGCCCGCATAAAGGAACTTTGCGGAGTGACTGATAATATCATTGCAGATTTGCAGAATATAAAGACCTGTTTTTCAAGCCTACAGGACCTCACTAATCACAATTTGCAAGTGTTTGGACAGACTGCCCAGGATTTGCGAGCCAGGATTGAGGTTCTAGAAGAGCGAGTCCAGGCTCCTGCCGTAGCCCCGAGTTCTGGGATTCCCAAGTTGCCCCCTTTTCATTTTGGCGGTGAACGTGAGAAATTCAGGGGATTTATTAATCAATGCAATCTTTTTTTTTCTGCACATGCTTCACAATTTCCCACTGAACGATCTAAGGTGCTTACTATAATTATGTTGCTTACCAACAAGGCTTTGATGTGGGCAAACCCTCTGATTGAGACTGAGGATGATTGTTTGAATCACCTTGATGCTTTTATTTCAGCCATGGGGCAGGTGTTTGATGACCCCAATCGAGGTGCAACAGCTGAAGCAGCCATGTTAGCTTTGCGCCAAGGTAAGCACTCGGTAGCTGAATATGCCTTGGATTTCAGGAGATGGGCCCTTGATACCACCTGGGACAGTTCCGCCAAAAAATCTATTTTTCGAAAGGGGTTATCTCCACTGATTAAGGATGAACTTGCTCGTGCCGACCCTCCCACTGCGTTAGGTGACTTTATTAACTACTGCATCCGTATTGATACTCGTCTGACTGAACGCAGGCAAGAGAGATGGTTCGAAAGCAATCGCACTAACCTTTTCCTACCTTCCTCTCCAGCTAAGGAACCTTTGAGTAGGATTACACGGGAACCTGAACCTGAACCCATGCAGGTAGACTCTTTACAACGACGGGTTAGTGATGCACGCAAGGAACATCGTTTTAAGGAAAATCTATGTTTCTATTGTGGTAAGTCAGGGCACTTCATTATAAACTGCCCCAGCCGTTCTCGTAAGACTACTGCAGCACTCATTCATTGTGAGTGTTGCGAGAGGGGATCTGTCAGGTCCGAGCCTCAGGCTCCAGAGAGATCTGCAGCAACAGATCTTGATTTCTCGGACTTAAACTCCGTTACCTCTGAGGACGTTGACTGTGTAAACGCTGCCATTTTTCAAGTTTCCTCAGCGGTGTCCCAGCTGAGTTGTAAGAAAAACAATTCTCATTGCTTTCTTTCCATCAAACTCTGGGTTGACTCAGCTTGGGTGTCTAGCTCTGCTATGATCGACTCAGGGGCAAGTGGAAATTTTATGGATGTCTCCTTTGCTCTGAAACAGGGGATACGTTCAGTGAAGAAGGCTACTCCAGTACAGATGGAAACTGTGGATGGCTCCCTGCTGACCTCTGGACCAGTGGATCAGGAAACAGAGCCTTTGAGGGTTCTTATGGGTAAAGATCATCAAGAGAAACTGTCCTTTATGCTTATCTCTTCTCCCCACTTTCCCATTATTCTAGGGCTACCATGGCTGCAGGCTCAGAATCCTACCATTAACTGGGAGACCAAGGAATTACACTTTCCAGAGAAACAGATGAGTCCAAAAGTTTCAGCTTGCTCTGTTCCTAAAGGAACCATGTCAGTCCCTGAACTACCAGCTGTATACCAGGACTATGTGGATTTATGTGACAAGAAGAACGCTGACCAGCTTCCTCCTCACCGTCCATATGATTGTCCAATTGAATTATTGCCTGGAGCAGAGATACCTTTTGGTAAGATCTACCCCCTGGCGGGGCCCGAGCTAAAGGCTTTAAAGGATTACATAGATGAAAATCTAGCCAAGGGCTTCATACGCCCCTCTTCATCTCCTGCAGGTGCACCCATCTTCTTTGTAAAGAAGAAAGATGGATCTCTGAGACCATGCGTAGACTATAGGGAACTCAATAAGGTTACTATTAGAAACCGTTATCCATTGCCTTTAATCCCTGAGTTATTGGAGAGAGTGCGACATGCCAAAATTTTCTCTAAACTAGATCTTCGTGGGGCCTATAACTTAGTCCGTATTAGACCTGGGGATGAATGGAAGACTGCATTCAGGTCACGCTATGGACACTTTGAATATCTAGTTATGCCTTTTGGTCTGAGTACCGCCCCAGCCACTTTCCAACACTTGGTGAATGACATCTTCAGGGATCTCCTAGATACATTCGTGGTAATTTATTTGGATGATATTCTAATTTTTTCTAACTCCACAGAGGAACATCATGGACATGTGAGAATGGTCTTGGAACGTCTAAGACAAAATCATCTTTACATCAAACTTGAAAAGTGTGAATTCCATAGGACCGAAATTCAATTTCTGGGGTATGTACTGTCTACACAAGGAATTAGTATGGATGGAAGCAAAACCCAAGCCATCAAGGATTGGCCAAGTCCTAGAAATGTGAAGGAGGTACAGCGCTTCATCGGGTTTGCCAACTTCTATAGACGTTTCATTAGAAATTTCTCTGAGGTAGTGTCACCTATCACCCAACTTACCCGGAAAGAGTCTAGGTTCTCCTGGACTCCCCAAGCCCAGGAAGCATTTTCCCGTCTAAAAGATAAATTTACCACTGCAACTATCCTAGTACATCCCAACCCCGAGCTTGCCTTCATAATAGAGGTGGATGCTTCAGACTGTGCTGTTGGAGCTATACTCTCTCAGAGAACAGGTGAGAAGAATGTCTTGCATCCCTGTGCCTTCTTTTCCCAGCAGTTGTCTTCGGCTGAGAGGAACTACGATGTGGGCAATAGAGAGTTGTTGGCCATTATTGCCGCCTTCAAAGAATGGAGACACCTTCTTCAGGGAGCTGCACAGCAAATAGTCGTCCTGACAGATCATCGTAACCTTGAGTTTATCAGGTCGGCTAAGTGCCTGACTCCTCGCCAGGCTCGCTGGAATCTTTTCTTAAACCAATTTAATTTTATCATTTCTTATAGACCAGGATCGCGCAATGGAAAGGCTGATGCACTCTCTAGGATTTACTCAGCAGAGACACGTCCAATTACTCCTCCTAAGACTATTCTTCCTGACTCTAGATTCCTAGGAGTAATTCATAATCAAGACCTACTTAAGGACATCAAGGAAGCATACCATGCGGATTCCTTTTTGGCACAACCCCCAAGGGACGTAAGTCTTGTCTTTAAGAATGGTGTGTGGATTCAGGGACAACGCCTGTATATTCCTGAAACAGTCAGATTGAGAGTATTGCAACTCATTCACGATTCCAAGATAGCTGGGCATAGAGGAATTCTAAAGACACAGGAATTTCTCTCTCGTTTCTTTTGGTGGCCCACTTGCAGGAAGGATGTTTTAAACTATGTCACTTCATGTGAAGTCTGTGCAAGATGCAAAACACCTCGCTCCTCACCAACTGGTCTGTTACAGCCTCTTCCCACCCCGTCCCGCCCGTGGGGATCCATTTATATGGACTTCATTGTGGAGTTACCAACCTCTCAAGGGAAGAACACCATTCTAGTGGTGGTTGACCGTCTAACAAAGGCAGCTCATTTTATCCCTTGTGTCGGCTTACCCACTGCAAAACAGACATCAGATTTGATGATTAAAGATGTGTTTCGCTTACATGGAGTACCGGATGAGGTTATTTCGGATCGAGGGGTGCAATTCACTTCTAGGTTTTGGCAAAATTTCTGTGCAGCATTGGACATTAAAGTAAACCTTTCTTCTGCTTTTCATCCCCAGACTAATGGACAGACCGAACGAACCAATCAAACCCTGGAGCAGTATCTCCGCTGCTTTATCTGCCACCTACAGGATGATTGGGTGGATCTACTTCCATTAGCTGAGTTCTCGTATAACAACTCTCAGAGTGCCTCCACTAAGCAGTCTCCTTTTTACTCTAATCTAGGTTATCATCCTAACATTCTACCACGATTTCCCATAGAAACGCCTTTACCAGCAGTGGCTGAAAGAATCACGTCTTTACAGAAGAATATGGATCTTCTAAAGGAGAATCTGGAATCGGCTCAGGAAAGGTACAAGAAAGCAGCAGATAAATTTCGTAAACCTGCACCAGCTTTCAAGGTAGGAGACTTGGTCTGGCTGTCAACCAGAAATCTTAAGTTAAGGATTCCATCGTCTAAATTGGGACATAAGTACATTGGACCCTATAAAATCAGTAAAATTATAAGTGCCGTTGCTTGTCGTCTTCAACTGCCCAGAACTATGAGAATTCACCCTGTCTTTCATGTATCCCTACTAAAGGCTGCGACACCCAATACGTTTCCTGGACGTTCTTCTCCTTGCCCTGACCCAGTGCTAGTCGATGGTCAGGAAGAATTTGTGGTGGAAAGGATTTTAGATTCCAGGTTGTATAGAAATCAGTTACAATATCTGATTAAATGGCAGGGCTACCCAGTGGAGGACAACTCATGGGAACCAGTCAATAACGTTAATGCTCCTCGCTTGCTCCGTCAGTTTCATCAGAGGTACCCACACAAGCCTGGCCTGAGGTCATCCGGAGGTTGTCCCTAAGGGGGGAGTAATGTAAGGTTCTGTGTACATGTTCCTGAAACTCAGTTTGTTCGTCAGCCATTTTACTTTTTGTCTTGCTGCAGCTATCTTGCCCTCAGTCAAAATGGAGTTTCCAGCTTGCATGTTCCCGCCCTGATTCTCTCCTTTTGCTTCTTAAGGGTATGCCACACTGAACAATATCGCTAACGGGATCGCTAAAAAACGTCACTATTTAGCGATCCCGTTAGCGATGTTGTTCAGTGTGGCAGCTGCCAGCGACGAGCTTCCTGCTGTGATCTCGCTCGTCGCTGGAATCGTTCCGGACCCTATTTTCTCGTCGGCGCTCCCGCTGGGTAAGTATATATCGCTAGTGTGGCACCTTTTCTTAGCGATTTAGCGGTACTTTTGTACCGCTAAAGTCGTTAAGAAGATCGCTAACGGCGATAGCGCCGTTAACTATATCGCTAAATGTGGCCGCACTTAGCGATATAGAAACAATCCCGCTAGCAATCGCATTAGTATGCGTCGTTATCGTGATCGCTAGCGGGATTGTTTAGTGTGGCAGTACCTTTTGGCAGCCACAGCTGAGCAATCAGTGCTTCAGAAACTAGCCTGCAGTGAACCTGTGACCTGACTCCTAAAGCCTTGGACCTTGTACTCCAGCTATTCCTACTGAGGAACTCTGAAGCACTTGTGGACTCTGAACCCTGCTCTTTGAAAGACCCACGTTTGCATGGACTTACGGTAACAGAGAAGAAGATCCTGAACCTGTTGTGGAGAGTGATTGCTGAGCTTAGATTACTCTGGCCTGCTGTGTCTCCTGCTTCTGTGTCTGCAAACTGTGTGACTATTTTTGCCAACTTGTATGAAGTAATACAAGACTTTCTATATCAAACCTGTGTCTCATGTATTTTCATCGCACCCAAGCACAAGACGCTATATGAACTGTACTACATACATTACACCCTGCTTTGCTGTCACTTCTGTGCAGTACACGCCGGGACTGGACCGTACTAGACTGCTTTCCAGGCCTGCCCTCGCTATAATGACATTTCCTTCAGCCTGTTTAGCTCCAGACATGAATTCATCAATCACTATGTTTGGTGGACCTCGGTGAAGCATGCAGCCCGTCTGTACAGATCCCGTCGAAGTTCCAACTCCTTTCATCTCCTTAGTCCAGCCAACTTCTGCCCTAAAAGCATTGGCTCAGGCAGTAAGACACCACATCTTCCTTCTCAGTATAGGATATACAGTGGCCATGTGTAACGTGGGCTGCAGCACTTGAACGGTGCGTGGCTGCCGGCTGTCCAGGCCTATAGCCCATGTGGACACTTGGGCACACTGGCCCTGTCTGACCTAACTACCAAGGAATTTCTCACTACTATCCGGCAGCCCCTCCTACACTTAACCCTCTATGGAACATCCTATAAGCTATACCTAACAATGTCCACTAGTATTCCCCCATCTGGTGGCCCACCACAGAATTACACTTACCCAATGTATAAGAACTATATACTAAGGTGCCCTCCTTTCGTGTTTCCAGAAGAAAGCACCTAACTTTCTCTAAACTGTACATATCACATATATTATACTAAAAGAACACAACACGTATACAATTATTATACATAAAATGGTACCACAATAGAGAATGTGGCAATACAATTACTATGTGTGGTAATACATGTTCATGTAGCAGTGTGTAGCCCTGGTACACAATACCAGGAGGATGAGTGGAGAGGTAACAGTTAAGGTCTCTTCATGACATCATGTACACTTCTGACACACCCAGCAGGGGTGTGGAAGGGAGTGATTCAGTCAGTCTAGTTCCTGTCTTCGGACAGAGTAGACGTGTCCAGTTTAAGTCTATCATCAGTTCAGAAAGTGGAGTCTGGTGTAGGTGTCTGTACACACCTTAGTCTAGTCAGAGCTGTGCCCCACTGGAAGAAAGACTGAACTATCTATTAAGAGACAAGCAAGGCGAAGGGCAAAGTGGAAGGAAGATAATTGGAAAAGTGCTTTTGACTTGGAAAAGTCCTGCACGTTGCAACCGGTTACTGGGACCGAAGGATCACTATTGTACAGCATAGTGAAGAGAAAACCAGGAATCTACCGGACCCTAGGTCGCGGCAGACAAGCCCCTTATAGTCAGAACGTAGCTGGAGTCAGGGGGTGTGAAGACTTTGAGTTAGTGCACGACAAGAAAAGGATTCAGCTCCCTCGCAGGAAGGCTTCTAACACAAATTTGACTGGGCAGAACAGCTAAAGATTAGCTGGAATCATAGAGAGGACTACGCTTCAGGCTGGTCGTACTCAGCTTCATTGGACAATAAAGGAGGCCCCTAACTTGCTTAGCTGTTGCCTCAAAGCTCATCCTCCATCAACCCCATCAGCCTCCCTGGGACCTGCCTTATCATCCTGCAAGTAAAGGTATGGAAAGACGTTGACTGTGTGAGACTGAGTTATTATTGCATGCCTGCACAATCCCTACCTAACTACCGACCTGAGGGAAGAGTCCCACCTGTAGGGGACCCGACATCTAGCTGCATCACCATCCCCTCAGAGATCTACAGCAGCGCTGGTACAAATTACCAGAATACTACAGGTGGCGTCACGAACTGTACATAAATCAATCCCCTGTAAATATATCCCCAACATACGCCAGACCGCCCGGGCCACAGACCGAGCCACAGCTACCTGTGACAAAATCCCCATAGACTTCTACGGGCTCGGCTCTGAGTACCCCATTGCCCTGGTAACCCACAATTGTGGTGGCGGGTCGACACAAATATTTGGCGTCACGAACAGGATACGAAACTTGCAGCATTGCGAGCCCTGTGTGCCTGTGGATTGTTTTTGTGAAAAAGGACTGTTTGCTATTTTTGGCGCTAAAATCCGCCATTTTGCCGCCATATTCGCGCCCTCAGGCGCTGGAGAAGAAGGTGGGCGGACCTTAAAAAGCGCGCAGAGTCTTGGACACGCCCCCAACCTGCACCCCAAACCGCATCGCAAACTGCATAGCAATCTGCATCGCAAACCGCATCGCAAACTGCATAGCAATCTGCATCGCAAACCGCATAGCGAACTGCATAGCAATCTGCATCGCAAACCGCATCGCAATCCGCATAGCAAACTGCATCACAATCTGCATTGCAATCCGCATAGCAAATTGCATCGCAAAATAGAGCGGCAGGTCCTGCAACAGGAAGTGAACGCTCTGACATCAGAGCGCCTGCGACGAAGGTCCTGTTCCCACTGCGGTGCCTGTGAAGTAGCAGCATCTGAAACCGGTAGGCTCCGTTTAACCAAGGGGGCGCTAAGATGTCACAACAACCGGCTGACAGTGCGGCCCCGGCCGGAGGCCCCAATCCCGCACCGCTTGGTATTGTAGCGCCAGATGGGGGCGCAGGCCCTGCACCCAGTCCGGTAGTCCCGATCATGCCACTAACGCTCCCATATATGCCTGGGGCGAAATGGCTTCCCCAATACAGCGGTGGGCCAGGCACATTAGCAGGCTTCAAGCGGAAGTTATGCAGCATCCTAGAAATGTACTCCATGCCTGAGAGACAAAAAGCTGCTGTGCTAATAGGGCAGCTAACTGGCGCTGCTGAGAGGGAAGTGGAGACTTGGGATACCGTTGATCAGGAGTCGGTGCCTGCGATCTTCCTGAAGCTTCATGCCATATTTGAAGACCGCACAGAAACGGATCTCCGGATGGCCTTCTATCACTGTTCACAACAGCCAGGTGACAGCATCCGGGACTATGCTTGCCGACTACAGGGAGCCCTGAGAGCCCTCAAGCAAATTAACCATTTAAATGCTATCGACGAGAATAGAATGCTGAAAGAACAATTTATACAGGGATTGAGATCCCCAGAGGAACGCAGAACTGTAAATTGGTGGTCCTTAGATCATCCGGATGCTACCTTTGATGCCCTAAAGGACATGGCAATAAAAGGGCTGCGGCCCCTGGGCAAACCCGAGGTGGCCACCCAACATCATCAGGGTGAAGTCACTCTGGAACCGGCAGTAACCCCCTGTTCCCCGCTAGTGGCAGAAACCAAAACGCAGGTGACACCTCCTAGTGAATTGGACTGTCTGCGCTCAGAGGTGCGCCAGCTGACTAAAAATCTGGCCGCTGTGATGAGTGCCCTACAGCTGCGGAAAGAAGAGGAAGGGAAGATCTTGTTAGCTGACTGCCCAGAGGACGTTCCGTGGATGCACCGGAGAAGAAAGAAGACGTCGCCCCCCCGGAGGAGGACAACGCCACCCCCAGGAGCAACCTCTGATCAACACCCTTCTCGTCGAGAGATCATCTGTTATCGCTGCAACCGGAAAGGTCATCTGTCTACACAGTGTCCTTTAAACGGGCAGAACCTGGGTCCAAGGGCCAACACCCAGGAGAATACCCGTCAGGCCCCCTAGACTGGAACCGCAGGTATGTGGGCGGGCGACCCTACCTGTCTATTATTCTAGATGGTATTGCTGTTCCAGCGTTGTTAGACACTGGGTCCCAGGTGACCCTAATACCTGATGCTCTATATACCAAGTACTGGTCAATGGACAGTCTTAAACCTCCGAGCCTTGACTTTACTGTGTATGCTTCGAATGGTCTTCCTGTAGAAGTACTCGGAACAAAATGTGTAGATGTAAAGGTGGGCAGAGAGGAGTTGAAAGACCAAGGGCTTCTGGTAGTAAAGACTGTAAATGAGGAGAACGGTTTAAATATCATTTTGGGTACTAACATTATCGGTAATTGTTTGGGAGAAGTTGTGTTCTTACTCCAACAGCTCGCTGAGATTGCCCGACCAAGGCAGAGAGGAGTAATCCAAAGAGAGATCCGGGCCCTGGTGTGTCAGCAGCAAGCGAAGCTTACCGACGGCGAAATTGGTAATGTACGGGTCACTGACTCGGATCCTATTGTGATACCCCCAATGAGTGAAATGATCATTTGGTGCAGGGCAGCCATAGGTCTGAGAGGACAGAATTACCAAGCTGTAGTAGAACCCCACCATTCAGAACATAGACCTACACTTATGACTGCTAGAGGAGTAGTAGAAGTGGTGAATGGAAGAGTACCGGTACGACTTCTCAATTGGGGAGATGATGAGGTAAATTTACCCCGTTATGCAACCATTGCTAAACTTCATGCTGTTGATAATAATTCTATTCTCCCGGCTGAGTCCTTAGACTCCTGTCAAATAGCGGAGGACAATGACCCAGCAACCCAGGTGGCGGAATGGTGTCAGCAACTCCATGTTGGGACGGACACCACTCCCGCTCACCAGAAGCAAGGGGTATTACGGGTGGTGCAAGAGTACGCCCAAGTGTTTAGCAAAAATCCACTTGATTTTGGGACAATTAAGGGAGTACAACATCATATCCCTACAGGCAGTCATCCTCCCATCAAAGAGCGGTATAGGCCCATACCTCCAGCTCATTATCAGAAGGCTAAAGAAATGTTAAATGATATGAAGAAAGCTGGGTGATAAGGGATAGTTGTAGCCCCTGGGCAGCCCCTCTAGTTCTGGTTAAAAAGAAAGATGGTAGTATGAGAATGTGTGTGGATTACAGGCAGGTGAACCGCATAACACACAAGGATGCATACCCGCTACCACGTATAGAGGAATCATTAGCTGCTCTGAAAACGGCTAACTACTTTTCTACCCTTGATCTGACTAGTGGTTACTGGCAAGTGGCTGTGGCTGAGGAGGATCGTGAGAAAACGGCTTTCACCACCCCAATGGGGCTCTGTGAGTTCGACAGAATGCCGTTTGGGCTCAGTAGTGCCCCAGGAACATTTCAGAGAGTGATGGAAAACTGTCTGGGACATCTCAATTTTGAAACCGTGCTGCTATACCTAGACGACGTTATCGTGTATTCCAAGACATATGAGGACCATCTGAAGCACCTGGCAGAAGTGTTTGAGTCCCTGTCCAGGTACGGGATGAAGTTGAAACCCTCAAAATGCCATCTACTCAAGCAGAAGGTACAATACTTGGGGCACATCGTCAGTTCGGAAGGAGTAGCGCCGGACCCAGAGAAAGTCACTGCCATCCAGAAGTGGCCGGAGCCGAAGAACCTTAAGGAAGTGCGACAGTTCCTGGGACTAACGGGTTACTATAGGAGATTCGTGAAAGATTACACGAAGAAGGCAGCTCCTTTACAGGACCTCCTGGTAGGACAATCCTTAAAGAGCAGAAACCCTCCCTTTAATTGGGGTAAAGAACAGGCTGAAGCATTCCAAAAGATGAAAGAGATCCTGACAGGTGATGAGATCTTAACCTATCCTGATTACAGCCAACCGTTCCTGTTGTACACCGACGCCAGTAATGAAGGGTTGGGAGCCGTTCTCAGTCAGAAGCAGAATGGACAAGAAAAAGTCATCGCATATGCCAGCAGAAAACTCAGGCCAACTGAGAGGAATCCGGAAAATTATAGTAGCTTCAAGCTGGAGTTTCTGGCGCTGGTCTGGGCCATTACTGAAAGATTTAAGCACTATCTGGCCTCCAATAAGTTCACTGCGTTTACAGACAACAACCCGTTAACGCACCTGGAAACCGCCAAGCTGGGCGCCATGGAGCAGCGATGGATGGCTCGGTTGTCCAATTACCAGTTTACTATCAAGTACCGGGCAGGTCGAAAGAATGCTAATGCTGATGCGTTGTCCCGAATGCCGCATGACTCTGATACGGAAGAAGAATCGGACGACCTGGAAGAAATTGAGCTACCTGCGTTCCATCGAAATGGGGTAGTCCACGAGCATCAAGTCCACAGAAAGCAGAATGGTGCAACATTAAATCCTTTACCCCATCACAGCTGGAAAGAGACTCAGGACAGTGATCCAGTGGTCAGCCGCATCAAGGAGTTGTTAAAACAGGAAGGTTCCTCCTTGGAAAAGGATGCACCTATGTCAGCCAAGCTCCTGTGGAACGAGAAAAGCAGGTTGTTCCTATACCGTGAGAAGTTGTGCAGAAGATACGTCAACCCCAGAACCCATGAAATGGTCTGGCAAATCGTGGTCCCCAAGGCAGACGTCCCAATGGTGTTGGAAGCGTACCACGATCAAGCAGGACACTTTGGCTGGAGGAAGCTGGAGACCCTGTTGAGATGCCGGTTCTACTGGGTAGGGATGCGCAGCTCCGTCGAGAGGTGGTGTCGGAACTGTGGACCCTGTGGTCTCAGAAGAAAGGACTACGGTAGTCAAAAGGCCCCCCTGCAACCTATCCGGACGACTCGTCCCCTGGAGATTGTGGCCCTGGACCACGTCAAACTGTCGCCGAGTAGATCTGGATACTCATACGCCTTGACCATGGTGGACCATTACTCCAGATTTCTGGTAGTCGTTCCAGTGAAAGACCAGACCGCAGTGACGGCCGCGAAGACCTTTCAAGCAAGCTTCTGCAGACCGCATGGGTATCCCGAGCAAGTCTTAACCGATCAGGGACCTGCTTTGAAGCCGATTTATTCAAGGAATTCTGTCATATGTACGGGTGCAAGAAAATAAGAACGACACCATACCACCCTCAAACCAACGGTCTTTGTGAAAAGATGAACCATATTGTCCTTGACTTGTTGAGATCCATACCGTTGGAAGACAGGAATCGATGGCCGGATTTACTACCTGATTTGGTTGATTTGTATAATCATATACCTGTAAGCTCAACTAACTGCACTCCAGCCTATCTTATGAGAGCAAGGCCCGGAAAACTACCAATGGATCTAGAACTTGGAGTGGTAGAACCGGAGGCAGACGACGCCGTTGAAAACTGGGACGTCAATCGGCAAGAGCAATACAGAAGAGTACAAATCTGTGTGGAGGAAAGTCTCAATAAGGCACGGGAGAAAACAGGAAGATGTTTACAACAGAAATGCTCCTGCCAAGCCTTTGATGCCTGGAGAGGTAGTATTAAAAAGAAAAAGAAAGATGCACAAACTGGATAACCAGTGGGAGCAAGAACCCTACGTCATACAAGATTCTAAATACGACAACAGAAAAGTTTGTGTCGTCAGTAAGGACGGAGGAAGAACAACAACCACTGTGTCCAGAGATCATTTGAAGTTGTGTCCAGAACACTTAAAGAGTTGTGAAAAGAACCCTGTCCTCAATCAAGGAGAAAGAAAGGAAGAGGTCATACACACCGATCTGGGAGATTTTCCTGCGGATTGGCCCCGACTGGGAGATGCTGTGATAATTCCAGTGTTGCAGTTTTATCAGCCACAAGAGGAAGTTTTACCTCCAGTTGTGCCTGTGGTGCCAGTTGAGCCCGCTCAGGAGTTACCCATCCCAGCAACACCTCAACCTGTAGAACCTCAAGATGGATCATCTGAAGCAGCGCCCCATACTATGGGATCCCCTGGTGAAGCTGACTCACACCGCCCAGCCATCAGTACGCTTGCCAGATCCATAGAAAGGTTAAGGCAGTTCTATAGTTTGCCGTTACGCAGTGCAGACAGATCGCAACTTGATATACCTGAAACTACACCACGTAGATCAGAGAGAATCACAAAAGGGAAATTACCCATTAGATATCAGCAGTAGTTATAACGAATTTATGTGAACATTGTAAAAAGTCTATATATATAAATGTATTTTCCCTATTATGTCTTCGTTTAACAATGGACTCAGAGGCTGAGGACTGAGCCAGCCCAAAAACTGTATCCTGTAAATAGTTGCACTAAAGTGCCTTCTTAATGGTTTCACATGAAACCTTGACTCACCTCTGAACCAAAAACCCGTGTGGTGTGGCACTGAGTGAGGTCTGCATTTGGATGTCCTGCAGCCCACCCAGGACCCACGTTGAAGGTTTGGTGCGGGTCCTTCACAAGTATCTTGTATATTTATTAAATGCTATTTGATACTTTTGTATTTCTATATGTAAAATGTTATTGTTCGTAACGTTCAAGGTGTTCTCACCTCCCGGATGGGAAGATGTTATTGTTTAATGTTTATTGTATGAACAAAAATGTCTCTTTATATTTTACAGCCCGGGAGTGCTGTCGTTAACCATGGGGGAATGTGTAGCCCTGGTACACAATACCAGGAGGATGAGTGGAGAGGTAACAGTTAAGGTCTCTTCATGACATCATGTACACTTCTGACACACCCAGCAGGGGTGTGGAAGGGAGTGATTCAGTCAGTCTAGTTCCTGTCTTCGGACAGAGTAGACGTGTCCAGTTTAAGTCTATCATCAGTTCAGAAAGTGGAGTCTGGTGTAGGTGTCTGTATACACCTTAGTCTAGTCAGAGCTGTGCCCCACTGGAAGAAAGACTGAACTATCTATTAAGAGACAAGCAAGGCGAAGGGCAAAGTGGAAGGAAGATAATTGGAAAAGTGCTTTTGACTTGGAAAAGTCCTGCACGTTGCAACCGGTTACTGGGGACCGAAGGATCACTATTGTACAGCATAGTGAAGAGAAAACCAGGAATCTACCGGACCCTAGGTCGCGGCAGACAAGCCCCTTATAGTCAGAACGTAGCTGGAGTCAGGGGGTGTGAAGACTTTGAGTTAGTGCACGACAAGAAAAGGATTCAGCTCCCTCGCAGGAAGGCTTCTAACACAAATTTGACTGGGCAGAACAGCTAAAGATTAGCTGGAATCATAGAGAGGACTACGCTTCAGGCTGGTCGTACTCAGCTTCATTGGACAATAAAGGAGGCCCCTAACTTGCTTAGCTGTTGCCTCAAAGCTCATCCTCCATCAACCCCATCAGCCTCCCTGGACCTGCCTTATCATCCTGCAAGTAAAGGTATGGAAAGACGTTGACTGTGTGAGACTGAGTTATTATTGCATGCCTGCACAATCCCTACCTAACTACCGACCTGAGGGAAGAGTCCCACCTGTAGGGGACCCGACATCTAGCTGCATCACCATCCCCTCAGAGATCTACAGCAGCGCTGGTACAAATTACCAGAATACTACAGGTGGCGTCACGAACTGTACATAAATCAATCCCTGTAAATATATCCCCAACATACGCCAGACCGCCCGGGCCACAGACCGAGCCACAGCTACCTGTGACAAAATCCCCATAGACTTCTACGGGCTCGGCTCTGAGTACCCCATTGCCCTGGTAACCCACAATTGTGGTGGCGGGTCGACACAGCAGTACCACCGAAATATTTACAACGACACACAATAATTAGTACATATAAACATCAAGAACACTTAAGGGGGCAGGGCAAGGCAGTAATACTCCTTCACCCCCTTACACCATGATAGGTTGTTTTTTTCATATTTTTGCAAAGCCCCATTTACCAACAGAGATGTAGCCTGAAACATGTTTGATCCTGATGTAAAAGGGGAAAATCAACATCTACATGTTAGACAAGTCCGGGAAAGATAACATGTCATCATAGGATAAAGAACATGATCAAAAAAGAATCCAAATTAGCAAAATAATACTAAAAAGATACAAATCACATGAAATGTACAGACCTAATGACCCGCTTTCAGAGATCATAATTCTATGTTTCTATTTAACAACCTTACAATGTGTTGCACAACAAAGGCAGTAGATGTGTAATGGAGTGCACTCATTGTAACAAGTGTGTAATTGCATTATATGATATTTTTGTCTGTTCCTCATTTCATACCTGCTACTACATGACAATAACAAGCTATTGATAGAATAGTCCTCCCGCCATAATGGACTGTACACAGGAGGGAGTGCTATTTCTGTCTTGTGGCTAGTCAATAGAGAGATGATAGACAAAATAAAGTTTGATATCTCTTTATGGCCAATCACTTTATATGCACCCGACGTATGTAAATCAATTGGCAAACAGAGCAATATATTTCATACAGTGTGATTTTATTATATTCTGTAAACTGTATCATAAACAGCGAATCTTAGCTGTGAAGAATAAATGCTGAAAGGTAGCGCTAGCAAGCAAAATAGAAAAAAAAATCTGGATTTCTACTTGAACATTAGATTTTTCAGCGTAATGGCATTCATGGCTCATATTGAAAGGTTTAATACATAACAGAGGCACAATATATAGAAACCGACGGTTCTGCTGGTAGCTATGCCTCCCAACTCCTCCATACGCAGAAGAGCTTGATCTGCCGAGCAATTCTGTGTTCTCTATGAGAGAGCCGCTATCAGGCTCCTCTGACGGCAGCTATCCAGTTAAGACAAAAAAAAGGATCATCAGTCCAAAATCTGACATGCCAGATTATTATCTCCAAGCCAGAGAGAAATGAATAGGTGGCACTACGTGATCCAATAAAAAAAATCTTCTTTATTCGGAACAATCAACACATAGATGCATAGGAGCTGGTATAGAAATGGACGACGGCCATTTTGCTTCGATTAGACGCTTCAATTGGTCCAAATATCACTCTTGGACCAGTTGAAGTGTCTGATCAACGCGAAACGGTCGTCGTCCACTTCTGTTCCTGCTCACAGAGTGCCAACTATTCATTTCTCTCTGGCTTAGATTTTTCACAACGCTGTTCATTCCGGGTGCTGCTCCTGTGATCATGAAAGCCCACATACTACTGTCTGCTGACTAAGCTTCACAAGTTATGCTACACGTTGTTTGGTGCTGGTTTTTCTCAATTGCTACATTACGGATTATTAGCTCTCCCAAGGTCATCTGTCGGGGGAGAGTCGGAAAGCCCTCATACACATTAGTCTGTTGCTCGAGCCTTCTTACATCAGTGGATTTGGACGACATACAGCTAATGTATATGGGGCCTTTAGGTTTTATGCACCACTTATCAGGTACACTTAAAAATAATTGTCTTTTGGAACTGATATTTTGAATAAATTTGTGCAAATTTGTTTAACATTCCAAAACAATATCTATTTTCCTTCAACTATACCAAGCTGTAAATATGTTATTCTGTAAAAGATAGAGATCTAACAAATTTTAGTGATTCCATAAATATAGATTTATCTCTAAGTGTTACATTGCCGTAGGGTCAGTTGTATAAATATCGATCTTCACTAGGCCTTGTATCACCTTGGGATATCACTGAGAATACAAGTCTGGATGCTAACAGCCCTTCTCTAGTAACTAATAGGTTTCTTAAGCAAAGGGCTGAAAAGGATTTAATCTTAAACGTACTTTCACTATAAGTTTAATAGCTTTACAATTAGATATTTTCCTAAAAGGATCATAATGAAGCTGTTTTGATCTGATTTTTTTTGCATTCATGGTGTTACGTTTCTTTAACCCCTTAATGAGAGACAATTTTGAGCTTAATGACCAAGCCCCATTTTCATGACATACTGTGCTTTGTTAGTGATAAAGTTAGGTTAAGATGTTTTATGTTTTTTAATGAAAATATCTTAAACATTTTTGAGAAATTGCAAAAAAAAGTGCAATTCCACAACTGTTTTTTGAATTTTTTTTTACCATGTTCACCAAATGCTAAAACTGACCTGCTATTTTGATTCTCCAGGTCATTACAAGTTTTTAGACATCAAACAATTCTAGGTTGCTTTTTATTTAAATGGTGAAAAAAAATCCAAAGTTTGTTAAAAAAAAAAAAATGCATCATTTTAGGAGACCCATAGCATCTCCATTATTCATGGTATTGGGCTGGGTGAGGGCTTATTTTTTGCGTGCCATGCTAACGTTTTTAATGATACTGTTTTGGTGTGGATACAATCTTTCAATCGCCCGTTATTACATTTTAATGCAGTGTTGTGGAGACAAAAAAACAACGTAATTCTGGAGTTTTGACTTTTTTTTCACTACGCCGTATACCGATCAGATTAATTCTTTTTATAACTTGATAGATCAGACGATTCTGAACGCAGTGATACCAAATATGTGTATTTTTAATTTTTTTTTGCTTTATTTTGTTATTTTGAATGGGGCAAATGTAGGTTGATTTGAACTTTTATATTTTTTAAATATTTTTAAAAATGTTTTTTACTTTTTGCATGCTTCAGTAGTCTCCACGGGAGACTAAAAGCTGCAGTTGTCCGATTGCCTCTGCTACACACAGGCGATGATTAGATCGCCTGTGTGTAGCAGAAATGATCACTTGCTATATGTGCCAACCACTGGGTGCCGATCATAGAAATCTGGCAATGACAAACACAGGGGTCTCCTGAAGACCCCGGGTTGTCATGCCAACCAATCGGCGACCCGTGGTCATGTGACACGGGCGCTGATGGGCTGGATTAGTGACGCTCTTCCAGTGCGATCACATTAAATGCCGCTGTCAGAGATTGACAGTGGCATTTAACAGGTTAACAGCCATGGGTGGATCGCGATTCCATCCACGGCAGTTAGAGGCACATGTCAGCTGTTCAAAACAGCTGACATGTGTCGGGAAAGATTTGGGCTCAGCGCTGGAGCCCACATTAAAGGGAGGGACACGACATGCGCAGTACTAGTACAGCGCATGTTGTGAAGGGGTTCAACTAGATAAAAATAACAAACTAGTTTATGAACAACATTTCCCATTTCTCTACTTTATGTCAGCATCATTTTTTAAACATCCTTTTATTTTGTTAGAATATTAGAAAACCTAAAATTTAGCGGTAATTTTTCACTTTTTTAAGAAAATTTAGAAAACCTGTTTTTACGAGGACCAAATCAGTTGTGATGTGACTTTGAGGGGCATAATTATTGGAAAACCCCAATAATCAATACCCTTTTAAAACCTGCATTTCTCAAATTATTCAAAACTGCTTCCATTAAATTTGTTAACCTTTCAGTGTTTTACACGAAACAATGTAAAATGGAATGAAATTAAACATTATTTTTTCCACTAAAATATTGATTTAGCCCAAATTTATCATTTTCACAAGGAGAAAATTGAAAAAATTGGATAACAAATTTTGGGGTCAATGTGGCAATATACCATATGTGGTAAAAAACTGGTGCTTGGGCACACACCAAGGTTTGGAAGGGAAGAAGAGCTTTCTGATTTTTGGAGTGCAAATTTGGCTGGAATAGATTACCAAGTGCCTGAGGTGCTAAAAAGATGCTAGGGTAGAGTGGCAAATCAATCCTGAAGAAGGATACATATCCCTCACAGGATTTTATAACAATTACTGTGAAAATAAAAAAATATAACTTTTTGCTATCAAAATGCTATATTAGTTGCAAATTTTTCATTTTCACAAGATTAATGGATGAAAATAAGGAAACACTTTTTTTTTTCCATTAACAGATGATGGACCTGATTGGGGTTTGTTGAGGGATGAACTGAAGATTTTATTGGTACTATTTTGTAGTACATTTTATGATGCTTTTAAGGCTAGGTTTACATTTTTCCTGTGCTCTACGCTGAGCATTGACATTGTGGTTTTCTTCTATATTCCCCCCAAAAAGACATTTTATAGCGGAATCATTCACTATAATAAGGCAGATGGAGTCACCTTGGACTCCATTTGTACTCTGTTCTAGAAATGTCATTCGTTATAGGCATGCACAAAACTGTCGTCGACCACATTTTTGTGCAATAAAAAGATGCGCAAAAGACTGAAACTGCCAGAATAGAGGCCAAACAGAGTCTAAAATGATGCCATCTGTTCCAACCCCTGACTAATGGTTTAGTCAGGGGTTTTGTCTAAATTGCATTGTTTCAGGACTTAGATGGAAATCATGAGTGCTCAGCATAGACCACAAGATAAATGTGAACCGAGGCATTAAAGTGATTTTTTGGAAGCAAATTGAACATAGTTCAATAATTACTGCTGTGAGCAGTGATGTCAGTAAGGTTAAAGCAGTTGACAGCTGGCTGGCTCACACAGAGGTTATCATGAGAACCGCCGCCTGTGCCCTGCGGTAACTTTAATTACATCACCACTCATCACTGCAGCCACATTCTCTCGCTATTGCCAGTGTGTTCCAGCTGCCGTGCTGAGCGGTCACATTACTGATGTCACCGCTCAACACAGATTCCGGAAATAGCAGAGTCGGGGATCGTTGTGGGACGTGGGATGGATTTACCACGAACACCTTTGGATTATTAGTAAGAAATGGGTAAAAGCATATCAGGGAGTGCTTTTTTACAATTAAATGACTGTACTCTGTGTGTGTATGTTTCTTTCTTTTGACTATGGGATTATGGGTGTCTGATAGATGACTCTTCATTACAAACTCCTGGGCTTGAAGTCATCAGACATTGCACAGCTGACATCAAACCCCAAAATTATTACCCTGCTTGTCAACACACTAGGGCAAGAGGAAAGAGCCAAGACTAAGCACCAGAACTGGCACATCTAATGGATGCGCCATTTCTGGGGCGACTGAGGGCTGGTGTCATTAATCTAGGAAGGGGACAATATCCATGGCCCCTTCCCAGCCTATTATGATCAGCCTGCTGCTGTCTGTTTAGCCTTTGCAGGTTGTTAAAAATAGGGTGGACTTCACATCATTTTTTGAGGGGGGTTCTCCCTTTTTAACAACCAGTAAAGGCTATGCAGACAGCCGTAAGCTGTTAATAATAGGCTGGGAACCTTTCTGGATATTGGCCCATTTCCAGAATAATAACACCAGCCCCCAGCTGTCTGCTTTCATGCCATTTTTTTAAATTATTTATTTATTCAATAAATACAAGAATAGAAAACTACACACACAGTGCACTGATCATATATCACACAGACATATTTCTATCTATCTATGTTACTCATTGCTATCTATCTCCATCTTTGAACATCTTTAATACAAAACGCTCTTTAATGTCCATGCTGTATTTCATTTCATATGTACCACACTGACAGCACAAGGATGTAACATACTGTAGGTACACACGGGTGGCACACGGACACAGACCACGGATCTCACCAGTACTGGTTTTTCGAGTACAGTAAACACCAGGATGTGTGAAGATGACCTTATTCAGATTTTTGAGGATGTTGAATTAACAAAAAAAATCAATGATGTTGATGATGAATTTGTTTTGAAAAACGTTCACCTTGTAACATAAAATAATATAGCTTTGTTATTTGACTCAGTATAATTATAGTGATTCCAGATTTCTATAGGCTTTTTATGATTTGCTACTTTTGCACACTTAAAAGAATATTTTACAAAATATATTTTATTTTTGCATTAACATATTCTTAGGGCTGTGACTTTTTAATTTGCCGATAGTGCCAAGCAGAGCTTGTTTTCAGTGAGACATACATCTTTTTGATTATGATTTATTCAATTTTTTGCATCAGAATGATTGAAAAACATATATTTTTACATGCATTTTATTTATTTTTAACAGTGTTTTACAGGACAGTTTTATAGATCAGGTTGTTCTTAACATGACAAATACCAATTACGTGTAATTTTTCTTTTTGTTTATTAAAAAGGGGATAAAAAATTTAATTAAAGGTTGTCTTTTGGATGATTCTTTACCCATGCAAGCAAGAAAATAACTCTAACATGACCTAATGGTAGTATATTATGAAATATCTTGGAATTTTTATTTTATGGTATAGCACCAAGAAATGCTAGGTTAAATGAATTTTATGATATATTCATACTTACATTCATTGTTACTAATCTGCGAAGATTTTTGAAGATACTTCAGCTTGTAAACCAAAAAGACAGAAGGCTGTTTATAGTTACATCCAAGTAAAACCTACAATTTCTACTTCTCATTTCCAGCTATATGAACTGCCTAAAAATGAGTATTGATACTCAGAAACCTGTAACATCTATGTCACTTATACTTTAAATCATCTTCTTACTTGTGAGAAATTCCAGAAACCGAGAATTAAAGTGGAAAGAGATGATTTGCGCTCATGGACTAGAGCCACGAAAATCCCAAACCTGCAATTACTGTTTATTGAACTAGGAATTGTAACAGTATATTAATGACTTGGGGATTAGTTTGTACCATTCATTTGCAATCTCATCTCCAGGGCTTATCTTTCTCATGCTCCATTCATTGTTCTTTTCTTATGGGATTTAAAAAAGTGCTTTTTACTTAGAAAACACCAGTATAAGAAATGAAAGCACATATTCAATGTTCCATATCATACAACTCTATATGATCAGGCTCCATGACCTACAATGTTCTTTTTGGGATACAAAAACTATAGGAGTCCTTCATTGGTTTTACTGTTAAAATCTCAGTTTCACTCTCCCTGTAATGTACACAGTTCTCTCACTTCTTGCTAATGCGCACTGCTATCTCTCTGCTTCCTGTACTGATATACATACTAGTATCTCCTGTCTACAATTTACACAGAAATGTTGTCAACATAGTCAGTCTCCTTTGTGATCCAAGAAGGTTAAATGAGTATTCTTAGCTATTATCAGCAATCATTTTAACATTGATTTCACACTGTTATTAACTGTGATATATTTATTCTAGAAAAGTTAATCATGCCCAATTTAACCAAACCATACCCAGTGCAACAATCTCAAGGTCATGAGTCAGATCTGCCAAATGAAAGCTTATCCTGGTCCTTTTTCAGCTACTCTAAAAGAAGCACTTAATTCAAAGTTTTTATCCTTTTAATATATTGCAGTCATCCTATTATTTAGCACTGTGTACTTACAATTGCTCATTTTGCCTTTCTACCTAGTTAATTCTTCTCTTTTCTCTGCTTTATATAAAAACAGGAAGTCTCTTTTCCCTACATGAGTCACTCCCTCTTCAACTCCTGACCCAGTTCATTCCCCCCCACCCCCGCAAGGAATTTTTGCAGTGACTTATGACTCATATTGGTAAAATTTACTTCCTGTTTCTAAATAGAGCTTGGAAGGACACTGTTAGTCTTTTTTTACTCACGTGATGTCATAGACCTAATGGAAAAGAGAATTAGCTGTGTAGAAGGGCAAAATGAGCAACTGTAAGTACACAGTGCTATATAATATTATGATTAGTGTTGAGCGATACGATACCGCAAGTATCGGGTATCGGCCGATATTAGCTCTATCGGCCTTTCGATACTTAGTTCCGATATTTTCGTCTTATCGGATAGCGGAATCGGGATTGTCACTGTCACTGTCAGTGTCCGTCGGTCGGGTCTGTCAGGAGTCAGCGGCACTTACCTGGCAGAAGATCTCCGGCGGTCACGGGCTGGACTGCTTGATGGCCGCCATCATCTTTCCCCGGCGGTCACATGCAGTTTCTCGCGATAACTGCAGTGACTGCTGGGTAATCCCGGCCGTAAAGCAGTCAGTCCGATGACGTCACCGCCGGGGAAGCAGGTAATCAGCTGTGCTGCGTCACGATGACAGGCTCTGCCTGTCATTGCGATGTAGCAGAGCTGGATCGTCGTGGGACTGTCGTTACTATGGACTGCGTCGGACAGGTGGTATACTGTTGGTTTGTTTTTTTTCTTTTTTTACAGGAGATCGATGGCTTCGCAGGAATGAGAGTATAATAAAAGAAATGAAAACTGTGTTGTCTCTTTTATTTCAGTAAAATACTTTTTTCTTGCTTTGTCTTTTTTTTATACATTTAATAACTTTGGGATTAATAATGGATCGGTGTCTTATTGACACCTCTCCATTATTAACCGGGCTTATTGTCACCGTACAATCAACGGTGACATTAACCCCTTATTACCCCACTTGCCACCGCTACAGGGCAGTGGGAAGAGCCGGGTAAAGTGCCACAATTGGCACATCTTTTGATGCGCCAAATGTGGGGTTGCTGTAGCCTGGTATTATCAGGCTGTTGAGGGCCAAAATCCATGGGCCTTGACAGTCTTTTAATACCAGGCCGCAGCAGTCTGCATTTTACTTGGCTGGTTAACAAAAATAGGGGGACCCCTACGCCGTTTTTTCTTCGAGGGGATCCCCTATTTTTGTTAACCAGCCAAGCTAAGCAGACTGCTGTGGCCTGGTATTATCAGGCTTGCAAGGTCCATGGATATTGGATCCTTACCAGCCTGAAAAACCAGGCCTCAGCGGTCTGCTTCATCTGGCTGGTTAACAAAAATAGGGGGGACCCCACGCCAATTTTTTTCGAGGGGATCCCCTATTTTTGTTAATCAGCCAAGATATGCAGACTGCTGTGGCCTGGTATTATCAGGCTGGCAAGGTCCATGGATCTTGGCTCCTTAACAGCCTGAAAAGCCAGGCCTCAGCGGTCTGCTTCATCTGGCTGGTTAACAAAAATAGGGGGGACCCCACGCCAATTTTTTTCGAGGGGATCCCCTATTTTTGTTAATCAGCCAAGATATGCAGACTGCTGTGACCTGGTATTATCAGGCTGGCAAGGTCCATGGATCTTGGCTCCTTAACAGCCTGAAAATCCAGGCCTCAGCGGTCTGCTTCATCTGGCTGGTTAACAAAAATAGGGGGGACCCCACGCCAATTTTTTTCGAGGGGATCCCCTATTTTTGTTAATCAGCCAAGATATGCAGACTGCTGTGGCCTGGTATTATCAGGCTGGCAAGGTCCATGGATCTTGGCTCCTTAACAGCCTGAAAATCCAGGCCTCAGCGGTCTGCTTCATCTGGCTGGTTAACAAAAATAGGGAGGACCCCACGCCAATTTTTTTCGAGGGGATCCCCTATTTTTGTTAATCAGCCAAGATATGCAGACTGCTGTGGCCTGGTATTATCAGGCTGGCAAGGTCCATGGATCTTGGCTCCTTAACAGCCTGAAAATCCAGGCCTCAGCGGTCTGCTTCATCTGGCTGGTTAACAAAAATAGGGGGGACCCCACGCCAATTTTTTTCGAGGGGATCCCCTATTTTTGTTAATCAGCCAAGATATGCAGACTGCTGTGGCCTGGTATTATCAGGCTGGCAAGGTCCATGGATCTTGGCTCCTTAACAGCCTGAAAATCCAGGCCTCAGCGGTCTGCTTCATCTGGCTGGTTAACAAAAATAGGGGGGACCCACGCCATTTTTTTTAGAAGGGAACCCCTATTTTTGTTAATCAGTTCCCTCTGACGTCACTGATGGTGTCCCTGGCTGACCTGAAGTGAAAGTGGAAAGCAATCAATTAAGCTTTCCACTTCCTCTCCTGTCAGCCAGGAGAGGAACTCATTCATTTGGGGGTTTACTGTGAGGCTGCAGCATTAGCTGCGGTCCCTGCAGTAAACATTAACCCTTTCTGAAGGATTACACCGTGGGACCTGACTGTGCATCGGATTGGTAAGAATAATTTTGCTTTATTATTTTATTTTTATTACAGGAAATGGTTTTAGCAGGTAAATAAAAATGGTCAAAAACTTGTGCTTATTTCATTAAAATTTTTTTATTAAAGTGTGTGTGTTTGATTTTTTTTCATACAATAGGATTAATAATTGATAGTTGTCTAATTGACAGCTCTAAATTATTAACCTGGCTTAAGGTCACCTTTCAATTGCAATGTGGCTTTAACCCCATATTAACCCATTCGCCACCGCTACAGGGCAATGGGAATAGACGGGCAAAGTGCCAGAAAGGGCGAATCTAATTATAGATTTGTCTTTTCTGGGGTGTCTGGGGGCAGATGTTAGTAGCCAGGGGGGGCCAAAAATAATGGTCCCTCTCTGGGCTATTATTATCTGCCCCCATTCGCTGGCTTTGTCTGTCTGGTTGCGAAAATAGGGCGGGAGCCCACGCATTTTTTTAAAACAATTTTACACCTCATATATATATATATATATATATATATATATATATATACATGTCATTGAATTTGTGACACATATATATATATTTATATTTATAGTTCATACACTTCTACATAGTATAATAGCCGCTAAGTCAATTGACGGCTTTTGTGAAAATGCAGAACCAGACATGAAATGACACTTGGTGTACATAGGGTTAACCATGTCTTTTCATGCCCTTTGCTATCTGATTTGCACAAACAATTACATCAGTCTATGTGTGCAAAATTTCACACCTGTAGGGGTTAATTAAAGGTGTAAATTCGTAGCAAAAAAGTTCGTTTTTTTTACAACGAATTTACACCTTTAATTAACCCCTACAGGTGTGAAATTTTGCACACATAGACTGATGTAATTGTTTGTGCAAATCAGATTGCAAACGACATGAAAAGACATGGTTAACCCTGTGTACACCAAGTGTCATTTCATGTCGGGTGCTTCTGTCTTTTCACAGAAGCCGGCTTTACCCGGCAATTGAATCAGAGGATATTTTACTATGTAGAAGTGTATAAACTATAAATATATGTATATATATATATGTCACAATGACATGTATATATATATATATATATATATGTATTCTATGTGTGTATATTTAGTGTTTACAAGGAAATAAAGGTTTTTTTTAGTTGCGATATTTTGTTCCCATAGACTTACATGGGACTTCCGGTATCGGAATCGGATATCGCCGATATTTAGTGATATCGGCGATACCATTCCGATCCAATATTTTTAGATATCGAGCAGTATCGCTCAACACTAATTATGATTGCAATATAAGAGGATAAAAATTTTGATGGGAGGAGGACTGCTTCTATAACACTAGAAGGTTTTATATTACTAATAGCATATGTAGTAGTAAAGAAATTCTATCCTTCTTTACTAGCCAAAATATTCAAGGGCAGGTAAATATTGCAATTGCCCTAGACTCATATGCTTATATTATTTGTTGTGCTATTATATGTTAGCTGCAATATGTACAGAATATTCCAAGGAGAAAATGGTAATAATAAAAGTTCATATGTTAATTCCCATTTCAAGAGTCCATACATATTTTGTTATTTTCACCTTGACATTTTATTCTTACCCTCGCGCTTTACAAATTGCATGGTAGACAAGTGAATAAAATCAAAGCAAGGCAACTATTACAATAAAAGAGGTTTCTTTCCTATAGAATTTTGTATAATGCATTAAATCAAAATTGCATAATACAAACTGTAAAAAAGAGATTAATTTGCATTTGGCACAGTTAAATCATGGTTCGGATGTGGTCTTATATAAATTATATTTAAATCAATACCATTACGCATTCACTATTACACTGTAACTTCTCAATATTAGTGCATGCATTGTCCATGCATTATTAGCTCATGGATGTAAATTCTTACACCAAATATAGGCTATCTTACCTATGGATTATGCTTTATGCTGCAGTTCTATTTGTGCATGTTAGTTGCCACATATAGACACAAGCTCAGTGGTAAGGTATATCCTACAGAGGTGATTTTCATTACAGCACAATAGGAAGATAGGAAGTGCAAGTATCTAAGCCCATGTAGAGTAAATGGAAATATTCAGGTATAACTGCTACATAGATAGTAATGTAAATAGCCTCTAGATCCTTGACATCTGCTTAAAGTTACAAAAAAGTAAAGCATGATGTTGTGAGTACTCAAGAACATGTACACTCATGTTACATAGAACGTTAGGCTGGAGTCAAACTAGCGCATAAAAAAATCGGTCCGATGTTGATCCTGAAAAGTAAGACGAGTGTTATGCGAGTGTCATGCGATTACAATTAGAGATGAGCAAATATTTCAATATTTGGTTCAGCTCACGATCGCCGAATTTGCAATATTCGCCAATTGAATCATTGATTTAATCGCTGAATATAGCCAAACATACACAGCACAAAAGCCGGTGCTTTCCACGCTGTGTGACAGCATGGGAAACACTGGCATAGCGCTTATGATCGGTGGTAAAGTTACAGCCATTAGATCGTTACCGCTGTCAGAGCCCTGCGGGATCACGCTATCAGATGTTGGAGTGACCACGCAGAGATGCGGTGACCCATGGCAAAAAGCTTGCCGCAGGTCAGCAGGCAGAGACTACTACTGCCATCAGGCTATGTCTGCTGTTACTGATAACAGTGATAGCAGGAGCCGCTGATGGGAGAAGTAGTCTCTCGTCAGCCACTGCCTGTTCTCAAAGTTAGAAAAAAACAAAAAAACACATTATACTCACCTAACACCAAATCCCCAACGCCCTCCTATAAAAAATGTAAAATAAAAAACAACATATACTCACCTTAACACCCAATCCTCAATGCCCATGTCTCCTTGAAAAAATCAAATATAATAAACCACCATATACTCACCTGTCCGCCGTAGTCCACATAATCCCGAGTGTCCCATGGCGATCTCACTTGTAGAACAGTGACATCGGGAGATGTGACTGCTCTGCCTGGCTGCCCGCGATACACTGACAGGAGGTAATCACTACCGCAGTCTATCACTGAGTTGCTGTGAAAGAGGTCACACGAGTTCATGATGAACTCCGGTGAACTTTCTCACGCAGCAGTGGTGCTGTAAGTGATATCAATGGAGCTCATCAGCTGATGAACTCGTGTGCCCTCTCTCACGGCAGCTCAGTGCTATACACTGCAGGAGCGATTACCTCCTGCGTCAGTGTATAGCTGGCTATCTTTGAGAGCAGTCACATCAATGACTGCTCTCAAAGTCATCAAAATCATCATGGGACATTATGGATTATTATCTTCTCTCTCAGTTGAGGAATATTGTGGTTTATTATTTTATTTTTGTTGCAGGAGACGTTGGCTTCGGTGGATTAGGCGTTCAGTTAGTATGGTGTAATTTAGATTATTTAGTAAAGGAGTCTGTGTCATTATTTCAAATAAAGGAATTTCTTCTGGGTGTTTGTTTTTATAACATCACTATGGGGTTAGTAATGGAGGCGTCTTATAAACGCCTCTCCATTACTAACCAGTGGGCTTGATGTCACCTGAAAATACAAAGGTGACATCAAGTCCCCAACCATTACCTAACTTGCCACCGCTACAGGGCACGTGATAAGAGTGAGGTTAAGCCTGGGGAGGTTGAGTGCTGATGTTTTTAGTCTGGGAGGAGACCAATATCCATCTCCCCTTCCTAGGCTATTAATACATTTTATAGGGGGACCCTATGTAAAAAATTTTTCTGGGGTCCCCCTCCCTGTAAACTAGCCAGTAAAGGCTAAGCAAACAGCTGTGAGCTGATATTAATAGACTGGAAAACTTTATGGCTATTAGCTCCTTCCCAAAATATTAATATCATCCCTCAGCCATCGGCTTTGCCTCTACTGGTTATGAAAATTACACGGGAGCCCATGAAATTTTTTTTTTAATTTTGTAAAAATTAACAGTTGCTATTTGGTTACAGCCTATGTAGGTTCATTATGTTAACGCTCCTACATAGGTTGCGTGCGTGCATATGTGTGCGTGTGTGTGTTTTAGTAATAAGGGTGTCTGGCTGACCTAGGGCTTGGTGTCAATGACAGCTGCTGACACCAAGCCCTAATCCCATTACCCTGATGCTACAGCATCAGAATGAAAAAGAAGGTGTTGAACCAAGAAATTACATCACAAAACTTTTTTTTTTTTAACTCTGCTGTTCTGTTCGGGTCTACTTATACAATTATAATGTTCTGGTCATTTTTGACTGGACCTATTAAAGTCTTGATTTTTAGCTGATTTAAGTGTTTTACTTGAACACCGATTTAAGTGTTTTACTTGAACACCTGTTGCATTATTATACTGTATGTGAACGTGGTTGCTCGACAACAAATGAAAAATGAAATAAAAAACTTACTTTTTATTTTTTTGTCAAAAAATGTTACATGGCCTTATTGTAATATTTATGTATATTGCACATAAAAAATATTCTTTATATTACTGTAAACTATAACTAATAACATGAAACTGTATTTAAATATATTAAAAACAAAAATAGCAAAAAATAAAAAGTTCAGTTTTTTCTGTATAAAATGGTAAATAAGGTTCACGGTGCTAAATTTACAGTCATGGGCAAAAGTTTTGAGAATGACACAAATATTATATTTTCACATGATCTGCTGCCCTCTGTTTTTTTTTGTGTGTTTGACAGATGTTTTTATCACAGACAGAAATATAATTGCAAACATATGAGTAGCAAAAGCTTATATTGACAGTTAGAATGAGTTAATGCAGCAAGTCAATATTTGCAGTGTTGACCCTTCTTCTTCAGGACCTCTGCAATTCTCCCTGGCATGCTCTCAATCAACTTCTGGACCAAATCCTGACTGATAGCAGTCCATTCTTGCACAATCAATGCTTTCATTTTGTCAGAATTTTTAGGTTTTTGTTTGTCCACCCGTCTCTTGATGATTGACCACAAGTTCTCAATGGGATTAAGATCTGGGGAGTTTCCAGGCCATGGACCCAAAATCTCTATGTTTTGTTCCCTGAGCCATTTAGTTATCACCTTTGCTTTATGGCAAGGTGCTCCATCGTGCTGGAAAAGGCATTGTTGATCGCCAAACTGCTCTTGGAGGGTTGGGAGAAGTTGCTCTTGGAGGACATTCTGGTACCATTCTTTATTCATGGCTGTGTTTTTAGGCAAGACTGTGAGAGAGCCGATTCCCTTGGCTGAGAAGCAACCCCACACATGAATGGTTTCAGGATGCTTAACAGTTGGCATGAGACAAGACTGGTGGTAGCGCTTACCTTGTCTTCTCCGAATGAGGCGTTTTCCTGATGTCCCAAACAATCGAAAAGGGGATTCATCAGAGAAAATAACTTTACCCCAGTCCTCAGCAGTCCACTGCCTGTACCTTTTGCAGAATATCACTCTGTCCATGATGTTTTTTCTGGAGAGAAGTGGCTTCTTTGCTGCCCTCCTTGAGACCAGGCCTTACTCCAAGAGTCTCCGCCTCACAGTGCATGCAGATGCACTCACACCTGCCTGCTGCCATTCCTGAGCAAGCTCTGCACTGCTGGTAGCCCGATCCCGCAGCTGAAACACTTTTAAGAGACGGTCCTGGCACTTGTTGGTCTTTCTTGGGCGCCCTGGAGCCTTTTTGGCAACAATGGAACCTCTCTCCTTGAAGTTCTTGATGATGCCATAGATTGTTGACTGAGGTGCAATCTTTCTAGCTGCGATACTCTTCCCTGTTAGGCCATTTTGTGCATTGCACTGATGACTGCACGTGTTTCTTTAGAGATAACCATGGTTAACAGAAGAGAAACGATGCCAAGCACCAGCCTCCTTTTAAAGTGTCCAGTGGTGTCATTCTTACTTAATCATGACAGATTGATCTCCAGCCATGTCCTCATCAACACCCACACCTGTGTTAATGGAGCAATCACTGAAAAGAGGTTAGCTGGTCCTTTTAAGGCAGGGCTGCAATGATGTTGAAATGTGTTTTGGGGGATAAAGTTCATTTTCTAGCCAAATATTGACTTTGCAAGTAATTGCTGTTAAGCTGATCACTCTTTATAACATTCTGGAGTATATGCAAATTGCCATTAGAGAAAGTGAAGCAGTAGACTTTGTAAAAATTAATATTTGTGTCATTCTCAAAACTTTTGGCCATGACTGTACTGTTTGCATTAGTCACAAGTATAATTTACATGTCTTTTGCATAAGTAGTTTGCACAACTGCAACATATCCCATTAGTTTTGTGATTACTTGATGTTGGACAGAAGGCGCATCATTTCTGTTTTAGGCTGGTTGCGTTGCTGTGTAATGTATGTAGTACAGTTCATATAGCGTCTTGTGCTTGGGTGCGATGAAAATACATGAGCACAGGTTTGATATAGAAAGTCTTGTATTACTTCATACAAGTTGGCAAAAATAGTCACATAGTTTGCAGACACAGAAGCAGGAGACACAGCAGGCCAGAGTAATCCAAGCTCAGCAATCACTCTCCACAACAGGTTCAGGATCTTCTTCTCTGTTACCGTAAGTCCATGCAAACGTGGGTCTTTCAAAGAGCAGGGTTCAGAGTCCACAAGTGCTTCAGAGTTCCTCAGTAGGAATAGCTGGAGTACAAGGTCCAAGGCTTTAGGAGTCAGGTCACAGGTTCACTGCAGGCTAGATTCTGAAGCACTGATTGCTCAGCTGTGGCTGCTTAAGAAGCAAAAGGAGAGAATCAGGGCGGGAACATGCAAGCTGGAAACTCCATTTTGACTGAGGGCAAGATAGCTGCAGCAAGACAGAAAGTAAAATGGCTGACGAACAAACTGAGTTTCAGGAATATGTACACAGAACCTTACATGCTGTTGGAGGCCGTGGGTATCGTAGCCTTGCTGGTGGAAGCCGTTGGTTCACTTTCTTTAGCATGATGTTGATAATGGCTGCCGCTCCATCATCTCTGGGTGTTACTTTTCTTTCTTCGATATATGGGCTAACCAGTGATTTTCCCAACTCCTCTATAGAAATTCTTCTTTTATATAGTTTATTTTTGTTCCAATTTGGGTCTACTTCACTCCATAACACGAATGCATTGTATGCTTCTCTCTGTGTTCTCTCCAGCTGTACTGAAAGTGAAGTAACTGTATAGACTAGTATAGAAAAATATTTAGAATTGAGAGTCCTCAGTGGTTGATTCCTTTTAATGGCTAACTGAAAAGATGGTAACAAATTGCAAGCTTTCGAGACTACTCAGGTCTCTTCATCAGGCTAGACTAATACAAAATCTGAAGAATCACATTTTAATTGATGTAAAACATCATAAATCCATGTAAATCCATGTAAATCCATCCATTTACATCAATTAAGGAATTTACTCCAAAGACCCTGTGAGAGCATCACAAAACATTACCAGACCCCAATCAGAGGGCAATAAAACTTTCACACTCCTTATCTATGAACTGTTCCAATATTTATGCTCATCCTTCTGCCATAATGACTATTCTGCTTCACGTCACTTGTCATACCTATTGCATTTTTTCTGTGCTGGGTTGTGTATAAATATGTGATTCTTCAGATTTTGTATTAGTCTAATCTGATGAAGAGACCTGAGTAGTCTCTAAAGCTTGCAATTTGTTACCATCTTTTCAGTTAGCCATTAAAAGGTATCAACCACTGAGGACTCTCAATTCTAAATATTTTTCTATCTACTGGCTAAAGGGCCCGTCTCACATAGCGATATCGCTACCGAGATCGCTGCTGAGTCACTAGTTTTGTGACGCAGCAGCGAGCTCACCAGCGATATCGCTGTGTGTGACATTCAGCGACGATCAGCCCCCCTTCCGGGTATCGCTGATCGTCGCTGAAATGTCAGGACCTTTTTTTGATCGCTGGTTTCCTGCTGACAGGCACGCATCGCTGCGTGTGAGAGGCGGGAGACCAGCGATCCGCTGGTAACCAAGGTACACAGCGGGTTTCCAGGCGCAGGGCTGTGCCTAGAAACCCGTTGTGTACCTTGGATACCAGCGCCCTGATGCAGGGAGCTGGTATCCAAGGTACACAGCGGGTTTCCAGGCACTGCGCAGCGCTTGGAAACCCGCTGTGTACCTTGGATACCAGCTCCCTGCATCAGGGCGCTGGTATCCAAGTACACTGCGGGTAACTAAGCGATGTTACCCGCAGTGTCGCTGTCCCAGATCGCTGCCTGAGCTGCCTGTTTGGCAGCTCAGCAGCGATCATGTAGCGATACACCAGCGATCCTGACAAGTGCATATCGTTGTCGCTGGTGTATCGTTATGTGAGACCCAGCCTTAACAGGATACTAAGATATACATCTTTCCTAGACTAGTATAGTAATTGTCTACTGATAAGATCAGAGAAAACACCACTCTTTAGCATTAGTTCACAGTAAAACAAACACATTTGTCAGACAAAATTTATTAGAGCTCTTTTCAGATCAGCATTACACAGTAATAGAACCAGCTAACACAAGGAAAATAAGAAAATCTTTTAATTTTACAATGTGAAATGACAACTGAATTGAACTATTTCTATATGAATAGCAGGGCAAATAAGATGCAGCGAAAAAATTTGCACATAATTATACTGGAAGCGAATCCATCTGCAGTATCGTAATTTGAAAATGTATGTATGTGTACAAAGGGTACGGAAAGTATTCAGACCCCTTTAAATTTTTCACTCTTTGTTTCATTGCAGCCATTTGGTAAATTCAAAAAAGTTCATTTTTTTCTCATTAATGTACACTCTGCGCTCCATATTGAATGAAAAAAAGCACATAAATGTAGACATTTTTGCAAAGATCACTGTGGCTGAGCTTCACAGATGCAGTGGGAGATGGGCGAAAGTTCCACAAAGTCAACTATCACTGCAGCCTTCCACCAGTCGGGCCTTTATGGCAGAGTGGCCCGACGGAAGCCTCTCCTCAGTGCAAGACATATGAAAGTCCGCATGGCTGTACTAGCTCTAAAAAGGGTGCTTCTACTCAATCCTGAGCAAAGGGTCTGAATACTTATGACCATGTGATATTTCAGTTTTTCAGTTTTAATAAATTTGCAAAAATGTCTACATTTCTGTTTTTTTGTCAATCAAGACGGGGTGGAGAGTGTACATTAATGAGAAAAAAATGAACTTTTTTGAATTTACCAAATGGCTGCAATGAAATAAAGAGTGAAAAATTTAAAGGGGTCTGAATACTTTCCGTACCCACTGTAAATCTGCACAGACCAAAAGGACCTAGATAAATTTATAAATAGTAGTAGATGCAATACATAGTCCAAAATGAGATTATCACTCCTTTATTTTGCTCAAAAAATGGCTGGAGATTAGTATAAATTATTGACCTAACAGTACAAGTGTAAAAAAAAACATGGAGCAAAAAGTAAACAAAAAAAAAAATACCCATAGCAAGAACCCCTCAAATGAGGAAAATTCAATTAAACACAAGTTTCAGAACCACATAATGAATATTTTCAAAAAAATCAAATTTCAAATTCGGTCATTTTTGACTGAACAGAACAGCAGGGTTGAATATCTTTATTTAGCTCAAAAAAGCCTTCATTGCTATACAAAAACGCATACAAAACCGCAGCAAATATGCATTTTTGCCGCAGCGTTTTTGCTGCCAAGAGATGCAGAAACCTTGTAGAAATTTCTGCAAGCACATACTCAACATGCCCACATACCCTAAGGCTGGAGTAAGCCTAGCGATTTCAAAATCAGTCCGATTTTGTTCCTGGAAAGTCGGACGAGTATAATGCATGTGTCATGCATTTTTACAATAATGGCTCACGCCATTTTTTGAGAAAAACAATATTTTAATAATTAAATACATGTACAGAAACCTGCGCACACACTGTACTAATTGTATATGTCACTTCCATATGTGGCGCCCCTGAGGTCCAGTCGTCACAGAGGTACTGCACCTCAGCCAAAGGTGTGGTACTCCGCTCTCAGGTAAGGAGGGGACACTACGCAGAACCCACACACTTGCACTCAACACCAGACCTCTCAAGGTCAGGGAGGGACTGGATAGAGGTGTGGGTAGACTAAGTAGAGAAGGGTCGGAGCTTAAAGGAGTGAGAGTTGGTGGGAAGAGTCAGTGCTGAGGCAAGGAGATTGTTCTGGAAAGAGTCAGTCAGTCGGTGAGGAGGAGAGGAGGATAGAGGAGCTACTGACAGAAGCAGTGTAGAGAAGAGAAGCTTCTAGAAAGAAGAAGGGGTCCTAGGAGCATGGATAGTGAGGAATCCATCCATGGGGCCCACATCCATCGGCGTGGTCGGTGGTGGGACCAGGTCGCAGTAGGGAACTGGTCCCCAAGGCTAGTGGAGGAATACAAGACTCAGCTAGAAAACCAGAGGCTGAGGTATCTGTATGTGCCTCAGCCTCCTCCGCACACATTCGCCGAAAAGGCAGCCATATAGGCTCAAGGGTCTGACCAAGGTCGCCCAACAGGATCCGAGGCTGCCGGCTTGGGACGCGGTGTGTGGTAGCCAGTGCAGGGAGCACAAGAAGGGATTTCTGGCAAAGTGTACCCCGAACCACCTGAGAGCTGGCTGGGCCACCTACCCAGATGACACAGCACCCCGGCTGGGGATTGTTTCAACAACAGTCAGTAAATTGAAAAGACTGCACCCTGCTGTGTCTTCTGAATTATTTACTACGTCATCAGCCTGCACGACGACCATTACCAACATCTACTTTTAACTCTATAACTGCCCTGAGGTCTAGCTCTACCTGTGGAGAGCTATAACAACTTTGCTGCGACACCAACAGCCCCAGTGGATCTGTCCCGTAGCTTCGGCCATCACCTTAATTACCGAATACCACAGGTGGCATCACAAACAATTCCCCTATAAACTACCCCATCATCATCTTTATTCCCTTTTACATCTTTTTCAAAGACCCCTTTATTGGCTGCCCAGGGCCACGGACCGGTTCACTGATGCTATGACAATTCCCCTGAACAACCATCCGACCCAGGTCTGAGTTCCCTAGGGGTGCTCCACATCTGTATAACTATCTTTTCTACGTGTATATACAGTGTGTAATCCATCTCTTCTATCATGTCGGGTCCCGATCTGATTTTACAGTGCGTGTCTGCTGAATTGCCGGCTTTTCTTTTACCTATCTATGTATGTAATATAAACACATTAACATATATACAGTGGGGGAAATAAGTATTTTATCCCTTGCTGATTTTGCTGAGTTTGCCCACTGACAAAGACATGAACAGTCTATAATTTTAAGGGTAGTTTCATTGAGTTTCATTGAGAGACAGAATATCAAAAATAAAATCCAGAAAATCACATTGTATAAATTATATTAATTTATTTGCATTTTGAAGTGAGAAATAAGTATTTGATCCCTCTAGCAAACAAGACTTAATACTTGGTGGAAAAACCCTTGTTGGTAAGCACAGCAGTCAGACATTTTTTGTAGTTGATGAGGTTTGCGCACATGTCAGGAGGAATTTTGTTCCACTCCTCTTTGCAGATCATCTCTAAATCATTAAGATTTTGAGACTGTAGCTTGGCAACTTGGAGCTTCAACTCCCTCCATAAGTTTTCTATGGGATTAAGGTCTGGAGACTGGCTAGATCACTCCAAGACCTTAATGTGCTTCTTTTTTAGCAACTCCTTTGTTGCCTTAGCTGCATGTTTTGGGTCATTTTCTTGCTGGAAGACTCAGCCACAATCCATTTTTAACGTCCTGGTGGAGGGAAAGAAGTTATCACTCAGGATTTTACAGTTCATGGCTCCTTCCATTCTCCCATTGATGTGGTGAAGTAGTCTTCTGTCTAGAGTTGAGCGATACTTTCCGATATCCAAAAGTATCGGAATCGGAATGGTATCGCCGATACCATTAAAATATCGGCGATACCCAATACCGATACCAGAAATCCAATGTAAGTCTATGGGAACAAAATATCGTAACTAAAAAAACCTCTTTCTTTCCTTGTAAACACTAAATATACACACATAGAATACATATATATATATATATATATATATAAAATATATATATAACATGTAATTGTGACATATATATACATATATTTATAGTTTATACACTTCTACATAGTAAAATAGCCTCTGATTCAATTGCCGGGTAAAGCCGGCTTTTGTGAAAAGACAGAAGCACCCGACATGAAATGACACTTGGTTTACATAGAGTTAACCATGTCTTTTCATGTAGTTTGATATCTGATTTGCACAAACAATTACATGAGTGTATGTGTGCAAAATTTCACACCTGTAGGGGTTAATTAAAGGTGTAAATTCGTTGTAAAAAAAACGGACTTTTTTGCTACGAATTTACACCTTTAATTAACCCCTACAGGTGTGAAATTTTGCACACATACACTCATGTAATTGTTAGTGAAAACAATAGATTTGCTATTGAAAGGTGACCTTAAGCCAGGTTAATAATTGAGAGCTGTCAATTAGACAACTATCAATTATTAATCCTATTGCATGAAATAAAAATAAAACACACACACTTTAATTAAAAATCATTTTAATGAAATAAAGACACATGTTTTTGACCATCTTTTATTTGACTGCAAAAACCATTTCCTGTAATAAAAATAAAATAAAAAAAGCAAAATTATTCTTACCTATCCCATGCACAGTCAGGTCCCACGGTGTAATCCTTCAGAAAGGGTTAATGTTTACTGCAGGGACCGCAGCTAATGCTGCAGCCTCACAGTAAACCCCCAAATGAATGAGTTCCTCTCCTGGCTGACAGGAGAGGAAGTGGAAAGCTTAATTGATTGCTTTCCACTTTCACTTCAGGTCAGCCAGGGACACCATCAGTGACGTCAGAGGGAACTGATTAACAAAAATAGGGGTTCCCTTCGAAAAAAAAATGGCGTGGGGTCCCCCCTATTTTTGTTAACCAGCCTGATGAAGCAGACTGCTGAGTCATGGTATTTAAGGCTGTTAGGGAGCCAATATCCATGAACCTTGCCAGCAGCGTCGGACTGGAGTACCTTGGGCCCACCAGAGAAAAATTATTCTTGGGGCCCACCATCATACTTCCCAACCTTTGAAGAAGGGAAAGAGGGACAAAGGCTGTGGCACGCTGTGCCTGCTGCAGCAAATTTTAGGCCATGCCACGTTGCACCACAGACTGTCCAGGAGTTGGTGGATGCTTTAGTCCAGATGTGGGAGGAGATCCCTCAGGAGACCATCCGTCGCGCTCATCAGGAGCATGCCCAGAAGTTGTAGGGAGGTCATACAGCATACCTCCCAAATTTTGAAGACAGGAAATTTTAGGCCACGCCCCGACCACACCCATTTCACAGCTAATCACACCCATATCCTCGCCCCAAGCGTACCCATTTAGCACTGCTGATCACACTGACTGGTAATGAGGGCACAGTGGCTGGTACTGAGGAAAAGAAAGAAAGAGCAGCGAGAGAGAAAGAACAAGCAGAGAAAGAAAGAGAGGAAAGAAAGAAAAGAGAGAGAGAAAGAAAGAACAGAGAGAAAAAAGAACAGAGAGCGAGAAGGAAAGAACAGAGAGCGAGAAAGACTAGAGAGAGAAAGAAAGACTAGAGAGAGAGCCAGAGGCGTAGCTAGGGTTTTGGTTTAGTGGGGGCGAAACTTCTGAGTGGGCCCCTAATCAGAGAACCTCAGCAAATGACCGCGCTGTTGCCAAAAATAATCTATATATAAAAAGACCAATATTGATATTACCGCCATATGGTCTGTGGTAAATAATACCAGTCCTACAGAACATATAATAGATTACAGCACAGGTACAGATAATGACTTACCGCTGATGTTCTTTCTAATGGAATTGTTCACTTTTCATGTCTTTTCCATCTGGCCCAGACCGACATGACGACTTCTCCAGCCAGCACTTGACTGCAGAGATTACAACAAAGACACATTTCACTTCTCATATTGTCAGCACTGTCACGGTCACCAATTGGACTATTCTCAACCTGCACAAACTCCTCATCCTGCTGATACCCCAATACTGAGCCGCTGCTGCCATATGTGTTCCTATTTCTGCACCTGATACTCCAATACTGAGCCGCTGCTGCCGTATGTGTCCCTATTACTGCACCTGATACCCGAATACTGAGCTGCTGCTGCCGTATGTGTCCCTATTACTGCACCTGCTGTGTGGTTCTGTGTGACCTCTAAATTTTAAAGCACCCCTCTAGAATATAGTAATGCCGGTGCAAGTGCCCTAGAAAACAGTGCCCACATTTTGTCCCCTAGACTGTAATAATGCCCTGTGTGCCCCTTTGACAGTCACAGTAACCCGAGTTCCCCTATAACAATATGTGTCCACTTTACATTTAATAATGTCCCAAGTCTCCCCCTGTACATCTCCCCTATACACAGAATAATGCCCCTCACTGGATATATACTGACCCCTTAATGTCCCCAAACTATTTAATGGGTCCAACACTGTATGATGGCCCCTAGATAGCATCCATACAGCATAATACACCAGATAGTCCTCAATATAGTATAATGCACCCCATAGGCAGCCTCTATATTATAATAAACCCCCATAGGCAGAGTCTATAATATAATGCACCACCATAGGCAGCCGCTATATATATAATGCACCCCCATAGGCAGCCTCTGTAGTATAATGCATCCCCATAGGGAGTCTCTGTAGTATAATGCACCCCAATATGGAGCCTCTGTAGTATAATGCAGCCCCCATATACAGCCTCTGTAGTATAATGCACCCCCCATATACAGCCTCTGTAGTATAATGCACCCCCATTAAAAAAAATAAATAAATACTCAACTCCCGGCTACTGTGCTGCTCACTGTTCTCCCTCTCAGCGTCTGACAGCGGGCGCCGGCAGGTGATGTCATCGCGCCCGCTGTCAGGCGCTGAGAGGGGGATTATGGGAGAGAAGGAGTGCTCGCTCCTTCTCTCTCTATGCGGTCAGCTGTATCGGCTGGATGCCGATACAGCTGACCCTCTGATGACGGGTGGGGGGCCCACTGCTGGCACCAGGCCCCCCCACCGCCTGTTCAGGCCCCATAGCTTCCGGGCGGCAGAGCAGGGAGAGCGATTCTCCCTGCTCTGCCGCAGAATGTAACTGTATTGGCGTGCTGTGCACGCCGATACAGTTACTGTAGCGTAGCTCCGGGTGGGCCCCCTCAGAGCGCGGGGCCCGGGGCCACCGCCCCCTCTGCCCCGCGACCTATCCTTTCAAATCAGGGCCCACCACGCAGGAGCTGGGGCCCACCGGAGGTTTCTCCGGTGTCCCGGTGGCTCAGTCCGACCCTGCTTGCCAGCCTGATAATACCAGGCCACAGCAGTCTGCTTATCTTTGCTGGTTAACAAAAATAGGGGATCCCCTTGAAAAAAATTGGCGTGGTGTCCCCCCTATTTTTGTTAACCAGCCAGATGAAGCAGACTGCTGAGGCCTGGTTTTTCAGGCTGTTAAGGAGCCAAGATCCATGGACCTTGCCAGCCTGATAATACCAGGCCACAGCAGTCTGCATATCTTGGCTGGTTAACAAAAATAGGGGATCCCCTCGAAAAAAATTGGCGTGGGGTCCCCCCTATTTTTGTTAACCAGCCAGATGAAGCAGACTGCTGAGGCCTGGTTTTTCAGGCTGGTAAGGATCCAATATCCATGGACCTTGCAAGCCTGATAATACCAGGCCACAGCAGTCTGCTTAGCTTGGCTGGTTAACAAAAATAGGGGATCCCCTCGAAAAAAAATGGCGTGGGGATCCCCCCTATTTTTGTTAACCAGTCAAGTAAAATGCAGACTGCTGCGGCCTGGTATTAAAAGACTGTCAAGGCCCATGGATTTTGGCCCTCAACAGCCTGATAATACCAGGCATCAGCAGCCCCACATTTGGCGCATCAAAAGATGTTCCAATTGTGGCACTTTACCCGGCTCTTCCCACTTGCCCTGTAGCGGTGGCAAGCGGGGTAATAAGGGGTTAATGTCACCGTTGATTGCACAGTGACAATAAGCCCGGTTAATAATGGAGAGGCGTCAATAAGACACTGATCCATTATTAATCCCAAAGTTTTTAAATGTTTAAAAAAAAGACACAGCAAGAAAAAAGTCTTTTAATGAAATAAAAGAGACAACACAGTTTTCATTAATTTTATTATACACTCATTCCTGCGACGCCATCGATCTCCTGTAAAAAAAGGAAAAAAAACAAACCAACAGTATACCACCTGTCCGACGCAGTCCATAGTAACGAGTGTCCCACGACGATCCAGCTCTGCTACATCGGAATGCCAGGCAGAGCCTGACATCCCGGCGCAGCACAGCTGATTACCTGCTTCCCCGGCGGACACGTCATCGGACTGCTTTACGGCCGCGATTACCCGGCAGTCACTGCAGTTATCGCGAGAAACTGCATGTGACCGCCAGGGAGAAGATGATGGCGGCCATCAAGCAGTCCAGGACGAGACCACCGGAGATCTTCTGCCAGGTAAGTGCCGCTGACTCCTGACAGACCCGACCGACGGACACTGACCGTGACAGGAACATTCCGATTCCGGTATCCGATATGACGAAAATATTGGTACTCGGAATCGGAATTCCGATACAGCCAATATCGGCCGATACCCGATATTTGCAATATCGGAATGCTCAACCCTACTTCTGTCCTTAGCAGTGAAACACCCCCCAAAACATAATGTTTGCACCTCTATGATTGAAAGTGGGGGTGGTGTTCTTTGGGTGGCAGACTTCAGATGGTCCTGCACATGTGCCTTTTTGAGCAGGGGATCTTGCGGGCACTGCACGATTTTAAACCTTTAGGATGTAATGTGTTATCAATGGTTTTCTTGGTAACTGTGGTCCCAGCTACCTTGAGAACATTAGCAAGTTCCCCCATGTAGTTTTAGGCTGATCTCTCACCTTCCTCATGATCAAGGATTCCCCACAAGGTGAGATTTTGCATGGTGCCTGTGAAGAACTAAGCCGACCGCCACACGGTAGCCTGGGTATCACAGCTTCTGATACTACCGCCGCTACCAAATGTGACGGACGATCCCCTTTCCTCCCACGTCACCAATGGGACGTAACTCCACAGGTACAGCTCTCCGGCGCCCCCTTTGTCTCCCAGGTCAGTAAGGGAACTGCACCTAGAGCAAATGGCCGCCGGGGAGGGTGTCCTGTTACCCACTGGGTATTCTAAGATTCGTGATCAGAGAAAAAGCATCAGCCCAAAATTAATTTTATGGTTTAATCGCCTTAAGAGCGCACTAGATAATTACAGAAATATACAGTAAAGCTATACAACGTAATTATTACAATGGATTTGCAGTCAGAGGAAAAAATACAACGATAATGTACAAGGCTTAAAGGTATAAGCTATAGATAAATATTACCGGGTAGTATAGTCATGGGAAGGCAGGGCTCGGCCGTTCCCAGGTACAGTCTTCAGTTGCTGGATAGTCCCTTGGTCCTTCCTAGACCATCTTCTTGGCTTCTGTGTGTAAAATGGAATGAATTCAGCCTGCCCATGCTACAGTTCTTAAGTCTGCTAGGCCATTCCCCTTTGCTTTGAAGCACGCATATTAACTGGCCTGCAATTCATATGGAGCAGGAAACCATGGCTTGAGCTTGAGCTATTTACCATACGACTGACCATCTTATTCAGACACTGGCCTAAACTAATTAGCATGCTAAAGCCCCTTTGATTCCTAGTGGACATCAAAACCGGTCGTACTGGATATGTTAATAGGCCCTGTGTAGTTAATAGTCTGTGGCTCTGTGAACTGACAAAATGGAGGCTGGTATAGGCCCTATACAAAATGGCGACGTCCCTTTCCTTACACCTCCCTGCTTTTGAGGGCGCTAGGGGGTATCACATTCCTGTGTTCCCCCGTGCGCCCTATCGCACCCTCTCCTTGCCGGGGCAACCCATCAGCGTTACCATGGTCCCTGCCCTTTTTGTGGCGAATGGTGAAATGGTACTGTTGGAGAGCGAGGCTCCAGCGTAGCAACCTCCCATTCGTCCCAGAGACCGTGTGTAACCAGCTGAGGGGGTTGTGGTCTGTTTCCACGGTGAATTGGCGTCCATACAAGTATGGCTGCAGACGCTGCAGGGCCCACACAATTGCCAGACATTCCTTCTCCATCGTGGAATAGGCCACTTCCCTCGGCAGGAGCTTCCTGCTCAGGTAAAAAACGGGGTGTTCATGGCCCGTAGTGTCAACCTGGCTGAGCACAGCACCGAGGCCGAAGTCGCTGGCGTCGGTCTGCACAAAGAATGGCCGCGTGAAGTCGGCTGCCTGTAGTACAGGAGAACTAGAAAGGGCGGTCCTGAGCGCCTGGAAAGCTGTCTCGCAGGCGACTGTCCAGTCGACTGCGACGGGCAGCTTTTTCTTGGTGAGGTCCGTCAGGGGCTTGGCCAGGGCACTATAGTGTGGAACAAACCTCCTATAGTACCCAGCAGTACCCAAGAAGGACATCACCTGCTTCTTGGTCCTGGGGGTGGGCCAGGATGCGATGGCATCCACCTTCCCGGGCTCTGGCTTCAGAGCTCCCCCACCTACCCGGTGTCCCAGGTAGTGGACCTCACTCATACCCAGCTGGCATTTTTCCGGCTTAATGGTCAAGCCTGCTCGCTGGATCCGCCCAAGCACCTGCGCCAGGTGCTCTAGGTGATCCTCCCAGGTGGGACTGAAGATGGCAATGTCATCCAGGTACGCGGTCGCATACCCTTCCAGTCCCTCGAGCAGCGTGTTGACCATCCGCTGAAAAGTGGCAGGGGCATTCTTCATGCCGAAGGGCATCACAGTAGACTCGTACAGTCCGAATGGGGTGATAAAGGCAGAGCGTTCCCGTGCCCTAGGGGTCAGGGGAATCTGCCAATACCCCCTGCTCAAATCCATGATGGTCAGGTACTTGGCCCCGGCCAGCTGGTCGAGCAGGTCATCGATGCGCGGCATTGGGTACGCATCGGTGACCGACACAGCGTTGAGCCCCCTGTAGTCGACGCAGAACCGCGTAGTTCGGTCCTTTTTAGGGACGAGGACTACAGGCGAAGCCCACACGCTGTTGGACGCTTGGATCACCCCAAGCCTCAGCATCTCGTCTATCTCTTGGCGCATCTGCTGCTGCACCTCAAGAGAGACCCGATATGCTGAACGCCAGATTGGGGGGTGGTTGCCAGTGTCCACGTCATGGACTGCTGCCTCAGTCCTTCCGGGCAGGCTGCTGAACAGCTCCCGAAAGGGGTGCAGGGTGGCCCCCAGCTGGGAACGTTGGTCCTCCGAGAGCTGGTGGCCAACTCCCACATCCTCGATGGATCCACCCGCCTTGGCTTGGGTGAGCAGATCGAGGAGGGTTTCTGCCTCTCCTTCCTCTGGAAGGTTGCACACTGGGTGAGCATAAGCCTCCCGCTCATGATGGGCCTTCATCATGTTCACATGGAAGGCCTTCCTCCTTCCACGGGCGTGGTCCAGGGTGACCAGGTAGGTGACGGCGTTGAGCTGCTCGTGCACAAGGTATGGACCCTCCCAGGCCGCCTGAAGCTTGTTTTGTGGTACGGGGACCAGTACCCACACCTTTTGACCCACCTGGTAGGTCCGCTCACAAGCATTCTGGTCGTACCATCGCTTCTGGTCAGCCTGAGCTTGGGCCATATTGTCATGCACCAGCCGCGTCAAGGCCATCATTCGGTCCCGGAAGCGCACGACATACTCAATGACCGACACTCCAGGGGTGGCTAAATCCCCTTCCCATGCTTCCTTCACCAGAGCAAGGGGCCCCCGTACACGTCGCCCGTACAGGAGCTCAAAGGGGGAGAACCCCGTTGAGGCCTGTTGGACCTCCCGGTAGGCAAACAGCAGGTGTGGGAGATACCGCTCCCAGTCTCTCCCGTGGGAGTCGACCAACATCTTCAGCATCTGCTTTAAGGTGCCATTGAACCGCTCACACAAGCCATTGGTCTGTGGGTGATACGGGCTGGCCACCAGATGTTGCACCTGTACCTGCTTACAGAGAGACTCCATCAGCTGCGACATGAACTGGGTCCCTCGGTCGGTGAGCATTTCCTTGGGAAACCCCACTCTGGAGAAAATCTCCAGTAAGGCAGTGGCCACTTTGTCGGCCCGAATGGACGACAAAGCTACCGCCTCCGGGTACCGGGTGGCATAGTCCACTACTGTTAGTATGAAGCATTTCCCGGAGCGGCTGGGAGTGGACAGAGGTCCAATGAGATCCACAGCCACCCTAGAGAAAGGCTCTTCGATGATGGGCAGAGTTACCAGTGGGGCTTTGAGGTGCGGCCCCGCCTTCCCCACCCTCTGACAGGTGTCACACGAACGGCAGTAGGCTATCACCTCGGTCCTCATTCCAGGCCAGTAGAAATGCTGAGCTAGCCTGGCCCTGGTTTTAGTGATCCCTAGGTGTCCAGCCATTGGAATCTCGTGTGCGATCCGCAACAATTCCGCCCTGAACGGATGGGGTACCACTAACTGTCGGTCCCTGGGCCACGCCTCCGGTGAACCCTGCTGGACCGTTACCCGGTACAGCCGTCCCTGGTCCCAGACCACTCGCTCGCGGTCGGACTCCAGGGGAGGCTGTGCCGCCTGTTCCTTGAGAGTCTTCAGGCTAGGGTCAGCTTCCAAAGCTGCCTGAAATCCCTGACTTGATGTGGCAAGAATTGATGAAACTGCCATGTCCTCTGTCAGTTCCCCGGGATCTGTCTCCTGGCTACTGTCTGACTCGGCAGCCACTTGGTCAGAGAGGGGGAAACCGTCGGACCTCCGCGAGGCTCCTTGGGCTTCAGCGCTCCCACTCCTGGTAACAGCGGCCACGACCGCTGAGACCGCGGGTAGCGCCTGCTTTCCCTCGTCCCCTGACCAAGTCGCCGGGTCAGGCAGACTTCCCTGACTTCCTGACACCCCGGATGTGGGGAAATCCTGCCCTGGGGTCTTACCTGGTGGCTCCTCTCCCGGGACGCCCCCTCCCCCATGGCCTGTTCCTCTTCCTGCAGGGGCCCTAGACTCAGCAGGCTGGGTTCACTTAGGGGCCCTACACTGCCCATAGCAGCCCCTCCCCCCACCTCTGAGCTCTCCCGTGCAGCCTCCTCACCTGTCCTCACTGTGAGCCCTGTGTGTGTAGTGTCAGTGCATGGCTTACCATCAGGCTTCACTCCCTCCTCCACTGTTGGAGGCACATTCAATACATTAACATTAGCATTCACAGTAGAGTCATAACATTCTTGGGGAGCCGAACTTGGGGTTCAGTGGCCACATACTGGGACACTAGCCGCCCAAAATCAGTCCCAAGCAACACATTTGCAGGAATATTTGGCGTTACTCCCACCTCCCGCATCCCCCTCCTGGCGCCCCAGTCCAAATACACCTTGGCAACGGGCAGCGCCGGTTCAACGCCTCCAATTCCGGAGACGGAAAGGGTTTTCCCAGGTACCAAGTCTTGAGGGGACACCACCTCAGGGCGTACCAGGGTTCGTTCAGCGCCTGTGTCCCGCAGTCCCATGACCGCTGAGCGGCCGATGGTGACAGGTTGGTAATTTTCCAGGGACCTCCCACCACCCCCTCCCACACACAAAACAGTGGACGGTTTCTGGGACAGGGATGGGGCCTTCTGGCGCTGGGGACACGCAGTCTTAAAGTGTCCTGGCTGGTTGCAATTATGACAACGTCTGGGTTCTGTTCCTGGCCTGGAGAGGGCGGCCGGGGGTACACCCCTTGCACTCTGGGGCTGGATATGGGGCTGGGGCAGGATTGGGCTTACCCCCTCTCCAGGTGCTGCTGGCAGGCTTCTTTGGCTCCGGCGCCCTGTTGTTGGCATACTCGTCTGCCAGGGCGGCTGTAGCAGAAGCCCCCTTTGGTTTCCGGTCACGGAGGAACTGCTGGAGGTCCTCTGGGCAGTTCCACAAGAATTGCTCCACGACAAACAGTTCCTGGACCTCCTGGCGGGTAGTGAGCTCTAGACCCGAGGTCCAGTGTTCCGCAGCTCTCAGCAGGGCCCGCATGTGGTCGGTCCAGGTGTCCTTTGAACCCCGCTGCAGGCTCCTGAACTTCCTGCGGTACGACTCCGGGGTGAGGTTGTAGTGCTGGATCAGGGCCCTCTTGATGCTGTTGTAGTCTTGCTCCTCCCCGGCAGGTAAGTCCCCCAAAACTTCCAGGGACTTACCCCTCAAACGGGGGGTCAGGTACCTTGCCCACTGATCCGGGGCCAGATGATGTTGGAGGCACGTCCTCTCAAAAGCCAGCAGAAAGGAATCCAGGTCTCCATCCTTTTCAAGTAAGGGAAAGTCCTCCGCCCGGACCTTGGAAGCCCTTGTCTCCGGTGGGCCTGGTGCGTCCAGCGGGGGCCCGTGCTGAGCCATCTCCAGTCGGTGCCGGTGCTCCGCAGCTTCACGGCATTCTGTAGCCTGCAACACACGTTCTGTATGCCCACGCTCTGCCGCTGCTTGCTCCCGCTCCGCTGCTTTCTCTGCCGCCACCAGGAGTCTGTCATAGGCGGCGTCATTACCAGCCTCGAGCTGTGCCATAGCCGCTTGGAAGAGGGCCTCCGATCTGGACAGGCTGGGACGGCAGGGGGTGGACAGTCCACTGTGAGACTGAGCACGGGGGTCCGGCTCCTTGGGGAGCCCAGGCTGAGCTCCCCCTCGCCTCCGTCGGTATCGAACCCATCATAGACCATAGCATTGGCCTCCCCCTTTGCCTTACTCCTGGTGCCTTCCGCCATCTTGGGGACCTTTGGTTACTGACACAGCTGCAACCCTGACCTTGCACACAACTTGTTATATTTACACTCTGACCGTCTAGTGATGGGCTGACCTTAAGACCCCAGCAGTGAAAGTACCGCTGGTAGTCTCTAGTGTCTGGAGTAGGGGTCCCACGCACACTATTACTCTGATCCCACCGCTGCCACCAATTGTGAAGAACTAAGCCGACCACCACACGGTAGCCTGGGTATCACAGCTTCTGATACTACCGCCGCTACCAAATGTGACGGACGATCCCCTTCCTCCCACGTCACCAATGGGACGTAACTCCACAGGTACAGCTCTCCGGCGCCCCCTTTGTCTCCCAGGTCAGTAAGGGAACTGCACCTAGAGCAAATGGCCGCCGGGGAGGGTGTCCTGTTACCCACTGGGTATTCTAAGATTCGTGATCAGAGTAAAAGCATCAGCCCAAGATTAATTTTATGGTTTAATCGCCTTAAGAGCGCACTAGATAATTACAGAAATATACAGTAAAGCTATACAACGTAATTATTACAATGGATTTGCAGTCAGAGAAAAAATACAACGATAATGTACAAGGCTTAAAGGTATAAGCTATAGATCAATATTACCGGGTAGTATAGTCATGGGAAGGCAGGGGCTCGGCCGTTCCCAGGTACAGTCTTCAGTTGCTGGATAGTCCCTTGGTCCTTCCTAGACCATCTTCTTGGCTTCTGTGTGTAAAATGGAATGAATTCAGCCTGCCCATGCTACAGTTCTTAAGTCTGCTAGGCCCTTCCTCTTTGCTTTGAAGCACGCATATTAACTGGCCTGCAATTCATATGGAGCAGGAAACCATGGCTTGAGCTTGAGCTATTTACCATACGACTGACCATCTTATTCAGACACTGGCCTAAACTAATTAGCATGCTAAAGCCCCTTTGATTCCTAGTGGACATCAAAACCGGTCGTACTGGATATGCTAATAGGCCCTGTGTAGTTAATAGTCTGTGGCTCTGTGAACTGACAAAATGGAGGCTGGTATAGGCCCTATACAAAATGGCGACGTCCCTTTCCTTACAGTGCCCCAGATCGATCTCGATTGACAGTCATTTTGTATTTCTTCCATTTTCTTATTATTGCACCAACAGTTGTCTCCTTCTCACCCATAATCTTACTTATGGTTTTGTAGCCCATTCCAGCTTTGTGCAGGTCTATGATCTTGTCCCTCACATACTTAGAAAGCTCTTTGGTCTAGCCCATGTTGTAGATGTTAGAGTCTGACTGATTAATTGAGTCTGTGGACAGGAGTCTTTCATAAAGGTGACTATGCAAGACAGCTCTCTTTAATGCAGTTAACAAGTTGATTAGGAGCATCTAACTGGTCTGTAGGAGCCAGAACTCTTAATGGTTGGTAGGGGATCAAATACTTATTTCTCACTGCAAAATGCAAATAAATTTATATAATTTATACAATGTGATTTTCTGGATTTTATTTTTGATATTCTATCTCTCAATGTTAAAATTAACCTACACTTAACCCCTCCCCGACCTGTGACGCCACGTAGGCGTCATGAAAGTCGGTGCCAATCAGACCTGTGACGCCCATGTGGCGTCATGAAAGGATCGCGTTCCTGCGTACCGGGTGACCGGGGTCACTGAAAGGTCACCCGACCCGCAGGCACAAGACCCTTTGTGCTTCACCACAGGGGGGTTGGCTTAACCCCCACGTGGCTACGATCGCTCTGATTGGCTGTTAAAAGTGAAACTGCCAATCAGAGCGATTTGTAATATTTCACCAATGATATTTGGTGAAATATTACAATCCAGCCATGGCTGATGCTGCAATAGCATCGGCCATGGCTGGAGACAAAGATCCGACCCCCCCCCACACCAAGTCACGGCGGCGATCGGCCGCCGCCACCGATAAATGGCGGTGACCGGTCACTGCCGTCACTAAATGCTCCCCTCTTCTTTTTTTAGGTCCCCCCAGCCTCAGATCCCTCCCCCAGGTCTCCGATACCCCCCCAGGCTTCCGATCCGCCCCAGTTACCGCCGGAGTCGCCGTCTTCCTCCCAGCGTCTCTCCTGCACGGTCTATGGGCGCCGCCATCTTCAAAAATGGCGGGCGCATGCGCAGTGCGCCCGCCGAATCTGCCAGCCGGCAGATTCAAAAAATGAATGAAAGTACATTTTGATCACTGTGATAGACCCTATCACAGTGATCAAAATAAAAAAATAGTACATAACGCCCCCTTCATCACCCCCATAGGTAGGGAACATAATAAAATAAAAATATTTTTATTTTTATTTTTCCATTAGGGTTAGAATTACAGTTAGGGTTAGGACTAGGGTTAGGGTTAGGACTAGGGTTAGGACTAGGGTTAGGGTTAGGGTTAGGACTAGGGTTAGGGTTCATATTGCGTTATGGCAGTCCGTTAGACGGATTGCGTTACACCGCGGTATAACGTGGTGTAATGCAGTCTGTTAACACTGCCATTCACCCCCATTTGAGGGCTCATCGCGACGCATGCCATAAAGCGGCATGCGTTCGCGACGTGCCGTCATTCAGTGACGGAGCCTCGGACGCGGGCTGCAGCGTCTGGGCTCCGTCACCGCTAGCACAGATGAATCATCTACTGATTCATCTGCGCTAGCGGGTATAGCATTATGCTATACCGTTACCAGCCATCAACGCTATGTGTTGAATGGGCTAGTAAAACGTAATGTGATCCTAGCCTTAGCATTAGGGTTAGAATTAGGGTTAGGATTAGAATTAGGGTTACAGTTAGAATTAGGGTTAGGGTTGGAATTTGGGTTATGGTTGGAATTTGGGTTAGGGTTGGAATCAGGGTTAGGGTTGGGATTAGGGTTTGGTTTGTGGTTAGGGTTAGAGTTAGGATTAGTGTTAGGGGTGTTTTGGGGTTAGGGTTGGGATTAAGGTTAGGGGTGTGTTGGGGTTAGGGTTATGGTTAGGGTTTGGATTAAGGTTAGGGTGTGTAGGGGTTAGGGTTGTGGTTAGGGGTGTGTTGGGGTTAGGGTTGGAGTTAGAATTGAGGGTTTCCATTATTTAGGCACATCAGGGCGTCTCCAAACGCGACATGGTGCCACCATTGATTCCTGCAAATTTTGCGTTCAAAAAGTCAAACAGTGCTCCCTTTATTCCGAGCCCCGACGTGTGCCCAAACAGTGGTTTACCCCCACATATGGGGTATCAGCATACTCAGAAAAAATTCACAACAACTTTGGGGTCTAATTTCTTCTGTTACCCTTGGGGAAAAAAAATTGGGGACTAAAAGATCATGTTTGTAGAAAAAAAAAGATTTTTTATTTTCACGGCTCTGCGTTATAAACTTCTGTGAAGAACTTGGAGATTCAAAGTGCTCACCACACTTCTAGAGGAGTTCCTTGGGGGATCTAGTTTCCAAAATGGGGTCACTTGGGGGGTTTCTACTGTTTAGGCACATGATGGGCTCTGCAAACGTAACATGATGCCCGCAGACCATTCCATCAAGTTGGCATTACAAAACGTCACTACTTCCCTTCCGAGTCCCAATGTGTGCCCAAACAGTGGTTCCCCCCCACGTATGGGGTACCAGCGTACTCAGGACAAACAGGACAACAACTTTTGTGGTCCAATTTCTCCTGTTACCCTTGTGAAAATAATAAATTGTGGGCTAAAAAAATGATTTTTTGAGGAAAAAAAATGATTTTTTATTTTCATGGCTCTGGGTTATAAACTTGTGAAGCACTTGGGGGTTCAAAGTGCTCACTACACATCTAATTTCTAATTTCTCCTGTTACCCTTGGGAAAATAAAAAAATTTTGGTGACTAAAAGATCATGTTTGTGGAAAAAATATGATTTTTTTTTATTTTCATGCCCGGGCGTTATAAACTTCTGTGTAGCCCTTGGGGGTTCAAAGTGCTCACCACACATCTAGATAAGTTCCTTGCGGGGTCTAGTTTCCAAAATGGGGTCATTTGTGGGGAGTTTCTACTGTTTAGACACATCAGGGACTCTGCAAACGTAACATGACGCCCGCAGACCATTCCATCAAAGTCGACATTTCAAAACGTCACTACTTCCCTTCCGAGCCCAAACGTGTGCCCGAACAGTGGTTCCCTCCCACATATGGGGTACCAGTGTACTCAGGACAAACTGTACAACAACTTTTGGGGTCCAATTTCTCCTGTAACCATTGTGAAAATAAAAATAGGGGGGTAAAAAAATTATTTTTTGAGAAAAAAAAAAGATTTTTTGTTTTCACGGCTCTGCGTTATAAACTTCTGTGAAGCACCTGGGGGTTCAAAGTGCTCACTGTGCATCTAGATAAGTTCCTTAGGGGGTCTAGTTTCCAAAATGGGGCCATTTGTGGGGGAGCTCCAAAGTTTAGGCACACAGGGGCTCTCCAAACACGACATGGTGTCCGCTAACGATTGGAGCTAATTTTCCATTAAAAAAGTCAAATGGCGCTCCTTCCCTTCTGAGCCCTGACGTGCGCCAAAACAGTGGTTGCCCCCCACATATGGGGCACCAGCGTACTCAGGAAAATCTGGACAACAACTTTTGGGGTCCAATTTATCCTGTTACCCTTGGGAAAATAAAAAATAGCAGGCTAAAAAATGATTTTTGAGGAACAAAAATGATTTTTTTATTTTCACTGCTCTGCATTTATAAACTTCTGTGAAGCACTTGGGGGTTCAAAGTGCTCACTACACATCTAGATAAGCTCCTTGGGGGGTCTAGTTTCCAAAATGGGGTCACTTGTGGGGGGTTTCTACTGTTTAGGCACATCAGGGGCTCTGCAAACGCAACATGACGCCAGCATAACATTCCATCAAGTCTGCATTCCAAAATGGCGCTCCTTCCCTTCTGAGCTCTCCCATGCGCCAAAACAGTGGTTCCCCCCTACATATGGGGTATAAGCGTACTCAGAACAAATTGCACAACAACTTTTGTGGTCCAATTTCTCCTGTTACCCTTGTGAAAATAAAAAATAGCGGGCTAAAAAATCATTTTTGAGGAAAAAAATGATTTTTTTATTTTCACTGCTCTGCGTTATAAACATCTGTGAAGCACTTGGGGGTTCAGAGTGCTCACAACACATCTTGATAAGTTTCATAAGGGGTCTAGTTTCCAAAATGGGGTCACATGTGGTTTTTTTTTCACTTTTTAGGCACATAGGGGCTCTCCAAATGCGTCATGGTGTCCGCTAACGATTGGAGCTAATTTTCCATTCAAAAAGTCAAATGGCGCTCCTTCCCTTCTGAGCCCTGCCGTGCGTCCAAACAGTGGTTTATGACCACATATGAGGTATCTCTGTACTCAGGAGAAATTGCCCAACAAATTTTAGGATCCATTTTATCCTGTTGCCCATGTGAAAATGAAAAAACTGAGGCTAAAAGAAAATTTTTGTGAAAAAAAGTACTTTCTTTTTTTATGGATGAATTTGTGAAGCACCTTGGGGTTCAAAGTGCTCACTATGCATCTAGATAAGTTCCTTGTGGCGTCTAGTTTCCAAAATGGGGTCACTTGTGGGGGAGCTCCAATGTTTAGGCACATAGGGACTCTCAAAATGCGACATGGCAACCGCTAAATATTCCAGCATATTTTCCATTCAAAAAGTCAAATGGCGCTCCTTCCCTTCTGAGTCCTGCCATGCGCCCAGTGGTTTATAACCACATATGAGGTATCTGTGTACTCAGGAGAAATTGCCCAACAAATTTTAGGATCCATTTTATCCTGTTGCCCTTGTAAAAATGAAAAAATTGATGCTAAAAGAAAATTTTTGTTGGAAAAATTAAAATGTCCATTTTTTCCTTCCACGTTGCTTTAGTTCCTGTGAAGCACCTGAAGGGTTAATAATCTTCTTGAATGTAGTTTTGAGTAGCTTGAGGGGTGCAGTTTTTATAATGGTGTCACTTTTGGGTATTTTCTGCCATATAGACCCTTCAAAGTGACTTTAAATGTGAGGTGGTCCGTAAAAAAAATGGTTTTGTAAATTTTGTTGTAAAAATTGTCAACTTTTAACCCTTATAACTTCCTAACAAAAGAAATGTGTTTCCAAAATTGTGCTGATGTAAAGTAGACATGTTGGAAATGTTATTTATTGACTAATTTGTGTCACATAATTCTCTGGTTTAACAGAATAAAAATTCAAAATTTTAAAATTGTGAAATTTTCAAAATTTTCCCCAAATTTCCATTTTTTTCACAAATAAACGCAAAAATGATCGACCTAAATTTACCACTAATATGAAGCTCAATATGTCACGAAAAAACAGTCTCAGAATCGCTAGGATCCGTTGAAGCGTTCCTGAGTTATTACCTCATAAAGGAACACTGATCAGAATTGCAAAAAATGGCCAGGTCTTTAAGGTCAAAATAGGCTGGGTCATGAAGGGGTTAAAATTATAGACTGTTCATGTTTTTGTTGTTATGATCTGCTACAAGCACTAAGGAAAGGTGGGAATTCTGTCCCACAATAGGACTGAGCTGGATCCCTACGATGTAACGGGGAACCTGATCCTGCGACCAGACCCGCTAAAGTCCTCAGCTAGTCTGAACGAAGACCTATAGTTGCGAGGGAGGAATCCCTACAAGATCTAGGGACTGGGTGAAAAGGTGGACACCTCCTAACAGAAAGTGTAGCAGGGAATATAAAACAGAAAACAAATAC
>JARQOD010000005.1:199975410-200000673 GCA_033576555.1 Oophaga sylvatica | reverse complement strand
TACCACTAGGTCTACAAAGCCACACACCTCCCTTATACCAGTCAGTAAAGTAGCTAGGTGAAATATACACCCCATTCAATACACATACTCTCACTGTCTCACATATCCCCCCCTCTTCTCCAGACCGGAGGGCTGGTCATCCAGACCGGAGGGCTGGTTAACAATCCAACAGAGACAGTGAACTCTGGACCAGTCATGGCCCTCATCAGCTTCATCTTCACCACTGTCATTTGTATCTTCACCTGAGTCATAGCCAACATCAGCTTTCTCTTCATCTGAAGCATCCGTACTACCCTGTACCCTCCCAGGCCTATGCTCTCTGCGGGCCTCGGGTATCCTGCATGGTTTCATCTTGACCTTAGGGCCGGGCTCAGTTTCGATATAGAGCCTTGCCAGAGAAGTACGACCCGGCACATCAGAACACTTCTGCTGACTCTTCCTCAGAAACTCACGTACCTCCTGTTCCTGGTGCACTGACCATGTGTCACCAACTATCACAGAAGGTATAGGGGGTTTTTCACTTTTCTCCAGTTCCCCTTGAACCCTCTTTACTTCATTGAGCTTCTCCAGAAGATGCTTATGGCTCTCATCACGCTCCTTCATCACAGTTTGGAGTTTTCTTCGAGAAGCAATCAATTCATCTTGTACCCGTTGGACGTCCTTCATGTCCTCAGCCCCTTCTTCAGGCTCTTCTGGTAGGACATGCTCAGAAGCCCCACCGTCAGTCTTACATTCTACTTCTTCATTCACATCACTATGGTCTCCAATATCTCCATCCATTCCAGCTCTCAAATTCTCCTTGACAGCTGCATCTGTACACTCAGAACCCGCCGGATTCTTCTCTTCCACCATGTTCTGCATCCCATCTGGGCTCCCGTGTGTCTGCAGCGGCAACGGAGTGACACATCGCTTTTCCCATTTGTTGGGACGTGGCTCCGATGTAGACTCCATGAAAGTGCGCTTGAGCTCACCAATGCCAGCTACTGATCCGGACCGTAACCCGTCCACTCCGCTGTCTTCGGCAGAAACAGATTCCTGGACAGAGTCAGTCCCCATATCTTCAGTCTTGTTCCTCACAGCTTCACTTGAAACCTCAGCTTCTGATGAGGCATCTGGCTTGGTGACCACCACTTCCTTTGCTTTTTCCACCTCTGCAGCATTACCTTCAGAGTCCTGGGCATGACGCAGCTCCATACCATACACCGACAACTTCTCATCTTCAACAGCATCCACTTGTGCTGTGTTCAGGTTCAGAGTCCTGCCTTTAAAGCTCAGCTCTCCTCCTTTCACCTTAGTCTTCGCCAGGGAACCGGCCAACTGTAAAACATCTTCAGATGCCATCTTCTGTCTGGCTGTAAGGTCAGCATCAGCTTTCTTCTCAGGACTCTCAACCTCCTCTGCTACCATGCCTTCCTCATTTGCACTGGTTGCTTTATTGTCATCAGATGATTCACTATCATTCTCACTATCCCTGTCTGACCTCTTTTTCTCAGCCACATCCGGGTCACTTTCAGGGTTACACACTTCATTTTCATTCACATCCTGCTCACTGTCAGGGTTATACAATTCATTTTCATTCACATCCTGCTTACTGTCAGGGTTATACAATTCATTTTCATTCACATCTTGATCTGGAACCTTAGTTAACATGTCATCCACAACATTAACTGCACCATCTGGTCCCTCAAGTATGTGACTATGTGACAACCCCAGCACTATACTTCTATATAGTTCAGGTACTAGGAGCTGACTCACGACCTCTCCCTGGACTTCAGTGTCCCTATACAATAGGCTATTGTCCATGGCAGCATGAGGAAACCTCTCCTCAGGGCCAGGCTCCTGGGAAACCTCATTTAGAACAATCATATTTTCCTGTGCGTCCTAAGAGTGGGGTCTCGCCACTGCTCACTCTCAAAATTGTCACAGGACACAGGCAAGTCAGGGACACTCGGTTCCCGAGAACCACCATCCTTGTCTCCCAACATCACCTGCAAAGGAATTTCATCACTATCACAGTCATCATTATTATCAATATCATTATCATGACTATGATCAGTATCATCATCACTATCATGATCATCATCACTATCATTATCAGCATCAGCATCATTATCATGGTCATCATCATTATCATGATCATCATCATCATCATTATCATTATCATCATCATTTAAGTTTAACGGCCCACTAGCATTGTGTTCCGCCCCTCGGGACTGCGCACCCTCAGTAGGAGCTTCATCACACTGTCCATCAGAAACATTTATCCCCCAGAGATCCTTAGATCGGGGAAAGTCATTACCCAATATGACGGGGTGCACCAGGCTCTTCACTACCCCCACTTCATATGAAACCTCCCCGAGTTTGGGGACCAAGTCCACGGCAGTCTCTGGGTAGACTTTGGTGTCTCCATGGATGCACACCATACTCAGGTGCTTATCAGGGATGAAGTCCCTATCAATCAGGCTGTCACATACGGAAGTCACTGGACTCTCTGAGTCCAAGAGGGCCGGTGCTGGGCAGTCATTTACAACCACCGGGGACACCTGTGGTCCAGTCTCTTCGGCTGAGGTGGACACACACACAGGTTCTGCGCAGAGAGAGAGGGACCTGCCAACATCACGGCACATAGGCTCCCCCTCTAGTGAACAGCTGGCTGCAATTTCACGACATCTCCAACACTGTCCACCACAATCACCCTCCCATATGTCCCCTCGGGCCTGAACCCGTTTATCAGCATACCCCATGTCCCCAACAGCTGGAACGCTCTTACCGCGAGAGTTCAGCGTCCGGGAACTCTGAAGTGACGACCTCTCAGACGGCTGGTCACGGAGACAGTCTTTGCTGGCGAAGGCCTTCTCCATCAGGCTGACCAGACGATTGGCGTCCTCAGGAGGACATGCTCGGGTGTAGCGGTTCACTATCACCTTTTCAACTCCATAATCAAATTTGCTGACTGCAGACTCCCAACTGCATCTCCAGTCATGAACTCCCCTGGCACGGGCTGTCACCGTAACACCCAGCCGGGTAAGAATCGCCGCTTTCAACTTGTCATAGTCTTCGCTGTCCTGCTTGCTCAGGTCAGCCCAGACTTTTTGGGGTTCCCCAGTCAGATAGGGTACGACCGCCATGGCCCATTCAGATAGTGGCAGATTCTCCTTCTCTGCCAGTCTCTCAAACCTAGTAAGATATACCTCCACATCATCACGAGGTGTCATTTTTCTCAAGGACCGTCTTACCGCCTTCTTTATAGCGGACAACGCCGGTGCCTTCACAACATTACTTCGGGACGCGGCGCCGAAATCCTTTTTTGGTGCTGTCATCTGCTCAACAAATAACCGGTTATTCTCCTGCTGCTGCTGCAGGAATTGCTGCTGGGCCTGCTGCATGCGCCGCTTGTGCTGCAGGCGCTGCTGCTCCATGCTCTGCTGCATGCTTCGCTGGGCCTGGGCCAGGTACTCAATGAGCTCCTCCATACTGCCGGACTCATCTGTCTCAATCACAGCAGTCTTATGTTGCATATTAACTTGCGCCATTTGTTCAAACAGCGCCTCCATGCTGTCATCCATGCTGTCAGACTTCTCTGTCTTAACAACGGCAGTCTTCACTCAAGACATACACACTCTACAGTCTTTTCCATAGAAAAATTCAGCTCTGCTGTGCAGACACTTTTTTTTTTTTTTCTTTGCAAAGTCTATTAGGGCTACTGTCTCTTTAAGACTGCTCCACAGACTTTTCTTTTGCTGCTGCACATTCCACAGTCATTTTCACAACAAGTTCAGCTTTGCTGTGCATACATTTTCTCTCTGCAGACCCTATCAGGGCCACTGTCTCTCCAAGACTGCTCCAAACAGACGTTTCTGCTGACACACTTTTTTTTTTTCTCTGCTGCTATTTCAACAGACTTCACCTTTATTGCTGTCTCTAAGCCTCTGTGCTGCATGCACACTCCAGCACTAACTGTATCAGCCACTGCGCTGCCCCAGCATTCTCCGCCAATTGTAACATTTCCAGGGGGTATAGCTCTAGGATCGCTGTCTGGGTAGACAGAATGGCACGAAAACAGTTCATTCAGACAGCAGTTCTGGTGTAAAACTGGCCGCAACCAGTTTTATTAAAGTCCACAGCAAAACAGATAAAACAAAGCATAAACAGAAAACCTAGGCTTGTCTAGCCACTAAATACACATAGATAGATTGCCCTGTCTATCCGGGTCCCGGCTCTACCAGCCTGACCCAAAACAACACATATGATATATGTTACCAGTATGGAGTTTCACAGATACTCCTCCTTGTGTCTGAAGGCACCTTCCATGTCCAGACTTGAGAGAGATCCACTCCTATTCAGCCGCTATTCGCACGGATTCTCACTGCGACTACTCCTGTGTCTGGGGTACTTCCTGCACCCAGACTGAGATAGCTCACACTCCTGGAGACACCTTCTGTGCCTGGACCCCTTGTCCAGACTAAGCGTGCTCCCCTCCTGGAGTCTGCTTCTTGTGCCGAGACACCTTCCCTGTGTCCAGGCTAAGCTAGCTCTCAGACTGTGTTTGCAGACACCTACTTCTGGTCTCCTAATTAAGACCTGAGTAGTTTCAGGCCTGAGCTGCAAGTGTGTAATGAATGTAAGGTGTAGTGACCTTTCTCTACCACTAGGTCTACAAAGCCACACACCTCCCTTATACCAGTCAGTAAAGTAGCTAGGTGAAATATACACCCCATTCAATACACATACTCTCACTGTCTCACAATATATATATATTTATAGTTCATACACTTCTACATAGTATAATAGCCGCTAATTCAATTGCCGGCTTTTGTGAAAATGCAGAACCCGACATGAAATGACATTTGGTGTACATAGGGTTAACCATGTCCTTTGCTATCTGATTTGCACAAACAATTAAATCAGTCTATGTGTGCAAAATTTCACACCTGTAGGGGTTAATTAAAGGTGTAAATTCGTAGCAAAAAAGTCCGTTTTTTTTTACAACGAATTTACACCTTTAATTAACCCCTACAGGTGTGAAATTTTGCACACATAGACTGATTTAATTGTTTGTGCAAATCAGATAGCAAAGGACATGAAAAGACATGGTTAACCCTATGTACACCAAGTGTCATTTCATGTCGGGTGACCCGACATGAAATGACACTTGGTGTACATAGGGTTAACCATGTCTTTTCATGTCCTTTGCTATCTGATTTGCACAAACAATTAAATCAGTCTATGTGTGCAAAATTTCACACCTGTAGGGGTTAATTAAAGGTGTAAATTCGTAGCAAAAAAGTCAGTTTTTTTTACAACGAATTTACTCCTTTAATTAACCCCTACAGGTGTGAAGTTTTGCAAACATAGACTGATTTAATTGTTTGTGCAAATCAGATAGCAAACGACATGAAAAGACATGGTTAACCCTATGTACACCAAGTGTCATTTCATGTCGGGTGCTTCTGTCTTTTCACTGAAGCCGGCTTTACCCGGCAATTGAATCAGAGGATATTTTACTATGTAGAAGTGTATAAACTATACATATATGTATATATATATGTCACAATGACATGTATATATATATATATATGTATTCTATGTGTGTATATTTAGTGTTTACAAGGAAAGAATGGGGTTTTTTTAGTTACGATATTTTGTTCCCATAGACTTACATGGGACTTCCGGTATCGGTATCGGGTATCGCCGATATTTTAATGGTATCGGCGATACCATTCCGATTCCGATACTTAGGGATATCGGAAAGTATCGCTCAACACTATCTGTGTGCTAAAAATTGTGGCATTTCAGGGCTACATTACACTGTATTTGCTGTCTGTTACCCTATTTGTATACAGTATTTTGGGGGAAAAAATGTAAAAATTCAGACCATATATTGAACAGTGTGGTATCTCTGTCAGACACCTATCTATCTGTGTGCTAAAAATTGTGTCATTTCAGGGCTACATTACAGTTTTTTCTTGGTTTTACCACAGTTATTGACACCAGTTTGTTAAAAAAAAAAGTACAGTCCAGATATTTGAAAGTGCGTTTTTCCCGCACAGGTATCACATTTCGGTTTGCTCCCAAATCAGCCTTTTGTAGTGAACGTGGAAAATATTTTACTCCATTTAAAATGGGCAAGGCGACTGGCAAGGGACGGGGAAGTTGACGTGATGGTGATGGTGCATGCAGAGGCGGAGGCCGTGGGCAAGCTGAAATTGTGCCACAACAAACACCCACATCTTCTTGCAACAGATTCCCTTCAGAATTCATAGGGGACGGCAGAATAGCACTCTTGACTAGTGTTGAGCGATACGATACTGCAAATATCGGGTATCGGCCGATATTAGCTGTATCGGGCTTTCGATTCCGAGTACCGATATTTTCGTCATATCGGATACCGGAATCGGGATTGTCAGTGTCCGTCGGTCGGGTCTGTCACTGTCAGTGTCCGTCGGTCGGGTCTGTCACTGTCAGTGTCCGTCGGTCGGGTCTGTCAGGAGTCAGCAGCACTTACCTGGCAGAAGATCTCCGGCGGTCACGGCCTGGACTGCTTCATGGCCGCCATCATCTTTCCCCGGCGGTCACATGCAGTTTCTCGCGATAACTGCAGTGACTGCTGGGTAATCCCGGCCGTAAAGCAGTCAGTCCGATGACGTCACCGCCGGGGAAGCAGGTAATCAGCTGTGCTGCGTCGCGATGACAGGCTCTGCCTGTCATTGCGATGTAGCAGAGCTGGATCGTCGTGGGACAGTCGTTACTATGGACTGCGTCGGACAGGTGGCATACTGTTGGTTTGTTTTTTTTTCTTTTTTTACAGGAGATCGATGGCGTCGCAGGAATGAGAGTACAATAAAAGAAATGAAAACTGTGTTGTCTCTTTTATTTCATTAAAATACTTTTTTCTTGCTTTGTCTTTTTTTTTATGCATTTAATAACTTTGGGATTAATAATGGATCGGTGTCTTATTGACACCTCTCCATTATTAACCGGGCTTATTGTCACCGTGCAATCAACGGTGACATTAACCCCTTATTACCCCACTTGCCACCGCTACAGGGCAGTGGGAAGAGCCGGGTAAAGTGCCACAATTGGCACATCTTTTGATGCGCCAAATGTGGGGCTGCTGTAGCCTGGTATTATCAGGCTGTTGAGGGCCAAAATCCATGGGCCTTGACAGTCTTTTAATACCAGGCCGCAGCAGTCTGCATTTTACTTGGCTGGTTAACAAAAATAGGGGGACCCCTATGCCGTTTTTTTTTCGAGGGGATCCCCTATTTTTGTTAACCAGCCAAGCTAAGCAGACTGCTGTGGCCTGGTATTATCAGGCTTGCAAGGTCCATGGATATTGGATCCTTACCAGCCTGAAAAACCAGGCCTCAGCGGTCTGCTTCATCTGGCTGGTTAACAAAAATAGGGGGACCCCACGCCAATTTTTTTTCGAGGGGATCCCCTATTTTTGTTAATCAGCCAAGATATGCAGACTGCTGTGGCCTGGTATTATCAGGCTGGCAAGGTCCATGGATCTTGGCTCCTTAACAGCCTGAAAATCCAGGCCTCAGCGGTCTGCTTCATCTGGCTGGTTAACAAAAATAGGGGGGACCCGACGCCATTTTTTATTCGAAGGGAACCCCTATTTTTGTTAATCAGTTCCCTCTGACGTCACTGATTGTGTCCCTGGCTGACCTGAAGTGAAAGTGGAAAGCAATCAATTAAGCTTTCCACTTCCTCTCCTGTCAGCCAGGAGAGGAACTCATTCATTTGGGGGTTTACTGTGAGGCTGCAGCATTAGCTGCGGTCCCTGCAGTAAACATTAACCCTTTCTGAAGGATTACACCGTGGGACCTGACTGTGCATGGGATAGGTAAGAATAATTTTGCTTTTTTATTTTATTTTTATTACAGGAAATGGTTTTTGCAGTCAAATAAAAGATGGTCAAAAACATGTGTCTTTATTTCATTAAAATGATTTTTAATTAAAGTGTGTGTGTTTTATTTTTATTTCATGCAATAGGATTAATAATTGATAGTTGTCTAATTGACAGCTCTCAATTATTAACCTGGCTTAAGGTCACCTTTCAATTGCAATGTGGCTTTAACCCCATATTAACCCATTCGCCACCGCTACAGGGCAATGGGAATAGACGGGCAAAGTGCCAGAAAGGGCGAATCTAATTATAGATTTGTCTTTTCTGGGGTGTCTGAGGGCAGATGTTAGTAGCCGGGGGGGCCAAAAATAATGGTCCCTCTCTGGGCTATTATTATCTGCCCCCATTCGCTGGCTTTGTCTGTCTGGTTGCGAAAATAGGGCGGGAGCCCACACATTTTTTTTAAACAATTTTACACCTCATATATATATATATATATATACATGTCATTGAATTTGTGACACATATATATAATATTTATATTTATAGTTCATACACTTCTACATAGTATAATAGCCGCTAATTCAATTGCAGGCTTTTGTGAAATGCAGAACCCGACATGAAATGACACTTGGTGTACATAGGGTTAACCATGTCTTTTCATGTCCTTTGCTATCTGATTTTCACAAACAATTACATCAGTCTATGTGTGCAAAATTTCACACCTGTAGGGGTTAATTAAAGGTGTAAATTCGTAGCAAAAAAGTCCGTTTTTTTTACAACGAATTTACACCTTTAATTAACCCTTACAGGTGTGAAATTTTGCACACATAGACTGATGTAATTGTTTGTGCAAATCAGATAGCAAAGGACATGAAAAGACATGGTTAACCCTATGTACACCAAGTGTCATTTCATGTCGGGTGCTTCTGTCTTTTCACAGAAGCCGGCTTTACCCGGCAATTGAATCAGAGGATATTTTACTATGTAGAAGTGTATAAACTATACATATATGTATATATATATGTCACAATGACATGTATATATATATATATATACATATATATATATATGTATTCTATGTGTGTATATTTAGTGTTTACAAGGAAATAAAGGTTTTTTTTAGTTGCGATATTTTGTTCCCATAGACTTACATGGGACTTCCGGTATCGGAATCGGATATCGACGATATTTAGTGATATCGGCGATACCATTCCGATCCGATATTTTAGATATCGAGCAGTATCGCTCAACACTACTTTTGACACCAGAGCAGTGTGAAAAAGAAAATTGGTTGGATGGCGGATAATGCTTCCAGTCACTTTGCCACCACCATCAGCACCCTGTCTTCCACACGGTCAAGTCTGAGTAGCTGTGAGTCTAGACTGCATATTCCTCACCTTGATTGTCCTTCCTCCTCCCATGCCGAGTTCCAGCAGAGAACTGATCCCACACTTGCACATTCTAAAGAGCTGTTCACTTTTCCATTTATAGATTCGGGCCTCTCGCCCGGTCCACTTGAAGCGGTGTAATCTGAGATTGCATGTAGTTGTGTCCAAATATTGGAGCAGCCACGTTCACACGAAAGCGACGATGGGAACGTGTCACAAGAGGTGGACGATGATGAGACACAATTGACCGGAAAGTCAGGAGGAGGACCAGGGTGCGGAAGTGGAAGAAGAGATGGTGGATGATATAGTAACTGACCCAACCTGGCAGGAGGACATACAGAGCGAGAACAGCAGCATACAGGGGTAGGAAGGCATAGCACCACAACAGGCAGTAAGAAGCACTGTGGTGGCCACAGACAGAAGGCGTGCAACCGTTCCTCATAACACCAACACAACGGAAGTTGTCAGTACAACTGTTAGGTCTTCCTGAGTCTGGTTGCTTTTTAAAGACTCTGCCAATAACCCCAAACAGGCCATTTGCACCGCCTGCCATGCCCGCATCAGCAGAGGTAGCAAAACTACCAGCCTGACCACCACCAGCGTGATCAGGCACATGGCAGCAAAGCACCCGACTTTGTGGGCCCAACCCCAGGGTCCAGGAACAGTGTCTGCAGGTGACACCACTGCTTCTTCCACTGTTCTGCTTGGAAGTCAATCCCCTGTCCATAGTGAATGTGAAGATGCCTCCTGCCCTGCACCTGTTGTTGCACACACTGAACTACCACCATCATCAAGCACGTCCACGTCTCTGTCCCAGCGCAGCCTTCAGTAGTCCATACAGCAGTCATTGGAACGCAAGCAAAAATACCCAGCTAACGCCCCACAGTCCACAGTACTAAATTCACACATTTATCGTCTGCTTGTGCTGGATAGGTGTATTAAAATGATGAAGTACCAGAGGGCCATTGTTGTGGAATTTCTGAAAAAATTCCCATCTGAAAATGCTGGCAGCAGAGGTCACAGTTTGTTGAACAACCAAGGAGTAAAGGCGAGAGAGACACAACTACAATTCAACAGAGGCAGGGTAACACTGGCAAAGTTCTGGGACACTTTTCTCAGACCCTCCCATTGCCCTGGCCCAGAGTGGCGGGGTACTGTCACAAGGACTGGAAAGTTTGGAGAGATGTTGAAGGAATACCTTGCTGACCATACCAACATCCTCTGTGCGTCCTCTGTGCCTTTTAATTATTGGGTATCCAAGCTGGACATGTGACATGAACTGGCTCTCTACGCCTTGGAGGTCCTGGCCTGCCCTGCCTCTAGCATTTTATCAGAGCGGGTTTTAAGTGCCGCTGGTGGAATAATAACTGATAAGCGCATCTGCCTGTCAGTTGAAAATGCTGACAGGCTGACTCTTATAAAAATGAACAAGGCCTGGATTGGGGCAGACTTCTGTACACCGACCGAATGAGAACAGCGAAACATGATCTCCCATACAGTGTATTTTTTTGGGAGGTGTATTACCATGCACCTCTTCACACCCTCACATGGGTATGCACTTCCTGACTTTGGCTATTTTTTGTGTTATCCTCCTCCTTCTCCTCATCCTCATCATCCACCACCACTAGATCACCAGGGTGACTGTGTTCCGTGATAAAACAGCCAATATATTGTTCTGCAAGGGTGTTATGATGTTCGTGACAAAAATATTTACACAGTAGGTTGATGTGTACCCCCTCCCCCAGGGGAAAATGTTTGCTAGTGTATGGGCATTCCAAGTATAGGAGACCCGCTCCTTTAAACTGGGAAGACCCGCTACTTTAAACTGAGAAGACCACGTCTCTTCGTACACCACCACTAGATCACCAGGGAGACCGTGTTCTGTGATGAAACAGCCACTATATTTTTTTGCAAGAGTGTTATGATGTCCGTAACAAAACATACTAACACAGTAGCTTGATGTTTCCCCCACCAGGGGAAAATGTTTGTCAGTCCAAAAACTTAGTGTATGGGCATTCCAAGTATAGGAGACCCGCTCCTTTAAACCGGGAAAACCTTTTTTGTAGGCCATCCTCCACGTCTCTTCAGACACCACCACTAGAACACGATGGTCAACGTGTTTCGTGATGTAACAGCCACATAATTTTTTTGAAGGGTGTTTAGGATGCCTGTCACAAAAATGTTGAGACAGTATGTTGATGTGTACCCCACAGTGGGAATTGTTTTGTCAGCCCATACACTTACTGTATGGGAATTACAGGTATAGGAGACTCGCTCCTTTGTTATGGAAACAGATTTTTAGGAGGACTTCCACCATTTCTCTTCCAAGTGGTATTTTGGTTTGTCCAAATTTCGGGCAGGCCTTTCATTCACTGCATAGGCAAACAGTATGGCAGAACAAAATGAATAATGTGAACTTGTTTTTCCAGTGGCCAGCCAGTACGTTGGTTCAAAGGCTTATTGGGGTCTACGTGACTTTGTGGCAGGGCGGGCCTTGCTTTCAATGCATATGCTAACAGTATGGCAGAACAAAATGAATAATGTCAACTTGGTTTTCCTGTGGCCATCCAGTACGTTGGTTCAAAGGCTTATTGGGGTGCACGTGACTTTGTGGCAGGGCGGGCCTTACCTTCAATGCAAAGGCTAACAGTATGGCAGAACAAAATGAATAATGTGAACTTGTTCTTCCAGTGGCCAGCCAGTACGTGGGTGTCATGGGTGCATCGCCACGAAGATTGTCGCGATTGCACATTCTGACTTCTCGCAGCTGAGTTGCTGTTTCTTTGTGTTTGGTAATGAGGGAGTTAATTTTACCTAGCTCTTTGCTAAGACTAGGTCCAGCCTCGCCCGGCTGCTTTTGATTATGTTCTAATTAGCTTCCTTTATATAGCTGCCAGTCTGCTGGTTAGATGCCGGTGAAAGCATTCATACAGACTGCAGATAGGATCGGTTCTGAGAAGACTTAAGCTAAGAGCTCCTTTGTTGTTTCTCCTCTCCTTGCTTTTAGTTTATCTCCTAGACCTTTGGTGTTCCCTCTGTGTTTAACTGTTGTATGCAAGACAGTATTTACTTTATCCCCTGTCTGTCTCGTTTGTCTTTACTGTTTGTTAACCTTTACCTGTCCATTCCCTATGGTGGTAATCAGGGTCCTTCTAAGGACTAGATTACAGTGGTCAGGGATTTATAGGAGACAGGGTTTACGCTGGCGGCCTGGACCTCTGTACCATTAACAGTACCTCCAGGTAGAGGGACTAGTCAGGACCCCAGTTTAGGGTCAGCATAGACCCCGGTCCACCTCTAGCCAGAGACAGCGTGAAAAGGATTCAGTATTGACCCACAGGATTTTATGTCAGGTAATACTATGCTATATATACATGTTAATATTACCTATTTATATGTTATATAGAATGTTGTCCCACTTGATAGATTACTGACATTATTTATATATATATCTGCTAGACAGCGTGACATTTTCACCGGCCAAACTATAGATTCTCCCCAGCTACCATGGATCCAGTAGCCCAGCTTGCCCTGCAGTTGCAGTAATTGTCCATGGAGTTTACGGACATTAAGTCCAAGGTTTTGTCCCCCCCGGAGCAAACCAGATCTGAACCTAAGGTTGCTCTCCCGGACAGGTTCACTGGTGGGCGGGACAAATTTTTTACCTTCCGGGAGGCATGTAAATTGTACTTTCGGCTACGGCCTCGGTCATCGGGGAGTGAGGAGCAGAGGGTGGGAATTGTCATCTCGCTCTTACAAGGGGACCCTCAATCCTGGGCGTTCTCTCTTCCTTCGGGCTCCCCGGCCCTCCAGTCAGTAGATCGATTTTTTGCTGCCCTGGGGCTGGTGTATGATGACCCGGATCGGGTCTCCCTTGCTGAAACGAAGTTACGTAGGATACAGCAGGGAGATCGTCCGGCGGAGGAATTTTCTTCTGAGTTCCGTAGATGGGCCACAGATACTCAGTGGAATGACCCAGCTCTTAGGAGCCAGTTTTGTCAAGGGTTATCTGACAAATTAAAAGATGTTTTGGCTCAGTATGATTCTCCTCCGTCACTGGAGGCTGCTATGGCCCTTGCTATTCGTATTGATAGACGGCTTCGGGGGAGGTGCGAGGTAACTCCGCCCCCTGTTATTACTCCACCCACTACTAAAGTCCCTTATATGGAGGTTCCCCTGGTCTGTTCTGAGGAACCTATGCAGTTGGGTGGGACATCATTTTGTAGGAGGGAATCGGCGGTGCGCCGCAAGACAAGAAGGTGTTTCTTCTGCGGGAGAGAGGACATTTTGTTGGGGGGTGTCCCTCCCGTGCCTCATTGAGCAAAAAAGTCACCGAAAAACTGTTAATCCCAGGTTGTGTGGTGGACGACAACCTGGGAGTAGGTATTTCGTCCCCAGGTCATCTCAATTTCTCGTGCCTGCGGAGGTGGTGGTTGGTGCGAGAGTTGAGAGGATTTCTGTTCTTCTTGATAGTGGGTCTGGGGCTAATATGGTGGACGCTTGGTTTGCCCAGGTGCAAGGTATGCAACTGAGTGTATTGGCCAAACCGATCCCTATACTTTCTATTGACGCCAGACCTCTCGGTCAAGGTAGCTTTGTACAAGCTGTTCATAACATAGACCTTCGAGTAGGGGCAATACATAAAGAACAGTTGTCTTGTTATGTGTTGGAGGGTCTTCTTACTCCTATTGTGTTGGGACTTCCCTGGTTGGCTAAACATAACCCAGTGATTGATTGGCAATCCAGAAAGATAAGCCAGTGGGGTGAATTTTGCAAGAATAACTGCATGAACACGGTCATCGGTGCGGTCGTGCCTAGGACTTTGCCTCCTTTTCTGGAGGACTTTGGGGAGATGTTCTCAGAGGAGGGGTGTCAAAAGTTACCTCCTCATCGCACGTATGACTGCTCAATAAAATTGCTTCCTGATGCCTTATCTCGTAGTTTCCCAGGGGCCGGAAAGACGGATGACCCGGTTCCTATCCTTCAGGAAGGAGTGGTGGTGTCGGCTGTGTGCTCTGAGCTTGAGGAGGAGGTGTTGGAGGCTCAGGGGGACGCCCCTGTAGGACCTCCAGGGAAACTGTTTGTTCCTAATCATTTAAGACAAAAAGTTATCGAGGCACATCATAGTTCTGCTTTAGCAGGACATCCAGGGAGTAAAGCAACTGTGGATCTCCTTTCTCGCCGGTTTTGGTGGCCTAACTTAAATAAAGAGGTAATAACTTTTGTCGCGTCCTGTGGAGTTTGTGCTCGCTCTAAGACCCCACATACCCGTCCATCTGGGTTCCTGAGGAGGAACGATTCTCGTCGTCACTTGCTTCAGTTTGGAGAGGAGTGCTGAATGGTCTGAGTGCTATGGGGAACTGTTTCAAGCGGAGGTCTGATAGGAGGAGAGTGTCTGGTCCGGACCTAGGTGTGAACGATCTGGTGTGGTTGTCTACCAAGAATATAAAACGCAAAGTTCCCTCCTGGAAACTGGGTCCCAGGTTCATCGGTCCATACAGGATCAGTTCTATAATTAATCCTGTGGCATTTCGTCTGGACCTCCCTCCTACGTTTAAAATCCATAATGTATTCCACAAATCGTTGCTTAAGAGGTACGTGGCGCCAGTTATACCGTCACTTCTACCTCCTCCTCCAGTGGTGGTCAATGGTAACTTAGAATTTCAAGTGTTGAAGATCATTGACTCACGTCTGAATCGCCGGTCCCTTCAGTATTTGGTTCATTGGAAGGGATATGGTCCTGAGGAGAGGACGTGAGTCTCTGCGTCTGAGATTAACGCAGATCGATTGGTTCGGACCTTCCACACAACTTACCCGGACAGACCTGGCCCTGAGGGTCCGGAGGCCCCTCGTAGAAGGGGGGGTACTGTCATGGGTGCATCGCCACGAAGATTGTCGCGATTGCACATTCTGACTTCTCGCAGCTGAGTTGCTGTTTCTTTGTGTTTGGTAATGAGGGAGTTAATTTTACCTAGCTCTTTGCTAAGACTAGGTCCAGCCTCGCCCGGCTGCTTTTGATTATGTTCTAATTAGCTTCCTTTATATAGCTGCCAGTCTGCTGGTTAGATGCCGGTGAAAGCATTCATACAGACTGCAGATAGGATCGGTTCTGAGAAGACTTAAGCTAAGAGCTCCTTTGTTGTTTCTCCTCTCCTTGCTTTTAGTTTATCTCCTAGACCTTTGGTGTTCCCTCTGTGTTTAACTGTTGTATGCAAGACAGTATTTACTTTATCCCCTGTCTGTCTTGTTTGTCTTTACTGTTTGTTAACCTTTACCTGTCCATTCCCTATGGTGGTAATCAGGGTCCTTCTAAGGACTAGATTACAGTGGTCAGGGATTTATAGGAGACAGGGTTTACGCTGGCGGCCTGGACCTCTGTACCATTAACAGTACCTCCAGGTAGAGGGACTAGTCAGGACCCCAGTTTAGGGTCAGCATAGACCCCGGTCCACCTCTAGCCAGAGACAGCGTGAAAAGGATTCAGTATTGACCCACAGGATTTTATGTCAGGTAATACTATGCTATATATACATGTTAATATTACCTATTTATATGTTATATAGAATGTTGTCCCACTTGATAGATTACTGACATTATTTATATATATATATCTGCTAGACAGCGTGACATTGGGTTCAAAGGCTTATTGGGGTGCATGTGACATTCTGGCATGGCGGGCCTTGCATTAAATGCATAGGCTAACAGTATTGCAGAACATAATGAATAAAGTGAATTTGGTTTTCCTGTGGCCATTCAGTGTGTGGGTTCAAAGGCTTATTGGGATGCATGTAACTTTGTGGCAGGGCAGGCCTTGCATTCAATGCATAGGCTAAAAGTATGGCAGAATAAAATGAATAATGTGAACTTGGTTTTCCTGTGGCCATCCAGTTCTTCGTTTCAAAGGTTTATTGGGGTGCATGTGATTTTGTGGCAGGGCGGGCCTTGCATTCAATGCATAGGCTAACAGTATGGCAGTACCAAATGAATAATGTAAACTTGGTTTTCCTGTGGCCATCCAGCACGTCGGTTCAAAGGCTTATTGGGGTGAATGTGACTTTGTGACAGGGAGGGCCTTGCATTCAATGCATAGGCTAACAGTATGGCAGAACAAAATGAATAATGTGAACTTGTTCTTCCAGTGGCCAGCCAGTACCTGGGTTCAAAGGCTTATTGGGGTGCATGTGACTTTGTGGCATTGCGGAGTATGTATTCAATGCGTGGGCTAACAGTATAGCAGTACCAAATGAATAATGTGAACTTGCTTTTCCAGTGGCCAGCCAGTATGTGGGTTCAAAGGCTTATTGGAGTGCATGTGACTTTGTGGCAGGGCGGGCCTTGTATTCAATGCATAGGCTAACAGTATGGCAGAATAAAATGATTAATGTGAATGTGGTTTTCCTGTGGTCATCCAGTTCGTCGGTTTAAAGGCTTATTGTGGTGCATGTGAGTTTGTGGCAGGGCGGGCCTTGCTTTCAATGCATAGGCTAACAGTATGGCAGAACAAAATGAATAATGTGAACTTGGTTTTCCTGTGGCCATCCAGTACGTCGGTTCAAAGGCTTATTGGGGTGCATGTGACTTTGTAGCAGGGCGGGCCTTGCATTTAATGCATAGGCTAACAGAATTGCAGTACCAAATGAATAATGTGAACTTCGTTTTCATGTGGCCATCCAATATGTGGGTTCAAATGCTTACTGGGGAGCATTTGAATTTGGTGCAGGGCAGGCCTTGCATTCAATGCATAAGCTAACAGTATGGCAGAACAAAATGAATAATGTGAACTTGTTTTTCCAGTGGCCAGCCAGTACGTTGGTTCAAAGTCCATGTGACTTTGTGGCAGGACGGGCTTGTATTCAATGCATAGGCTAAAAGTATGGCAGAATAAAATGATTAATGTGAACTTGGTTTTCCTGTGGCCATCCAGTACGTGGGTTCAAAGACTTATTGGGGTAATGTGACATTGTTGCATAGGCTAACAGTATGGCAGAACAAAATGAATATCAACTTGGCTTTCCTGTGGCCATCCAGTACATAGGTTCAAAGACTTATTGGGGTGCATGTGACTTTGTGGCAGGCCGGGCCTTGCATTTAATGCATAGGCTAACAGTATGGCAGTACCAAATGAATAATGTGAACTTGGTTTTCCTGTGGCCATCCAATACGTGGGTTCAAAGGCTTATTGGGGTGCATGTGACTTTGTGGCAGGGCGGGCCTTGCATTCAATGCATAGGCTAACATTATGGCAGAACAAAATGAATAATGTGAACTTGGTTTTCCTGTGGCTATCCAGTACCTGGGTTCAAAGGCTTATTGTGGTGCGTGTGAATTTGGTGCAGAGCTGGCCTTGCATTCAATGTATAGGCAAACAGTATGGGAGACCCACTTCCTAATAATGTGAACTTTGTTGGTTGTTCATCTTCAAAAATGCAATTTTTCACTGCCAGTTCTTCAGCTTCAACACTGCAATGCTACAATGCAGGGTCTTCAGCCTCACCAATGCAATTCACCAATGCGGTTCTTAAGCCTCAACAGTGCAATTCTCCACTGATGGTTCTTCAGGCTCAACACTGAAATGCTCCACTGCTGGGAGTTCTTCCTCAACACTGCAATGCTACAATGCATGTTCTTCGGGCTCAAGATTGCAATGCTCCACTGATGTGTGTTTATCCTCATCACTGCAATTGTCCACTGCTGGGTTTTTAGCATCAACACTGCAACTCTCCACTGCCTGGTCTTTAGCGTCAACACTGTGATTTTCCACTGCAGTATCTTTAGCGTCAACACTGCAATTGTCCACCACTGGGTCTTTAGCATCAACACTGCAATTGTCCACTGCCGGGACTTCAGCATCAACACTGCAATTTTCCACTGCAGGGTCTTTAGTGTCAACACTACAATTGTCCACTGCTGGATATACAGCCTCAACACTGCAATTGTCTGCTGCCGGGTCTTCAGTCTCAACACTGCAATTGTCCACTGCGGGGTCTTCAGCCTTAACACTGACATTCTCTAATGCAGGTTCTTCAGGCTCAACAATTCACTGCGTAGCCAAACAATATGGCAGTACCAAATTAATAGGAACATTGCTTTCAAGTGGCTATCCAGTACGTGGGTTCAAAGGCTTATTGGGGTGTGTGTTACTTTGGTGCAGGGCAGGCCTTGAATTCAATGCATAGGTAACAGTATGGCAGTACCAAATGGAAAAAATGGGAACTTTGGTTTCATTTGGCCATCCAGGACGTCTGTTCCAAGTGTTATTGGGGTGCGTGTTACTTTGGTGCAGGACAGGCCTTTCATTCAATGCATAGGCTAACACTATGGGAGACCCATTTTCTTATCATTGAAACACTTTTTCATGAGGCCCTCCTGTACGTCTCGTCAAAGGTGTATGGGGATGCGTCCAAATTTTTGTCAGCCCAGCCACTCACTGCATAGGCAATAACAGTAAAGGAGACCCACTCTTTAATAATGGGAACAACACAGCATAGAGAGCTGATGGCCCTTTAAGAAGATTTATGCTGCCTGATGCCACTATAAAAATAGGCTTTGTGACTTTCAGAGGCCTTCCTTCATAAATGAAACACGATGTGTCTCATGATGTATCACACACCACATGGCTAAGGTTGTTAAATATTAAAATGACATTTCCCATTGAATGCATTTGTCTTGGTTGAAAGCAATGCTAAAGTTTAAAAATGCATCAAAAATGCTACGTGTGAACATAGCCCAAGTGGTGGAGGAACATATTTGTTTTGGATTAATTAATCTGCCTTATATTAAAGTCATTACCCTGGAAAGGATGTTCCTTAACATATTTCCTAGGAAAATCCATTTTGGTTTAGTTTTTGTATGTTTTTTGATGTGCCTGTAAAAATGGCATAAGACTCTGACAACATTGTTCACAGCTGTGACCTGGGAGTTAGGAATGATTCCAGGGGCATTCCCCATGATGTTCACGTGTCATTTGAGCACTGTTTCCATCATTTACAGACGTTTTTAGACTTTAAAAGGACCCACGGGGGGGATCGAGACAAAAATGCTTGGTTTTCCCATAGACTTTCATTGGGCTCGTTGCTCTGGTCGAGTACCCAAGTATTCCAATTTGCTCGACCCGAACAATGAGCACCCGAGCATTTTAGTGCTCGCTCACCACTAGTCTTTTTCGTAACCATGTTTGACTGGCTTTTTTATTACTTTTTTGTGATTTAACAGAGTAAAATGTTATGAAAAGAAAATTAAGAAATAATTTTCAAAGTTAAAAACAGAATTAATACTTTCTCTCATGGACATCAACAGGTCATATTCCAACTCTTATTCTTGTTGGTATCTTTTTCATATTCCCATCTTGAAACATTTTTCATTCTTTGATACAAAAAAATTGCACATCAGAGTGGCTATTCTGAATGAAGTATACAGGCAACATGACTGAATTGAATGTAATAAATAGTATCTACAATACACAATAAATCAACGTTTGCAAAGTGTTCATTACCTGCAATTTACAGACATGTTCATTGTAATTGCAATACTGTTACCGTTGAGTTATGATCATGATTTTCTGAACTACATCATAGCGATGCTGACTCACAAATGAAGATTTGGATTACCCATCTCTCATCTGCTGCTAATAAGTAGGTTCAGAAGGCAATTACTTGCCATTCAAATACAGACAGCATGGTTGTACATCTTTCATGTGCTGGTAATATGTACGTATCAAGATATTTAGAAATAGGCCGGGATCACACATGCGAGGAATACGACCGAGTCTCGCATGTTAATTCCCGCCACTGCCGCCGGCCTCAGGAGCAGAGTGTGCGGCTCCATGTATTGCTATGCGGCCGCATGCTCCACTCCCGAGATCGGCAGCAGTGCCGGGTATTAACTTGCGAGTCTCGGCCGTATTCCTCGCATGTGTGATCCCGGCCATAATTCTAAAGTTATGTTGTCCTAAGCTTAAACAAAATCTTTCCTAAAGGCTATAATGCTATGACACTGAGTCATTAATCTTTTGTCAGGTCAGCTAAATTCACCTTGAATTTCATATGAATAGACCCCATTCAGTTGCTGAGATGTAATGGAAGATGTGAAAGCTACAAACATCGAATGGTCACGTAATAATGTCTGCAGAAATAGACAAACAACTGACTAATTTGACAAGAGGCATGGTTAGTCCTTACTTTAAGACATTTTACTGTAACTGTTGTCACTATCCCTAGCTAAACATAACTAATATTGCCAGATAATAATATTTTGTTTTTTTGGAAGAAGTAATATACATTGTACATTAAAACACTTTATAATGATTTCAATTAGAATATTATTAATTTTGATAATTACACGGTTTATTATTTTTCTTGTCCTCCTCCTCCTGCTACACCATATCAACAGTATTATCATACAATCCTCATTCCAAATTTTTGGAGGGCCATTAGGCGGTGCTCACTCGTACGTTTTGGAAAGCCATCAGGTGGCCCTCACACTAAATTCGTTTTCAGACTACTTGCCCCGGAAACAGGCCTGGATTGATAACCTGCCCATCCGGGCATTTTCCTGCTGGGCCACTATGTATTTGTGTTTGTGGGCTGCTGGCTGGCGGCGCCTGCTCATCTGGCCGCCTGCTAGCTGATGCGGCTTCCGGCCTGTTTTTCCTGCCGCTGGCCCTTTAAATCTGTGGGAACGGCGGCGGTTTTACAGATACGCGCATCAGTCAGTGGCAGCAAGGCTGGGGGCACAAAGGGGTTAAGATAGAATGCGTGACATTGCATGTCAGGACTTTCTTTGAGGGCGGAGAGAGCGCGCTCTGCTCTCCCTTCCATGGCTGCAGCACTGACCTATCGCAGGCATCCGGAGGAGCTCTTACCCGCGCGCGCCGGCTGAGTGAGTGCAATGATGCAATCGCAGTAGTAGTATCAGTATTCAGTGACGCCGGGCGGTCTGGCCGGGTGAGTGAAAGACTGAGATACTCCCAGCTCAGAAACACTACAAATTAAAATACATCAGGGGCCTGCCTGGGCTGATAATGATGTATATACAGGGGCTGGGGGGGCCTGCCTGGGCTGATAATGATGTATATACAGTGGCTGGGGGGGCCTGCCTGGGCTGATGATGATGTATATACAGGGGCTGGGGGGCCTTGGCAGATGATGATGTATATACAGGGGTTGGGGGGGCCTGCCTGGGCTGATAATGATGTATATACAGGGGCTGGGGGAGCCTGCCTGGGCTGATAATGATGTATATACAGGGGCTGCGGGGGCCTGCCTGGGCTGATAATGATGTATATACAGTGGCTGGGGGGACCTGCCTGGGCTGATGATGATGTATATACAGGGGCTGGGGGGCCTGGGCTGATGATGTATATACAGGGGCTGGGGGGACCTGCCTGGGCTGATGATGTATATACAGGGGCTTGGGGGGCCTGCCTGTGCAGATGATGTATATATAGGGGCTGGGGAGGCCTGCCTGGGCTGATGATGTATATACAGGGGTTTGGGGGGCCTGCCTGGGCTGATAATGATGTATATACAGGGGCTGGGGAGGCCTGCCTGGGCTGATTATGATGTATATACAGGGGCTGGGGGGCTAGGCTGATGATGATGTATATAAAGGGGCTGGGGGCCTGCCTCGGTTGATGATGATGTATATACAGGAGCTGGGGGGGCCTGCCTGGGCTGATGATGATGTATTTGGATCGCCCGCCAGGGCAGTGGGATACTCGGTACCGGGCCGGTGTATTGAAGGGTTGTGTCACAGCGGCAGTGACCCAGTCCGTGGCCCTGGGCGTCCAATAAAAGGGGATTATTTACAGGGGATGTTTAGAGTTTGTAGTAAGGTATTCGTGACGCCACCTGTGGTATCTGGTCAATGTTGACCAGTGCTGTGGTGCAGATCCTCTGGGATAGATGGTGAGATGCAGCAGAGTTGGTACAGCCTCCCACAGGTGAGGCTATGGGATCTCATGGCAGGTAGATGTAGTAAAAGGTGGTAATGGTGCTGGGAGATGTAGCAGGGTGTAATAGGTGACGCAGGAAGAAACTGAGAAACAGTCAGCGAGTTGCAGTTTCCAAAGCTTTACTTACAGTTTTGCACACAAAGTATCCAGGGCATTGAATGCAGATTTTACTGGAGTAGGTCGGCCTGAAAGCAGTTTAGGATCCCCTTACTACAGGTGGGACGTGAGGTCTCCTTCCTAGCGCTGCTCTCTGAGGCACTGGCCGCTATAAGCTCTGTCCAAGTTCCTCTTTCTCTCTCTCTCTTATTTAAGTTGAACTTCACTCTCATAACAGGCAGCTGTAACCTGTTTCAGGAATCACTCTCTATGGAGTCTCCGGCTCACATGTGATGCTGCTTTGAAGAAGAGTCTTAATTGGGACAGAGAACCTGCCGTCCTCTGCCCTCTGGATTCTGCTGCTAGGACTTTACTGCACCCTCTCAGCCTTGGACTCCCGGGGTCCGGTCTCCGGTGCTCAGACCTGGGGATGAGCTCTGCTATGGCTCCTGTCCCCCAGCTTGTCTCTCCACGTCTGTCCTCTCTTGTCCCTCCAGCTAGACTTCTAACTCCTCCCCCAGCCAGAATATTCCATAGAAGCTCTCCTGAAAATCAGGCGTTAGAGCTCCTCCTCCTGGTCTGGAGTAAGAAAAGGTGTTGCATGCTGTGTTACCTGCTAAGGGATCCCTCTATGCTTTCAGGCATGACATCACCCTCCCCTGGAGGAAGGCAAGGTCACTGTGGCAACCAAACTCATGGGGTGCCACATTCCCCCCTAATGCAATTCAGTACTCCTGGACTGGGGAAACATAAAGAAAAACATAATATAACTATTTACAGGAATTATAACATTAAATATATACATTTGGCGGAGTCTGAAATGAGGTGTCCTTTTTCACCCTAGCAAAGTACAATGTGAGGGACCCACCTCAAACCCTCAACGTAGGCCTTGGGCGGGCTACAAGGCATGGATGATTTCCCTCCTGGACCACGTATTCAGCCACGCCAGGCGGTTTTTGTTCTGTGGTCATTAATGTTAACTATTTACAAGTATTGTCCTGGTCACTCCGAGTCCAGTGACCCAATCGTCCATTTAAAGATTGAAATAAGAATGGTTAAAAGTTGCATTTTTAAACATTAACTTATTTACCGTATATACTCGTGTATAAGCCGAGATTTTCAGCCCCTTTTTTTTGTGCTGAAAATGCCCCTCGGCTTATACACGAGTCATAGGGCAGAAACCAGTGGGGGAGGGGATGCGGCGGCAGCAGCCAGTGGCTGGGGCATCATACTCACCCTCCCCGTGCCATCGCTGAACGTCCCTGCAATCCTGCGTTCTCCCCGGCTTCCTGCAGCTCTCCAGCGCTGAGCGGTGACGTAATACCCGCTCATTAAGGTCATGTAATATGGACGCGACGCCACTCCCATGGGCGTGGCCTCCATATTCATGGCCTTAATGAGCGGTATTACGTCACCGCTCAGCGCTGGAGAGCTGCAGGAAGCCGAGAGAACGAAGGATTGCCGGCCGGGACGTTCAGCGATTGCACGGGGAGGGTGAGTATGATGGAGGAGGATGGGGGGAGCATGGAGGAGGACAAGGAGCATGGAGCAGGACGGGGGGAGGACGGAGAGCACGGAGCAGAACGGGGGGAGGACGGAGAGCACGGAGCAGAACGGGGGGAGGACGGAGAGCACGGAGCAGAACGGGGGGAGGACGGAGAGCACGGAGCAGAACGGGGGGAGGACAGAGAGCACGGAGCAGAACGGGGGGAGGACGGAGAGCACGGAGCAGGACGGGGGTGGGCACAGAGGAGAATGGGGCAGTGCAGAGCTGGATGGGGGAGCACGGAGCAGGACAGGGAGGATGGAAATCACGGAGCAGGACAGGATAATGGAGCAGGAGGGGAGCACAGAGGAGAATGGGTGCGCACAGAGCTGGATGGGGGAGCACAGAGCAGGACGGCAACTTATACACCCGGCTTATATGCGAGTCAATAAGTTTTCCAAGTTTTTTGTGGCAAAAATAGGGGGGTCGGCTTATACACGGGTTGGCTTATACATGAGTGTATACAGTACATTACTAGAGCAATAACATATTAGTCCATATACCTGGCTGGAATCTGACCTCTAGTACTACAGACTGATTTATGCAGTACAGGTGTCTCTAGTGGTTTAGCCTGGCCTAGTGTGTGTCTTGGTACGCTGGGCAGTAACCTTCTGCGATTTCCTAGACTCACTGTGGGTGTGACAGATTCACCTGAGCAGGTGGCAGATTTTCATATTCCAGTGCAGGGGTGGCTTCTATCACTGGATCTTGCAGTTCTTCAGGCTGATCCTGAGTCACTTCTCTTTCAGGTACTGCCGATTGGGCAAAGGTCAAAACGGGCACTACTGTAGCCTGGTTTACTCTCATCCAGTTCGACGGGAACTCGCCAAGTACAGTGCGGACCTTTTCTTCCACTTTTTCTATTGACGAAGGAATTTCCTTTTCTCCGATCGTTCCCTTTAACTGGTCAGGGCACGATTTTAGGTGATCCCTGGACACTGCGGTGGAGTTTTCTCCTCCATCCTTACTGATAAGGCATACCTTTGTATTGTCGAAGTCCGAGGGCATAATGGTATATGGCTCAACTTCTCATTGGTCGTCAAGCTTGTGGAGTCGCCTTTTCCTTTTGAGTACCTGTTTACCAGGTGACAAGGGAACTGCAGGTGCTTGCTGATTGTAAGTTCTTTCCTGTTTTTGTCTTGCCTGAGACAAACTCTTCTCTACGCATTCTTGCACCTTGCGTTACTGTTGCTGACGCTCAGTATCCCAATCTGCATCTGGTGATGTTACCTCAGGTGTCAGGACTCCGATGTCCAAATCAATTGGTAATTTGCCAGGTCTCGCTCTCATTAAGTAGGCCGGTGTACAGTTGGTAGAATTCACCAGAATGTGGCTGTAGAGATCCACCAGATCTGGCAACGTTTCTGGCCACAAGTTTCTCTCTTCCAGAGGCAAAGTCTTCAAGAGGTCAATTACCACTTGG
>JARQOD010000005.1:199952417-199975310 GCA_033576555.1 Oophaga sylvatica | reverse complement strand
CATGGCCTGTTATGAATGTGCTAGAGATGGTTTCTGAGCAGAGGCTCCCTCTGGTGGTTACAGACAGTACTGAACCTTTCAGCGAGGAATGGCAATCTGGGATCACTGACTGGTCTGATATAAGGGAGGTTCCCTCCCATGATGGTTGCAGGTGATCAATTGTTCTTGTCTGAATTGTGGTTCCTGGTTCATTTGGAAGTTTGCTGAGTCTTGCCTGCATCTTCTGCTATCAGATAAGATATTTTCTGCTTTTATTTTTGTGCTTGCTTTTTGCATTGTTCCCTGCACTTCTGTGGAGGTCAGCCAGGTCCCCTCCGGGGGGCTTGTGCTCCTCTCAGTTTATCTGGAGCCACTGTTATTTGTTCATTTGCTTTTTCCTGTTTTTTCAGTGCTGCGGCTTAGTTTTGTTACACCAGAGATCTGATTTAGGTGGTGGAGATCGTGTGATCTCAGGTGTTTTTGCAATCAGAAGAGTTGGTATTTTTTAGGGGTTTTTTGGATTGCTGTGAGTATCCTTTCCTGTACTTTTCTGTCTAGACAGATTGGGCCCCAGCGTTTTCTCATTCTATTTTCTGTCTGTGTCCGTGCTTCTTCTTGTCTAACCGCCATTACATGTTTGGGGGCTTCCTATTTTCTTTGGGGATCTGCTCCGGGGCAGATAGCTTTCATCTTTCTGCCTTTAGGTGTAGTTATCTCTCAGGCTGTGACGAGGCATCTAGGATCAACGTAGGAACGCTCCACGGCTACCTCTAGTTGTGTGGTTAGTTCAGGTTACTGCAATCCAATAGGTTCCAGCCTCTCTGGTGTATTGCTGTTTTTGCTTATTCTCCTCAGCTACCATAACACAACAATGGCCTAGGTACTGCACCTTGGGCTTCAGGAGGTGGCATTTGGACGGCTTCACCTTTAGGCCAAATTTGGACAGGGCTTCAACACCTTGGCCAAGTGCTCCAAATGTTCCTCATAGGTCTTGGAGAAGACAATAACGTCATCAAGGTACAACAGAACTGTCTCAAAGTTCATGTGTCCAAGGCAGCATTCCATCAATTTCTGGAATGTTCCTGGCGCGCTTGCAAAGCCCAAACGACATGTAGTTGAACTCTGAGAGGCCCATTGGTGTTGCAAAGGCGGTCTTCTCTTTGTCTGCCTCTGCCACTGGAACCTGCCAATATCCACTAGTGAGATCTAAGGTAGAGAAATAGTTAGCGGTTCTCAGTGCAGCTAGTGATTCCTCTATCCTAGGTAACGGATAGGCGTCTTTGTGGGTAATGCTGTTAAGTTTCCTGTAATCAACACACATCCTCATTGTACCATCTGTCTTTCTACCAAGGACTAGTGGAGCTGCCCAGGGGCTACAACTGTCTCTGATCATCCCAGCCTCCTTCATCTCTCGTAACATACTTTTGGCACATTGGTAGTGAATTGGAGGTACAGGCCAGTACTTTTCTTTAATGGGTGGATGATTTCCAGTGGGGATATGATGTTGGACTCCTTTGGCCTGCCCAAAATCTAAAAGGTGTTTGCTAAATACCCGTTCAAACTCTTGAATGACTCAGTAAACCCCATTCTTTTGGTGTGGAAGGGTGGAATCAGTGCCTACGTGCAGCTGCTGACACCAATCCTCCAGCTGTTTTGCAGAACCATTGTCCTCTGCCTGTTCGGACGAGACCAGGGGTTCTGCTGTCTGAATGGCGTTGTTATTTGACAGTGAACAGCTTAGCAACGGTGACATACCGAGGTAGTTTGACCTCCTCCTCCCCACAATTTAAAATGCGTACAGGTACCCTCCCCTTGGGTACATCAACTACCCCTCTGACTGTCAGGATAGTGGGCCTACTGTCAGAGTACCCTGGTTCTACCAGAGCTTGGTAATCTCTTCCTCTTAGGCATATGGCTGCCCGACTCCAAATTAACATTTCACTTTTTGGGGGTATTGCAATTGGGAATGCATCACTCACTCTGACACTGCTGACTTCTCCGCCAGTTAGCTCTACCTGCTCTATTTGCATCAGGGCCTTGATCTCCTTCTGCAGGACCCGTTGTTCACTGCAACCAGCAGTTTCGGCTACCTGTTGCAACAAAACAATAACCTCGGCAAGACAATTTTCTATCACATTAGTACCTAAGGTCATCATTGGGTTACATTCTCGTCGATCAATGTCTACAATTATCATACCTTGGTTTTTTAATTCTACCCACCCCAACTTAATGGTCACTTCCTTATACCCCTTCTGTAGCAAAGGCTGACCATTGCTGGCTACTACTGTCAGCTCATCAGCTGGACCGCGAGTAAAATCAGAGTCAGCCCAGTAACGTTTGTAAAGAATATATGGCATAGTTTCACCTGAGAGCCAGTGTCCAGCAAAGCGTTTATTGGGATGCCATTAATCACCACTGGGAGGACCAGTCGTCCTCCGACATACTTGGCTCGCCAGTTCTGTGGGCTGGGTCATCTTACTCCTGGGTGTTGGCCCTCTGCCCAGGGGTCGCTCGTTTAAATGACAGAATCTTGCGAGGTGCCCTGCTTTTCCGCAGCGGTGGCAAATGGGACATCCGTCCTTGTCATAGTGGTCATTGTCTCTCCCTCTGATTGGTGGGGATCCTCTTCTTCCATCGCCATGGGACGTCATCTGGACTGGAGGCCAACTCTGTCTTCTCCTTTTGGGGCATTTGCAAGGACTGCACAGTTTTGGTTAGTGCAGCCATGCTTTTGGTCAGCTCCTGAACCTGCAGACGCAGCTCTGCAGACGGGTCATCATCCAGGGTCTGTGCGTCAGCCTCAGCGAGAGCCTGAGGGAAGGATGCCGCCTCCGGGTGGTATGTAAAGGCTGTGCGCCTAGGGGGCGCTGTATGGCTGACATTTGGTTTGTCTAATGCCCGAATAGCCCTCTCATTAAAGTCTGCAAAGCTCAGGTCAGGATTTTGTTGGGCCATGATGCGCAGCTGTGACCTGTGGGTGCTGGACAGGAGTCCCTCAACAAACTGCTCCTTTAACAATCTGTCTCCATCCTGCACGCTGTCTGGGTCAATCTGCTTTATGGCCCGCAGTGCCTCCTGAAGATTAAGAGCATAGTCCCGTATACTGTCCTGCACCCTTTGTTTGCACCCAAAGAACCTCATTTTTATTTCTACTGCGGTGCGGGTGTCAAAGGTGCTCCTCTGTCATGGGTGCATCGCCATGAAGATCGTCGCGATTGCACATTCTGACTTCTCACAGCTGAGCTGCTGTTTCTTTGTTTTTTGGTAATGAGAGAGTTAATTTTTCCTAGCTCTTTGCTAAGGCTAGGTGCAGCCTCGCCCGGCTGCTTTTGATTATGTTCTAATTAGTTTCCTTTATATTTCTGCCAGTCTGGGTGTTAGATGCCGGTGAAAGCATTCATATAGTTTAGCAGACTGGATCGGTTCTGGGAATACTTAAGCTAAGAGCTCCTTAGTTGTTTTTACTCTTACAGCTTATAGTTTATCTCTGAGACCTAAGGTGTTCCTACTGTGTGTGAGTGTTGTATGTAAGACTTTATTTACTTTATTTCTTATCTTTCTTGTATGTCTTTCTGTTCATTAACCGTTACCCGGTCATTCCCTTTGGTGGTATTCAGGGTCCTTCTTAGGACTAGAATACAGTTGGCAGGGATTGATAGGAGACAGGGTTTACGCTGGTGGCCTGGACCTCTGTACCTTTAACAGTACCTCCAGGTTGAGGGATTAGTTAGGACCCCAGTTAGGGTCAGCTTAGACCCCGGTCACCCTCTAGCCGGAGACAGCGTATAACGGATTCCGTTTTGACCCACTGGACTTTCTGTCAGGTAAATCTATGTTATCATATAGCTATGCGCATGTTATATAGTATGTTGCCCTTTTGATATAGATTATTGTCATCACATATATATATCTGCTATACAGCGTGACATTTTCACCGGCCCAAACTAAAGATTCTCCCCAGCTATCATGGATCCAGTAGCCCAGCTGGCCCGGCAGTTGCAGGGATTGTCCATGGAGTTGGCAGACATTAAGTCCAAGGTTTTGTCCCCCCCGGAGCAAACCAGATCTGAACCTAAGGTTGCTCTCCCGGACAGGTTCACTGGTGGGCGGGACAAATTTTTTACTTTCCGGGAGGCATGTAAATTGTACTTTCGGCTGCGGCCTCGGTCATCTGGGAGTGAAGAGCAGAGGGTGGGAATTGTTATCTCGCTCTTACAAGGGGACCCTCAATCTTGGGCGTTCTCTATTCCTCCAGGCTCCCCAGATCTCCAGTCAGTGGATCGATTTTTTACTGCCCTGGGTCTGGTATATGATGATCCGGATCGAGTCTCCCTTGCTGAAACAAGGTTACGTAAAATACGGCAAGGAAATCGTCCAGCGGAGGAATATTCTTCTGAGTTCCGTAGATGGGCAACAGATACTCAGTGGAATGACCCAGCTCTTAGGAGCCAGTTTTGTCAAGGGTTGTCTGACAAATTAAAAGATGTGTTGGCTCAGTATGATTCTCCTCCATCACTGGAGGCTGCTATGGCCCTCGCTATTCGCATTGATAGACGTCTTCGGGGAAGACGAGAGGTAACTCCGCCCCCCGTGATGACTCCACCTACTACTAAAGTCCCTTATACTGAGGTTCCCCTGGTCTGTTCTGAGGAACCCATGCAGTTGGGAGGGACATCATTTTGTAGGAGGGAATCAGCGGTGAGCCGCAAGACTAGAAGGTGTTTCTTTTGCGGGAGAGAGGGACATTTTGTTGGGGGGTGTCCATCCCGGACCTCTTTGAACCAAGGAGTTAACCTGGGAGTGTGTATTTCGTCCCCAAATCCCTCTCAGTTTCTCGTGCCTGCGGAGGTGGTGATTGGTACTAGAACTGAGAGGATTTCTGTTTTTCTTGATAGTGGGTCCGGGGCTAATCTGGTGGACACTCGGTTTGCCCAGGTGCATGGTATGCAACTGAGTGTATTGGCCAAACCGGTCCCTATACTCTCTATTGATTCTAGACCTCTTGGTCAAGGTAGCTTGGTACAAGCTGTTCATAACATAGATCTTCGAGTAGGGGCAATACATAAAGAGCAATTGTCTTGTTATGTGTTGGAGGGTCTGCCTGCTCCTATTGTGTTGGGACTTCCTTGGTTGGCTAAACATAACCCAGTGATTGATTGGCAATCCAGAAAGATAAGCCAGTGGGGTGAATTTTGCAAGAATAACTGTATGAGCACGGTCATCGGTGCGGTTGTGCCTAGGACTTTGCCTCCTTTTCTGGAGGACTTTTGGGAGAAGCTCTCAGAGGAGGGGTGTAAGGAGTTACCTCCTCATCGCACATATGACTGCTCAATAAAGTTGCTTCCTGATGCCTTATCTCGTACTTTCCCAGAGGTCGGGAAGACGGATGATCCGGTTCCTATTCCTCAGGAGGGAGTTGTAGTGTCAGCTGTATGCTCTGAGCTTGAGGGGGAGGTATTGGGGGCTCAGGGGGACGCCCCTGTGGGACTTCCAGGGAGACTGATAGTTCCAGATCGCTTAAGACTGAAGGTTACGGAGAACCCTTACAAACGGATGGCTGATAGGAGGAGAGTTTCTGGTCTAGATCTGAAGGTGAACGATCTGGTGTGGTTGTCTACCAGGAATATAAAACTTAAAGTTCCCTCCTGGAGGTTGGGTCCCAGATTCATCGGGCCATACAGGATCAGTTCCATAATTAATCCTGTGGCATTTCGTCTGGACCTCCCTCCTACGTTTAAAATTCATAATGTGTTTCACAAGTCATTACTTAAAAAGTATGTGGCACCAGTCATACCGTCACCTCTACCTCCTCCTTCAGTGGTAGTCAATGATAACGTGGAAGTTCATTGGAGGGGGTATGGTCCTGAGGAGAGGACGTGGGTCCCTGCGTCTGATGTTAACGCAGATCGATTGGTTCGGACCTTTCACACAACTCACCCGGACAGACCTGGTCATGAGGGTCCGGAGGCCCCTCGTAGAAGGGTGGGTACTGTCATGGGTGCATCGCCATGAAGATCGTCGCGATTGCACATTCTGACTTCTCACAGCTGAGCTGCTGTTTCTTTGTTTTTTGGTAATGAGAGAGTTAATTTTTCCTAGCTCTTTGCTAAGGCTAGGTGCAGCCTCGCCCGGCTGCTTTTGATTATGTTCTAATTAGTTTCCTTTATATTTCTGCCAGTCTGGGTGTTAGATGCCGGTGAAAGCATTCATATAGTTTAGCAGACTGGATCGGTTCTGGGAATACTTAAGCTAAGAGCTCCTTAGTTGTTTTTTACTCTTACAGCTTATAGTTTATCTCTGAGACCTAAGGTGTTCCTACTGTGTGTGAGTGTTGTATGTAAGACTTTATTTACTTTATTTCTTATCTTTCTTGTATGTCTTTCTGTTCATTAACCGTTACCCGGTCATTCCCTTTGGTGGTATTCAGGGTCCTTCTTAGGACTAGAATACAGTTGGCAGGGATTGATAGGAGACAGGGTTTACGCTGGTGGCCTGGACCTCTGTACCTTTAACAGTACCTCCAGGTTGAGGGATTAGTTAGGACCCCAGTTAGGGTCAGCTTAGACCCCGGTCACCCTCTAGCCGGAGACAGCGTATAACGGATTCCGTTTTGACCCACTGGACTTTCTGTCAGGTAAATCTATGTTATCATATAGCTATGCGCATGTTATATAGTATGTTGCCCTTTTGATATAGATTATTGTCATCACATATATATATCTGCTATACAGCGTGACATCCTCAGCTTAGCCAGAATTTGCTTAACAGTCTCTTTATCAGTGCCCTGCCAGGACTTTACTTCTCTTTGCGCTGCACCACTTAACTGTCCAATGAGAATGTTTACTTTTTGGTTTTCAGACAGGGGGTATACATCAAATAAACTGCACAGTCTCTCCCTGAAATCGCTCAGGGTATACGGCTCCCCTGAGTATTGTGGTAGCCAGGCCGCTCCAGGTATATAGGGCATTGAGAGCAGCATTATAGGGACTGCAGGCCAGTGAGATACTCGGTACCGGGCCGCTGTATTGAAGGGATGTGTCACAGTGGCAGTGACCCGGTCCGTGGCCCTGGGCGTCCAATAAAAGGGGATTATTTACTGGGGATGTTTAGAGTTTGTAGTAAGGTATTCGTGATGCCACCTGTGGTATCTGGTCAATGGTGACCAGCGCTGCGGTGCAGATCCTCTGGGATAGATGGTGAGATGCAGCAGAGTTGGTACAACCTCCCACAGGTGAGGCTATGGGATCCCAGGGCAGGTAAATGTAGTAAAAGGTGGTAATGGTGCTGGGAGATGTAGCAGGGTGTAATAGGTGACGCAGGAAGAAACTGAGAAACAGTCAGCGAGTTGCAGTTTCCAAAGCTTTACTTACATTTTTGCACACAAAGTATCCAGGCCATTGAATACAGATTGTACTGGAGTAGGTCGGCCTGAAAGCAGTTTAGGATCCCCTTACTACAGGAGGGATGTGAGGTCTCCTTCCTAGCGCTGCTCTCTGAGGCACTGGCCGCTATAAGCTCTGTCCAAGTTCCTCTTTCTCTCTCTCTTATTTAAGTTGAACTTCACTCTCATAACACTGCACTGCAGCACTTCCTCGGTGAAGTAGCAACAGGCTCTGCTGAAACTAATTTCTTTAGATGACAAGCAGCACACCACCACACAGTTGTGGAAAGTTATAACAGACCGGACAGATCCGTGGCTCTCGCCACTGAACCTGCAACCAGCCAAGGTTGTGTGTGACAATGGCCGTAACCTGGTTGTGACTCTGAAGCTTGGAAACCTCGCACACGTACCATGCCTGGCCACATACTCTACAGTCATGGTCAAAAGTTTTGAGAATGACACAAATATTATATTTTCACATGATCTGCTGCCCTCTGGTTTTATGTGTGTTTGACAGATGTTTTTATCACAGACAGAAATATAATAATTGCAAACATATGAGTAACAAAAGCTTATATTGACAGTTAGGATGAGTTAATGCAGCAAGTCAATATTTGCAGTGTTGACCCTTCTTCTTCAGGACCTCTGCAATTCTCCCTAGCATGCTCTCAATCAACTTCTGGACCAAATCCTGACTGATAGCAGCCCATTCTTGCACAATCAATGCTTTCATTTTGTCAGAATTTTTAGGTTTTTGTTTGTCCACCCGTCTCTTGATGATTGACCACAAGTTCTCAATGGGATTAAGATCTGGGGAGTTTCCAGGCCATGGACCCAAAATCTCTATGTTTTGTTCCCTGAGCCATTAGTTATCACCTTTGCTTTATGGCAAGGTGCCTCATCAAGCTGGAAAAGGCATTGTTGATCGCCAAACTGCTCTTGGAGGGTTGGGAGAAGTTGCTCTTGGAGGACATTCTGGTACCATTCTTTATTCATGGCTGTGTTTTTAGGCAAGACTGTAAGAGAGCCGATTCCCTTGGCTGAGAAGCAACCCACACACATGAATGGTTTCAGGATGCTTAACAGTTGGCATGAGACAAGACTGGTGGTAGCGCTCACCTTGTCTTCTCCGAATGAGGCGTTTTCCTGATGTCCCAAACAATCGAAAAGGGGATTCATCAGAGAAAATAACTTTACCCCAGTCCTCAGCAGTCCACTGCCTGTACCTTTTGCAGAATATCAGTCTGTCCATGATGTTTTTTCTGGAGAGAAGTGGCTTCTTTGCTGCCCTCCTTGAGACCAGGCCTTGCTCCAAGAGACTCCGCCTCACAGTGCGTGCAGATGCACTCACACCTGCCTGCTGCCATTCCTGAGCAAGCTCTGCACTGCTGGTAGCCCGATCCCACAGCTGAAACACTTTTAAAAGACGGTCCTGGCGCTTGCTGGTCTTTCTTGGGCGCCCTGGAGCATTTTTGGCAACAATGGAACCTCTCTCCTTGAAGTTCTTGATGATGTGATAGATTGTTAACTGAGGTGCAATCTTTCTAGCTGCGATACTCTTCCCTGTTAGGCCATTTTTGTGCATTGCAATGATGACTGCACGTGTTTCTTTAGAGATAACCATGGTTAACAGAAGAGAAACAATGATGCCAAGCACCAGCCTCCTTTTAAAGTGTCCAGTGGTGTCATTCTTACTTAATCATGACAGATTGATCTCCAGCCATGTTCTCATCAACACACACCTGTGTTAATGGAGCAATCACTGAAAAGAGGTTAGCTGGTCCTTTTAAGGCAGGGCTGCAATGATGTTGAAATGTGTTTTGGGGGATAAAGTTCATTTTCTAGCCAAATATTGACTTTGCAAGTAATTGCTGTTAAGCTGATCACTCTTTATAAGATTCTGGAGTATATGCAAATTGCCATTAGAAAAAGTGAAGCAGTAGACTTTGTAAAAATTAATATTTGTGTCATTCTCAAAACTTTTAGCCATGACTGTACTTAGTGGTTCAGCACATTCTGAAAATCTACCCACATTTGCCTGAGCTACCTCTGAAGGTACGCCGCGTGTGTGCCCATTTCCGCAAGTCAGCTACAGCTGCCATAAGTCTGCCAGTGTTGCTGCAGCATTTGAAAATGCCAGCACACCGAATGATGTGAGATGTGATCACGCGCTGGAACTTCACATTGCACATGTTGGTAAGGCTTTGTGAGCAGCAAAGGGCAGTAGTTGAATACCAGCTATTCCAGTCAGCCTCCGCACATACCAACTGATGGTGTCTGACATCTGTGAGGTTCTACAAAACTTTGAGGAATCAACAAAGATGGTGAGTGACAATGATGCATAACCATCCCGCTCCTGTGTCTACTCAAACTCTCGCTGCTCACAATTAAAGAGGAAGCTTTCCATGTAGACCAGGTTGAGAAGGAGGAAGAAAGTACATAAGGTGATACTACCCAGCCCAGGCTCATCTCATCATCTCAGTGCGAATTAGGCAAAATGAGGAGGAGTAGGAGGTGGAACAGGAGTTGGTAGCCTGCGCTACAGAGGATACTACTAACACCATCTTCTCAGCTCAGATTGGGCAATAATGAGACTGAGGAGGAGGAAGAACTTGAGTTGGTTGCCTGCTCTACAGAGGGTACTACCAACAGCAGGTTCATCTCGTCCATTAGTAAGAAGAAGGACCGGACCAGGGGTACCTCTCTTGCGTCGGGTCCGGAACTGTTGGGACTGTCACCTTTGTTGTCCGGGGGAAACCTTAGAGACCCGGACCGACCTTTGCACTCGACAGTAGGGGGCATGACTTAGCTAAAAAGGGCAGAGCGCGCAAAAGAGAAGGGAGACTTGGCAGGAACATGCAGTGCGCAGCAGGGGAAGTGTGGTGCTCCGTCCTCTGAGCATTGTGACAGTGCAGGACCGCGCTATAGAATACCCACTGCCATGTACAGAGACTGTGACCGGTGACTTGCCGTTTGCCCTTTGGCTCCCGCATCTGAAGGTGCCAAACGCTCTGGGCCGTTAACAACAGCGCGCGTGCAGCCTAAGAAAGACCGAGTGACTGACCGAGAACTGTGCCCTTTCTCACCCGCATACATCTGCCGAGCTATGTCAGGCCCCGACGGTGCTGGAAACTGCGCTTCACTCTTCATCAAGAATCCTGATCTCTGGACCCAGCACAGGACACCGAGGACCCTCCGTCAACGCCGTGAACAAGATCAACTACACCTTCCGGACGACACCGGATTCATCACGCGCTGACTGTGTTGGCGCCACCGTTTTGAGTCTAGGACTCTATCCAGCAAGGAAGCTGTCGGACTGATAAGTTAACCTTTAATGACAGTAGCTATACTTATTACAATTGTTATCTCCCCTGCACAACTATTGTACTCATATCATCTTCCTTACCCCTGTTTATCCCTTCTCCCTGCTTGGAGTATTCCCCTGTTCAAGTAAAATTAACGTTAACCCTTGCTATGCCTCCTGTCCGTTACTGCACACCACAACCTGTCCACATTTTGGCGTAGTTGGCAGGATTCTAACCTGCGTGGAGACGGCAGACCAAGCAGTTGGGGTATGCCCATGGTCTAGCATATCCCTGGGGCGATGTTAAATAACCTCCCGAAGTTTACTGAAAACAACACAATGCTGTGGAGCTGGACTGATCGGATCTGGGGATTGATGATGATGCACCCCATGACCCCTGAATTAGCGGTGGAGGTTGCCATGATGGCTTTAGATGGGGAGGCGAGGTATTCTGTTATGCTGCGACCCCCTCGAGAACGGGACACTTTTTATAAGATGTTACAAATACTGGAGGAAACACATGGAGACCCCTCGGAAGTAGGGGAGTTAAGCATGCGTTTATTTTGCCTGGTTCAAAAGGAGGGGGAGACGGTGACCCAGTACAAGAATGTGTTACAGGAGGTCCACACTGCTATCATTAGGAAAGACGGCATAGGCTTAGGGTCTACTGACATAGTACTGCGAGATCAGTTGTTGACAGGCTCGTGAGACGTGCTGCTGAAACAGGCCTTGCGAGAGCGCTTGCAGGTAAATCAACGCATGACCTTTTCTGAGGTGGGGAGCGAAGCGTGCACATGCGAGCAGGAGTAGGGGTAGATGGTCCTGGCTGGGGAGGTCCGGAGCGGAGAGGTATCCATGACAATGGCCAACGAACCGAGATGGGTGGAAGAGCTGTGGAAAGAAATTCAGGATATACGAGAAGAGTTGTCTGAATCCAAGAAGAAACCAACAGCTTTGACAAACCCACCCGAGGGTAGAACTGGCCCTGAACCTCGTCGCGAAGTGAGAACGTCCCGCAGAGAAGAACTTTCTACATGCTACAACTGCAGTGAGATTGGACATTTGACCCAGGGTTGTGTGCGATGTGGGCGGACCCTTCAGCGCCTTCCGTTAAACTAGGAGGCTCCGAGGCTGGGGGACACCGCCCGGAGCCTGAACAGTCAAAAAGGAGAATCAGAAGTCCCACTTGTCTAGTTTCCATGTGTACTCTCTGAGCCAAAATGGATGGTTGGGCCGTACGTTGTTTAGTTGACACCGGCTCACAGATGACCACGATGCCTGAAACATACTTACGATGACATTTCCCCAAAGCGATGTGTCCCGAATGGGGCCTGGTGATAAAGTTAACGACTGCTAATCACTTACCTATCCTGGTCACAGGGGTGGTCTAGATGCAAATCACCAACTCTGGTAAAGATATGGGATGGAAGGGAGTGGTGCTGACCACCGGAGATGCGGGTAACGGACATGCTGTCACTCAAGGGATGAACGTACTGAAGGAATTTGAAAGTCTTCTCATCAACGAGTCCCCAGATATGTTCCTGAAACAGTGGAGCCCTCGCACTCCTCAGAGGAGAGTGTTCCAGCAGCTAATCCGTACGGCCCAAGACCAAGAATCCTTTAGTGACGGGAAGATGTTGGGAAAAATGATCATTCCAGCCATAGCCAATCTCATTCTGCCACCGGGTCAAACCATGCTTACTCTGTCCATCCAGGCTTGTACCTCTCTAGAAGGAGTTGAGATACAGATAGAGCCAGCTTTTATGGAGCAGCAATGGGTGGTTCGGATGGCAAAGTATCGATATAGAATCACCTACAGGAGGGGAGCTGAGAATACCCAAGCAGATGCCATATCCAGAGTGACACATGAGAAACCTGGGCCCAACAGAGATGAAGAACTAGAGGCTGAGAAGGTCCCTAGGTTCCAGAATTCTGCCAGGACATTGGCAGCTACGCAGGAACAAGTACAGGCAGCATCCTGGGAGTGCATATTGGGACAGTCCCATGATGAGTGGGTCCGGTTGCAGCAAGAAGATGGGGATGGACTGAAGAGGAGGAGGAGTGGGAGGAGGAGACAGTCGTCAGACTGGTGGGGACAGGGAAGTCGTGCCTGTTGGGAGTCTGGCACACATGGCTGACTTTATGTTCTGCTGCCTTTCCCGTGACCCTCACATTATACGTATTTTGCAAATAAGGATGCCTGGTTATTCCCCCTTCTCAACCCTTGCTAGAAGGAGAAGTTTCCATCTCTCATTTCTGATTCGGAGGGGGCTAGTAAAATGGTGGAATAGCAAAAAAAAATTACCATCTGAGAATGCTGGCAGCAGAGGTCATAGATCCTTTGGCAACCAAGTTGGAGAGAAAATGGAGACACACACCAGGTCCAAAAGAGACAGCTGAACACTATCAAAGGTCTGTGACACTTTCATTAGACACTCCCAGTGCCCAGGCCTTAATGACCAGGGCAGTCTGACAATCAAGGAAAAGTTTTTGAAGATGGTGAAGGAGTACCTAGCCGACCATATCAGTGTCCTCCATGATTCTTCTGTGCTGTACAAGTATTAGTTATCCAAGCTGAAGATGAGTCGCCCTCCAGAGCAATGGGAACTCGGATCTGAGCCTATAGACTACAATGGGGGATGTCATGGCAACACAGCTCAGTCCGTGGCTCTGAGGCTCACCTTTTAATGTGGGATATTTACAGGTGACATGAATATTGAAATGGGGAATTTGTGACGCCACTTGTGGTACCTGGTCAGGATGACCAGCGCTGCTATGCAGATCCACTGAAGGGTTAATATTGTGCAGCTAGATGTTAAGCCTTCCACAAGTAAGGCTAAGTCCTCCAGGGCAGATAGATGTGCAGGTGTGCAGAACAGACGGGGACCCGGCAGTTAGGAGTAATAAGGGAGACGCACACATAAGTCACTTTGGTACCTTTACTGAAGATGTTGCAGGCACTCCCCGGAGCACTGTTGGGTGAAGGGTGCACATCCAGATTCCTCCACTGAGTAGGTGTGTGGCCTCCTGTTCCTTGCCTTTATGTGATAAAGTCCTGACCTGCTTGTAGCTAGGCCTAACTTGGTCTCCGTCTTGCACCTGGCTGACCTTGTGGTTGGACCCCTTCTTGAAGTACACAGTCTCTATTTGCAGTGCACTGCTGGACTCCGTCCTCCTGGTCTGGTTACGTATCAGCTCTGTGGTACTCCTGGGACTTGTAGTCCTCCAGGAACTCCGGTGTTCTCCTAATGGGTCGTGGAGATCCCTATAGGCTCGGACCCCGGTGTCCGGTCAATACTTGCTGAGGTAAGCTGTAAAGGCTTTTCTACCCCTGTTACTGCTCTTTCCACTCGCCTTCGGCCTACCCGGGCCCTCACACGATCACACACTGGCAGTTGGTGGGCTGCCTCTTTGCCGCTCTTTAAGCGTCGGCACGCTTTCTCACTGAGCTGCACTCCTAGATTCAGCTCTGACTAGGCTGGAGTGGTTTCTGTCCCACTCTTTACTAGACTCCACTCTCTGAACTGAATAGCTCTGCAGCCTCTCTAATCTCAGCTCTGCACTTCACCTTACTGCAGACTGACTAGCTGAAACTTCGTATGTGCGACTTCTTTTATATGTCAAAAACAGCTCCCTCTGGTGGTCTTTGGGATAAGTGAATGTGTGTGAATGTGCATAATGACCTCTAGTGGTATATTCTTTCAGTGCATCCTTCTGGGAGATATGGATTCAGTCGCAGCTGGGCTCCACAGACACATGACATGAACTGTTCCTTTACATCTTGGAAGTGCTGGCCTGCCCTGTCACTAGCATTTTGTTAGAATGAGTTTTTATTGCCGACGTGGGCGTAATAAATGATAGTCGCATTAACCTGTTTACTGAGAGTCAATACAAATGTTCATTTTTTGTGGTGTATTCCCATGCACCCCTTCTCATCCAAAAAGGTATACGATTCATGTTTTCTTCTTTTTCTTTTCCTCCTCCTCCCCTAATCCAAAAGTATCCCTCCTCCAGCACCAGCCCTACATTAAATGCAGCTAACAGTGGTATTAATAGGATATGGAATACATGTAACCCTGATAATGACTGTTATTTTTAGGTTGCAACAGCAATGACTGTAATGCAACGAACCCTGCCTAAATGCCTCTAATATACTATCCCTACTCCAGCAGCTAACCCTACACTAATTGCCGCTAAGAGCGAATTATTACAGAATATAATCTATTTAAACTGGCCCTAAAAGGACTTTTGGTTGTACGTGGCAGCACCAAGGATTGTAACGCAATGAACCCTGCCTGAATGCCTCTAATATACTATCCCTACTCCGCCAGCTAATCCTACATGAATTGCAACTAAGAGCAATATTATTAGAGAATAAAATCTATTTGAACTAGCCCTGAAAAGGATTGCTGGTTTAATGCATCAGCATCAAGGACTATAATGCAACGAACCCTGCCTAAATGCCTCTAATATACTATCCCTACTCCAGCAGCTAATCCTACACTAATTGCAGATAAGAGCAGCATTATAGAATGGAATCTACTTGAATTAGCCCTTAAAAGGACTGTTATTTTAATGTTGCACCAGCAGGTAGTGTAACACTATATACCACACTGGCCTTTCTGCAGCAGACACTCTCCCTACGCTACTCCGGGTACAATGCGCTGAAAATGTTGTCACCAGGACTTATATAGACCAGATAACGCTATGAGGTCAACCACACACAGTAACGTCAGTAGCTAACATGGCTATGGCAATACCGTGATTGGCAGGCAATTCACGCATGTTTAGTGGCTGAAAATCAGCCGCAAAACATGCAGGGCAGGAACTCGAGAATGGCGCCTGAGTACCCGGATACTGAACTGAGTACCGAGCATCTCGGGCATGAGGATGGTCAATTGAGTACCGAGCAGTGCCGAGAACTGTGTTCTCAGTTATCTAGCTGTGTTGGAAAATGAGCAGGTTTCATTCACCTAGATAAGCTGCAGTTTGCTAAGCATCTAGTTGTAGTAGGGTTGCTGCTGTAAAGTCATTCAGCAATTATTTACTATATTTTATGTATCAGCAGGAGTCCCAAAGGATTGACCCCCATTGATTATAAGTGATGATGTTTCATCTCGGCTATACACATTCACTTTAAAAGATTGAAAACCCTCTTTCAAGTAATGTCTTACATGAAGACTAATACCTAAAATACCCAGATTACTTTTACCATTTTTTCTCTTTTGTCTATTATTATTATTTAGAATGCTTTGCTTATATAGAGCTTTCATAATCTGCAGCGCTTTAAAGACATAATCATCGCTGTCCCCAATGGGGCTCATAATCTAGATTCCCTATCAATATGTCTTTGACGTGTAGGAGGAAACCAGAGTTCTCAGAGGAAACCCACACAAATGCAGGGAGATCATGCAAACCCCATGTAGATGTTGTCCTTGGTGGGATTTGGACCCAGGACCCTAGCGCTGCAAAGCAATAGTGCTAATCACTGAGCCGTCATGCTTCCCTAGACTTTTTTTATATTTGGAGAAATTGTTAATTTTGTCATTATACAGTGGGTATGGAAATTATTCAGACTCCTTAAAATTTTTCACTCTTTGATTCATTGCAGCCATTTGTTAAATTCAAAAAAGTTTATTTTTTTCTCCTTAATGTACACTCTGTACCACATCTTGACTGAAAAAAATAAACGAAATGTAGAAATTTTTGCAAATTTATTAAAAAAGAAAAACTGAAATATCACATGGGCATAAGTATCCAGACCCTTTGTATTGAGTAGAAGCACCTTTTTAAGCTAGCACTACCACAAGCCTTCTTGGGAATGATTTTTTTCACACCTGGATTTGGGAATCCTCTGCCATTCTTCCTTGCAGATCCTCTCCAGTTCCATCAGGTTGGATGGTGAACGTTGGTGGACAGCCATTTTCAGGTCTCTCCAGAGATGCTCAATTGGATTTAGGTCAGGGCTCTGGCTGAGTCAGTCAAGAATGGTCACAGTTGTTCAGAAGCCACTCCTTTGTTATTTTAGCTGTGTGCTTAGGGTCATTGTCTTGTTGGAAGGTGAACCTTCGGCCAAGTCTGAGATCCAGAGCACTCTGGAAGAGGTTTTCATCCAGGATATCTCTATACTTGGCCGCATTCATGTTTCCTTCAATTGCAACCAGTCGTCCCTGCAGCTGAAAAACACCCCTATAGCATGATGCTGCCACCACCATATTTCACTGTTGGGATTGTATTGGGCAGGTGATGAGCAGTGCCTGGTTTTCTCCACACATACCGCTTAGAATTATCACCAAAATGTTCTATCTTCGTCTCATCAGACCAGAGAATCTTATTGCTCATATGGCTTCAATATGAGCGTCTGAGCAAAGGGTCTGAATACTTATGACCATGTGATATTTCAGTTTTTTTTTTTAATAAATTTGCAAAAAATTCTACATTTCTGTTTTTTTTCAGTCAATATGTTGTGCAGAGTGTACATTAATGGGAAAAAATTAACTTTTTTGAATTTACCAAATGGCTGCAATGAAACAAAGAGGGAAAAAATTTAAAGGAGTCTGAATACTTTCCGTACCTACTGTACCATGCTGCATGGATTATTCACCATTTTACATGTCTGTTAAAGCTTGAGATCAGAAAATCGACTTATAAATTACGGGAGAAGCTGGGCAGAGAGAAGAGATACTAGAAGTCAGATTGTTTGAATGCTTAATCACAAGCAACATGTTCTAATGCTTCGGTGAGTAATCTCTTGAAGGACAAACCAAACATTTCTTAAGATAAATCGTTTTAACTATGAATTTCCATACTTGGAAACAATTGTAAGCAAACTGTTTTGTGTAGGAGTGAAAAGAAATATTGTTCCAAAAGTTTAGAACGTGCCCTATTCTGTATTTGCAATAGAAAGTTTACCAAATTTGACAAAACACTCATGGCCAGCTGGCTAACAACAAGTAGCTCAAACTTTCAAATATCACTATCCGTATTGCTTAGGCCTCTTTCACACAACCGTTGTGCGCCTGACGGCGCCCCCGGCATTTTGCCGCAGTGCCGCATCCGGCATCCAGCATGAAAACCGGATGCGCCGCATCCGGTTTTTCTCCGGATCCGGTTAACGGATCCGTTCAAAAACCGGATCCGTCTCATACGGTGTATCCGGTTTGGCATCCGTTGACGCCGTAATGCGCCGGATCCGGTTTTTAATAACGCCCCTTTTTGGTGTTCCAAACATGATTGGCTACTGTAATCCTATATATACACTGCTCCTACATCCCATCTTTGACATTTTGTAGAGGAGCAAGTGCAGGTTGGAGAGAAGAGCAAGTAGCAAGTGATTGGCGAACATGGATGTCATTATCGGCAATATCTTCAGGAATCTTGTTGATTTTACTGCGGAGATGAATCGATTGATGTTTATAGTTCTGGAGAAGGAGCGAAAGTTTGAGGAGCAGCGCATTATGCGTCAGCGCCAGCGAAGACGACGACGTATGTGGATCCACCCATCACGGCACAGAGATTAACTCGTGGTGTCTATTCAACACTGAACATGGAGCTTCGACAAAATCCAGACAAGTTTTTTGCCTATCTGCGGATGAACAAAGAAAACTTTGATGATTTGCTTGAGCGTGTTGGAGACCAAATTAAAAAATCGGACACCTACTGTCGGTTCTCGATATCTCCGACGGAGCGTCTCATGGTGACTATAAGGTAAGCAATATGTATTGGATCTGTTTGCTTCAGCACACTTGTAATTTTATCATTAATTTAACATCACAGGCCAACTAGGAAACCATATCAGTAGCCAAAATTTAGTTATAAAACAGTGTTTCTCATTGATGTTCTTATTTTTGGTATCTCCAATAGTTATAGCTGAGTTCTGGTATGTAATGCTGTGTTTCTGAAATAATTTGTAATGTCTATTTTGTTTTCAGATTTCTGGCAACTGGCGAAACTCTGTCATCGCTCCATTTTGAATATCGGCTGGGAATCTCCACACTATCCGGGATAATAAAGTACACTTGTCGTGCTCTGTGGGATAGTTTGGTTGGAGAATTTATTCCAGAGCCAACAACAGAGCGGTGGCTTCAAATAGCGGACCAGTTTTTATGCATCTGCCAGTTCCCCAATTGCCTGGGCGCCGTTGATGGAAAGCACATCCGCATTCAAAAGCCTAAAGGAACCGGATCTGAATTCTTTAACTATAAAAAATATTTCTCAGTCATCCTGATGGCTATTGCAGATGCGGACTACAAGTTTATCGCGGTTGACATTGGGTCTTATGGACGGTCAAATGACTCCCAAGTCTTTAAACTATCTGCCATGGGCCGTAAACTGTATGGAAACAGTTTTCAGTTTCCCCCCCCTAGGCCACTGCCTCAAACCTCAGGCCCACCGATGCCATTCGTTTGTGTAGGTGATGAGGCATTCCAGCTGTCCGAACACCTATTGAAGCCGTACGCCAGCAGAGGATTGACACATACAAAGCGTATATTTAACTACCGCCTCACAAGAGCCAGACGGATGGTGGAGTGTGCCTTTGGCATTATGACAGCAAAATGGCGTGTCCTTTTGACTGCAATTAACTTGAAGACCGAGACTGTTGATGATGTTGTTAAAGCGTGCGTGGTCCTACATAATTTTGTCCTAACCAAGGAACCAATTTCTATGGAGGACCACAATCAAGAAACAACTTTGCACGACTACAGCAACATTACCACTCGCAGTACAGTCGCGGTTTCAAGAATGAGGGACCAGTTTACTCAATACTTTGTGTCACCGGAAGGTAGTGTTGACTGGCAGGATGACAGAGTGTGATAAATGTATTGTTTCTTTTAAAAAATTTCTTTACCCACAATAAACCTTTAATAGTTTACTTGTCTACCTTCTTGTGTGTTTTCTACTGTAACCTTTTTGCCATAGTTGTGTCCATGGCTGTTTGTTTTAACAAAAGTATTTCACATTTTCTCCCAAAAAAGTGTACATTGTAGGCCATGGTTCCCCAAATCCAGTCCCCAAGGCCCACCAACAGGTCTTGTTTTCAGTATTTCCTTTGTATTGCTCAGGTGATAATTGCCTCACCTGTGCAATACAAAGGAAATCCTGAAAACCTGATATGTTTTGGTGGGCCTTGAGGACTGGAGTTGGGGAACTCTGTTGTAGGGGATAACCTAACAAAGTACACAATTTTGTGAAAAATATAACATACTTTGCATACTACAACCTTTGGAAAAAGGTTGCATTTATGAACCTTTTAGCCAAAGTTAGGTGTACCTGTATAACAAATGTAAAACTTAACATCCTAGAAATAAAAGACAGACAACAATGTTCCAAAAATTAACAATTTATTGAACCTATTTTTTTTTAATAAAATGTTATAAAATGAGGCATTTTTGCCCAATGTTTCAAGTTTAAATAAATGAATTTTAATAAACTTTATTTTTTTTTTTAACTTTATTTCTTGTTCAACTTTTTTTTTTTTAAAACTTTATTTTTAAACTTTTTTTTTCAAAATTTAATTTTCACAAATAAAATACAAACTACAGGTCAGTGTAGTGTGGGGTGGAAATACTGCTGGAGGGGCTGCGGGACACTTCGGCCGTGGGAGTGTGGAGGGACGACCGGGATGGTGGTGTGGAAGGAACAGGAAGAGGTGAAGGGGTGGAAAGAGTAAAAGAATGGGAAGACAAGGCAGAACAGGTGGGTGGTGGTGGAGTGGAGGGTTGGGCAGGAGGAGCAGGTGACATGGTAGGCAATTGGAAGGGGGAAGGAGATTGGTACGAGGTAGAAGTGTGGTACGGGGTAGGTGGCTGGTAGTGGGTAGGTTGCTGGTACTGGGGAGGTGACTGCAGTTGGGGAGGTGGTTGGTACTGGGGAGGTGGTTGGAATTGGGGAGGTTGATGGACCTGGGGAGGTGGGTGGTATTGAATAGGAGGGGGAGAAGGGATGGCAGGTGGAGGGGGGGAAGATGTACGGGGCTGTAGGGGGGGGAGGTGGAGGAACGACTGGGGTGGATTGAGGATGGGAGAGAACCTGCACTAGAGCAGTGTGGCACGTGTGCATCACATACATCTGCTGGTCAGAAGATAGCGGATCTATGCGCTCCACAACCGACCTAAAAAAACTGTGGTTCGGGGATCCTCTTACCTCTGAACGCAGAGTTTCCAGAAGTGTCTTCACCTCACCAACTAGGGAGGTTATCTGACTAACGCCTGCGGCAACTTGTTCAGATAATACCTTAAGACAGTTCTGGAAAGATGCGTTCATATGCAAGAACTCGGGCGCATAGTTCTTTTCCTGACCCCTCTGACGCTGACGCCCAGTACCCGCAGCTGTACTAGAGGTGGCAGGGTCAGAAGGGTGGGGTAAAGGGAAGGCTATATCCTGACCAGCAGATTCATGTAATGCAGCCGGCCACGCTGCTCCAGCGCTGGTGGAGGGGACAGCAGGATCAACTGTGTGGGAAGGTGCAGATGTGGAGGGTTGGTCGAAGTGTCCCTCGGTGTCGGTTTCCTAGGGATCGCTCTAGAAGGCGCCAACTCTGCGGGCGCCCGAGTGCTGGTCACCGTGCTGTGGAAGAAAGAAAAACATAAAATTAATATACAGATGTGGAATGGCCCTGGCTGCAAAAAAAAAAAAAAAAGGTTAACATTTGATGGTAATATTTACCTTCTGGTGACCATGGTTTCACGCAGGAACGCCAGAGCTCGTGCGTACTTGTACTTGCTCTGGCGTCCTGAAGAACCACTCGGGGCCCGCATCTCCTTGTTGAATTCCTTCTTAAAGCGATCCCTCACAGACTGCCACCGCTTCACAATTCTCTCCCCTGAGAAAGCACACATTGGTTAGTATACAACATCAGGGTTTCCCAAACTTCAGTCCTCGTGTCCCCCAGAGTTCATGTTTTCATTATTTCCATAGTGTTTCACAAAAGGAAATCATGAAAACATGAAGCGTGGGTGACACGAGGACAGAAGTTTTGTAAACACACCTTTACAGTCAGCAACATGAACTATACTTACGGAATTTAGTCTGGGACCTAGGATCGAGGTCCTCCCAGCGTTGCACCATTCCCGCTGCCACTTCCTCCCAGAGCCGTCGTGTAACAATTTGATCCGAATGCCGGCGGTCCCCCATGTTCCACAGCGGCTCCCTTTCTCGGACAAGATCTATCATAAGCTCCACATCCAGGCCCTCCTCCGTGTCCGAGTCGGGAGCACGCTGTGAAGCCTGTGAAATTAAAAAAGAAAAAAAAGAAAAAAAAATTATAAAATTAAAAAATGTCAAAATTATACATGTTAAACTGGAAAAATTACTGCAACAAAAATTTAGAGATAACACGTTTGTAAACATTAAAAATTATAGAAAATGCTACCAAAAATGGTAGATAGGTAAAAATTTAAAAAAAAAAAAATTCCATTTTAAGAAAACACCCCAAAAAAATATGTACGTTTAAAAAATAAAAAATATGAACTAAACTAAAAAAAAAAAAAAAAAAACTTACACGTTGAGAACCGCCGACAGTCTCACGACGACGACTCTGGGAGGCGCTGGGAGGAACCCTCTGTTGGCTCCCAGTTCCGAGAGACTAAAAATGAAAATAAAAAATTAGGATATTGGCAGGTGTTGGCCGCTGTGTGAAGTATGTACTAAATGGTTTTCTATGTGTTGTGTGTAGTGTGATGTTGTGTTTCTGCGATTGATGCAGGATACTTACGAATTGTGAGCCCACTCCGGGTATCTCTCCACCCCGTCCTTCTTCCTCTGGGAGCTCCTCGTCATCTTGCGATTCCTGTTATTAAAAAAAGACAGTCAAGACATATAGCCCACAGATGGATTGTGGATAGAAAAAAAAAATAGATATTTTTACCGCCAATTGCTGACGATGGGTAGGATGGCTCCCAGAAGAAGATATGTCACGCTCTGGCTCTGGCTGGGAGGGAGGAGATGGCGATGCTGCCGCTGCTGCTGACGCCGCTGCTTCTTCTGCCAACGCCGCCATTGCGGCAGCTGCAGCAGCTGTTTGACGGTCTCTGCTGTGGAAGAAAGAAACAAAATGGGACAGTGAATATATTTCTATATTCCTTGTCCCTGGCTGAAAGAGAAAAACATGTAATTTTTTAGGGAAATGGGGGATGTAATATTTACTTTCTGCTGGCTTCCCTCCTAGCTCGCCTCTCCTCCTCTCGTCTCTCTGCCGCCTCCTCTTGTTGCCGTCTTCTGCTGTTGAGTA
>JARQOD010000005.1:199906680-199952317 GCA_033576555.1 Oophaga sylvatica | reverse complement strand
AACGCAGAGTTTCCAGAAGTGTCTTCACCTCACCAACTAGGGAGGTTATCTGACTAACGCCTGCGGCAACTTGTTCAGATAATACCTTAAGACAGTTCTGGAAAGATGCGTTCATATGCAAGAACTCGGGCGCATAGTTCTTTTCCTGACCCCTCTGACGCTGACGCCCAGTACCCGCAGCTGTACTAGAGGTGGCAGGGTCAGAAGGGTGGGGTAAAGGGAAGGCTATATCCTGACCAGCAGATTCATGTAATGCAGCCGGCCACGCTGCTCCAGCGCTGGTGGAGGGGACAGCGGGATCAACTGTGTGGGAAGGTGCAGATGTGGAGGGTTGGTCGAAGTGTCCCTCGGTGTCGGTCTCCTGAGGGATCGCTCTAGAAGGCGCCAACTCTGCGGGCGCCCGAGTGCTGGTCACCGTGCTGTGGAAGAAAGAAAAACATAAAATTAATATACAGATGTGGAATGGCCCTGGCTGCAAAAAAAAAAAAAAAAAGGTTAACATTTGATGGTAATATTTACCTTCTGGTGACCATGGTATCACGCAGGAACGCCAGAGCTCGTGCGTACTTGTACTTGCTCTGGCGTCCTGAAGAACCACTCGGGGCCCGCATCTCCTTGTTGAATTCCTTCTTAAAGCGATCCTCACAGACTGCCACCGCTTCACAATTCTCTCCCCTGAGAAAGCACACATTGGTTAGTATACAACATCAGGGTTTCCCAAACTTCAGTCCTCGTGTCCCCCAGAGTTCATGTTTTCATTATTTCCATAGTGTTTCACAAAAGGAAATCATGAAAACATGAAGCGTGGGTGACACGAGGACAGAAGTTTTGTAAACACACCTTTACAGTCAGCAACATGAACTATACTTACGGAATTTAGTCTGGGACCTAGGATCGAGGTCCTCCCAGCGTTGCACCATTCCCGCTGCCACTTCCTCCCAGAGCCGTCGTGTAACAATTTGATCCGAATGCCGGCGGTCCCCATGTTCCACAGCGGCTCCCTTTCTCGGACAAGATCTATCATAAGCTCCACATCCAGGCCCTCCTCCGTGTCCGAGTCGGGAGCACGCTGTGAAGCCTGTGAAATTAAAAAAGAAAAAAAAGAAAAAAAAATTATAAAATTAAAAAATGTCAAAATTATACATGTTAAACTGGAAAAATTACTGCAACAAAAATTTAGAGATAACACGTTTGTAAACATTAAAAATTATAGAAAATGCTACCAAAAATGGTAGATAGGTAAAAATTTAAAAAAAAAAAATTCCATTTTAAGAAAACACCCCAAAAAAAATATGTACGTTTAAAAAATAAAAAATATGAACTAAACTAAAAAAAAAAAAAAAAAAACTTACACGTTGAGAACCGCCGACAGTCTCACGACGACGACTCTGGGAGGCGCTGGGAGGAACCCTCTGTTGGCTCCCAGTTCCGAGAGACTAAAAATGAAAATAAAAATTAGGATATTGGCAGGTGTTGGCCGCTGTGTGAAGTATGTACTAAATGGTTTTCTATGTGTTGTGTGTAGTGTGATGTTGTGTTTCTGCGATTGATGCAGGATACTTACGAATTGTGAGCCCACTCCGGGTATCTCTCCACCCCGTCCTTCTTCCTCTGGGAGCTCCTCGTCATCTTGCGATTCCTGTTATTAAAAAAAGACAGTCAAGACATATAGCCCACAGATGGATTGTGGATAGAAAAAAAAAATAGATATTTTTACCGCCAATTGCTGACGATGGGTAGGATGGCTCCCAGAAGAAGATATGTCACGCTCTGGCTCTGGCTGGGAGGGAGGAGATGGCGATGCTGCCGCTGCTGCTGACGCCGCTGCTTCTTCTGCCAACGCCGCCATTGCGGCAGCTGCAGCAGCTGTTTGACGGTCTCTGCTGTGGAAGAAAGAAACAAAATGGGACAGTGAATATATTTCTATATTCCTTGTCCTGGCTGAAAGAGAAAAACATGTAATTTTTTAGGGAAATGGGGGATGTAATATTTACTTTCTGCTGGCTTCCCTCCTAGCTCGCCTCTCCTCTCTCGTCTCTCTGCCGCCTCCTCTTGTTGCCGTCTTCTGCTGTTGAGTAAAAAGGGACTGTGAATTTACTATTCCTTGTCCATGGCTGAAAGAAAAACAAACATGTAATTTAGAGCAAAATGGGGGATGTAATAGTTACTTTCTGCAGGCTATCCTCCTAGCTTGGAGGTCCTCTCCTCCCCTCTCTTCAAGTACTGCTTCAGCCGCCGCCGCCTCTCGTTGACGTCTTCTGCTGTTGAGTAAGGACACAAAAAGGGACAGTGAATATATGTGGATTCCTTGGCCCTGGCTGAAAGAGAAAAACAAACATGTAATTTTTAGGGAAATGGGGGATGTCATATTTACTTTCTACTGGCTTGCCTCCTAGCATCCAGGATCTCCTGCGCCCTTTGATCTGCAGCATCAATTCTTCTGCTGTGGAATTAACAGACAAAAAGGAATTGTGTTTATATGTATTGATTGTCCCTGTTTTAAAATATAAGATTCAAACATGGACATTATTGAGCTTTATGTTTTACCGAACACAACATGCAGTCATTAATTGTAGCCATAAACAGTACCAGGGGGAAACCCTATCCCTGCCAAAAAAAAATAAATAAATACAGTACCAGGGAGAACCACCCGATCCACAAAAAAAAAAAACAGTAGATCAACATTCTGATACTAAAAACATGCACATTTCAGATAGTAGCATAAGTAGAAAAACCGTCACAGGCAAAAAAAAAACATTGAAAAAAATAAAAGAGTAGTTCAACATTAGGATAATAAACACATGCAAATGTAAGATAGCAGCATGAGTAGATAACCGTCACAGGCAAAAAAAAAAACATTGAAAAAAAATAAAAGACTAGATTAACATTAGGATACTAAACACATGCAAATGTGGAATAGCAGCATGAGTAGATAACCGTCACAGGCAAAAAAAACATTGAAAACAAATAAAAGACTAGATCAACATTAGGATACTAAAACCATGCAAATGTAGGATAGCAGCATGAGTAGATAACCGTCACAGGCAAAAAAAAAAAAACATTGAAAAAAATAAAAGACTAGATCAACATTAGGATACTAAACACATGCACATTTCAAATAGCAGGATGAGTAGCAAAAGCATCACAGGGCCAAAAAAAAAAGGTTTAAAAAAACACTACATCAGCATTATGATAACAACAAAAATGCACATTTCACATAGCAGCATAAGTAGATAAATCGTGACAGGCCCCAAAAAAAAAAAATTTAACAAAATAATACACAACATCAACATTAGGATACTAAACACATGCACATTTCAGATAGTAGCATGAGTAGCAAAAGCATCACAGGGCCCAAAAAAAGTTAAAAAAAAAAAAAAAAAAACATCATTATGATAACAACAAAAATGCACATTTCACATAGCAGCATGAGGAGAAAAACCGTCACAGGCCCCAAAAAATAAAATTTAAAAAAAAAATACACACGATCAACATTAGGATACTAAACACATGCACATTTCAGATAGCAGGATGAGTAGCAAAAGCATCACAGGGCCAAAAAAAAGGTTTAAAAAAAAACACTACATCAGCATTATGATAACAACAAAAATGCACATTTCACATAGCAGCATGAGTAGATAAACCGTCACAGGCCCCAAAAAAAAAATTTAACAAAATAATACACAACAACATTAGGATACTAAACACATGCACATTTCAGATAGTAGCATGAGTAGCAAAAGCATCACAGGGCCCAAAAAAAAGTTTAAAAAAAAAAAAAAAACATCATTATGATAACAAAAAAATGCACATTTCACATAGCAGCATGAGTAGATAAACCGTCACAGGCCCCAAAAAAATTTTTTTAACAAAATAAAAAATCAACATTAGGATACTAAACACATGCACATTTCATATAGTGGCATGAGCAGATAAAACGGCACAGGGCAAAAAAAACATTTAAGAAAAAAAAAAATTAGATCAACATTAGTATACTAAACACATGCACATTTCAGATAGCAGCATGAGTAGATAAAGCATCACAGGGCCAAAAAAAAAAGGTTTTAAAAAAAACAGTACATCAGCATTATGATAACAACAAAATGCACATTTCACATAGCAGCATGAGGAGAAAAAACGACACAGGCCCCAAACAAACAATTTACAAACAATGAAACACTAGATCAACATTATGATACTAAAAACATGCACATTTCAGATAGTAGCAGGACAAGCAACCACATGACAGGCCCAAAAAAAAAAAAAAAAAAAATTAAATCAACATTATGATACACAAATACATCCACATTTCATATTGTCGCAGGGAGACCAAGCACATCACTGCAAAAAAACAGTACCAGTAGATCCACATTATCAATTAAACACATTCACAACAGTAGCAGGGGATACACAATATAAGTTCCCAAACATACATATTTTAAACACTACCAGGGGGACCCACCCCATCATCGGAAATTTAATTTTGTACAGTACCAGGGGAACCAACCCATCACAGAAAAAACATGAATTTGAAAATGTACCAGGGTGCCAAAAAAATGCAGTAGCTCACACAGCATTGGTGACATATGCATTGTAAATTTTGGGTTGGGGGGTCTCATATTTACCGTCTGTTTTGCTGGAACTCCATGCTGCGGATCCTGGCTGCGAGTCTCTCTGGCGGCTGCGTCTCTCAGGTGGCTGCGTCTCTCAGGTGGCTGCGTCTCTCAGGTGGCTGCGTCTCTCAGGTGGCTGCATCTCTCAGGTGGCTGCGTCTCAGGTGGCTGCGTCTCTCAGGTGGCTGCGTCTCTCAGGTGGCTGCGTCTCTCAGGTTGTGGTTGTGGCTCTGGCTCTTGGTCATGTGCATGTGTCTGCATCCTTTTTTATATGTTTGCTGAGGGCTGGTATCTGTTTGCTGTGGGCTGGTATCTCAATTAAAAAACTGGATGCGGCTACCGGATCCGGCTCTTTCCAGATGCGGCGCATTGCGGCGTCCATAGACTTTCATTGCAAAAAAAGCCGGAAGCGCCGCATTTGGCGATTCCGGCTTTTTCGCCGCAGACAAAAAACGTGACATGCAACGATTTTTCCAGACGCCTGACGGTGACCAGACACCGCAGCCGGCACAAACCGGACGCGCCGCAGGGACATGCGGCGCTATCCGGCACTAATGTTAGTCAATGGAAAAAAAAACACATCCGGCATTACATTACGCCGGATGCGGTTGGACAAAAAAATGCCGGAGGGCGCACAACGGATGTGTGAAAGAGGCCTTAGTTGTTCATACATTTGAATAGCTGGTACAAATTAAAACTCTAGACATTAAAAGGGTCTTTTCTTGTGGCGTGTCCATCCTGTAGCACAATCTTAATAGTCTGACATTGATAAAAAAAATAACCCAATGCTGTGAATTTGAAGGAGATGATTAATCTAGCTAAGGCCGCATTCACAAGGGCCATATGGGTCTATGAGGTTGTAAGTTCAGGTCAGGAGACCAACAATCAGTCTGGGTATTGCGGTCTATAAAAGGATCATGAAATATGTCTTGACCCGCACCACAATTGTGGATTACCAGAGCAATGGGGTACTCAGAGCCGAGCCATGGAAGTCTATGGGGTTGTCACAGGTAGCGCTGGCTCGGTCTGTGGCCCTGGCGGTCAGGCGTATGTTGGGGGGAATATTTACAGGGGATAGGTATATATACAGTTCGTGACGCCACCTGTAGTTCTCTGATCACTAAGACCAGCGCTGCTGTAGATCTCTGAGGGGATGGTGAGGCAGCTAGATGTCGGGTCCCCTACAGGTGGGACTCTTCCCTCAGGTCGATAGTTATGGTGGGGTTGTGCAGGGATGCAATCAAATAACTCAGTCTCACACATAGAAGCTTCTTCCCATACCTTTTACTTGTCAGATGATAAGACAGGTCCCAGGGAGGCTGATCGGGTGGAGGATGTGCTTTGAGATAACAGCTGAACAGGTTATGGGCCTCCTTCACTTTCAAAATGGTGAGTCCGACTAGCATAGAGCCAAGTCCACTCCAAATACTCCAGCTTCTCCAAAGCTGTACTGCCCGGTCAGTTTTGTGGTCGGAGCCTTCCTTTGAGAGAGCTGGGTTCCTAATGTTGTCCTGCAGTGACTCCAAGTTCCCACTCTCCCTGACCCCAGTTACGTACCGACACTCCAAGGGCTGCTTTCTGCGACCTAAGGTCCAGTAAGCCTCTGGTTTTTCTATCACTATGCCTGGAGCTATAGTGATGCTTCGGTCCCCAGTGACCGGTGACAATGTGCAGGATACTTCAATCCTTTAAGCACTTCTGAACTCTTCCACTGCGCCTTTCGCCCTGTCCGCGCTTGTAGCATAAGCACTCCACACTTCCAAAGGCTATACAGATCAGTCCCTTCTTGCTTCTCTCCAGAGGTTGCCAACAGGTGCTCAGTAATCTCCTAGTTCAGGAGCACGTCTCTGAACTTCACTGTCCTTGAGACAGGAGACTGAAGGTCCTGCTGTTACTTCCTCTTCCCTCTCACTCCACAACTAACTAACTAACTCCCTATCCTATCTGACTGAGCTATTTACAGTATATATCCTATGGGTGTGTCTAAGTGTGTGTTGGAGTGAATGTTTATTGAGCATTAAACTGTTATCTCTCCGCACATTCTCCAGGGTACTGCGTGTGCCTTCACACCAGGGCTACACAAATACACCCATCTGAATTAAAGGAAACGTATCAGATTGGATAAACCCGCAGATATTGAGTCAGCTTGCAGGTTAACAGCGTTAGGAATATGTCCGACCAACGTATTGATAGTGCAGCACAATGGAGAAAATAAACTTTATTCTCCTGGGAGTTGTTAGCTTTCAGTCTTAAAGGCATGACAGCGTGTCTCCAGTCATTGCTCACTATACTGTGAACGGCGGCTGTAAGTTCGTCCTAGCACTTTGACTGACATCCAGCTGCAATGCATCATTGCAAATCTGGCTGTCAGTCAAAGTGTCAGAAAGAGCTCTCAGTGCTGTGAGCTGTGACCGCAGCCACGCCATCATGTCAGTATGACTTAGGCCTCTTTCACATATCAGTTTTTTGCCATCAGTCACAATCTGTCGAATTTTGAAAAAAACGGATCTGGTGACTGATGCCGCTGGATTTGTTTTTTCTCATAGACTTGTATTAGCGACGGATTGCGACAGTTGGCCTCAAGTTTCGTCCGTCGTCGAAAATTGTTTGTCCGGCGGCCGGAGACGACGGACAAAGTAACGTTTTTTGTCTCCGTCGAAAAAACGGACAATGACGGATCCGTCGCTGTCCGTCGTTTGCTAGAATGGAAGCCTATGGGCGCAGGACCCGTCGTAATTCGTCAAATGACGGAATCCGGCGACGGATTCCGTTTTTCTTTAACTGAGCATGCTCCAATTTATTATTTAGTATCAAATTAGCCAGCCAGCCCCCAAATTAGGAAAGGTATACAAACCTGCCACGTAGGGCTTCACTCATCAATGTCCCAGCAAGCAAGACAGACAGCTGGAGTCCAGCCAGCCAGCCTGCCAGCCAGAGTCCTGCCAGCCTGCCAGCCAGAGTCCTGCCAGTCTGCCAGCGGGAGTCCAGCCAGCCCGCAGCCAGCCAGAGTGTCCAGGCAAGCAACTTTTTTTTTTTTTTCATTACTGTCCTTGTATTTCAATAAGGCCGGCGTCACACTGGCGAGTGTGATGCGAGTTAGTCGCACGACTAACTCGCATCAACACCCGTCACGGCCGCCCGCTCTCGGACCCGAGTGTGCGGCTACATGTATTTCTATGCAGCCGCACGCTCGGGTCCGAGAGCGGGCGGCCATGCCGGATGTTGATGCGAGTTAGTCGTGCGACTAACTCGCATCACACTCGCCAGTGTGACGCCGGCCTAAAGAGCTTTGTAGCTCCCACTTTGTTGAAAAATGTTTTTTTAAAAAAGTGACTTAAAAAAAATTATTAAAATTGTTCCAAAACCTTGTCCATCCGTAGTATCATTTCACCAAGGTAACTTAAAATTTTTGGGATAAGTCTCACAGGAAAGCACCTGTGGTGGTTATTTTCGTTTACGTGCAATACAGAGGTGTTTGAGGCTGTATTTTAAAAAACCATGGTGTATACAAATGGGGAATTCAGAAATTGGGTCTTTAAAATTTTACCAGGGTTTTTAAAACAAGTGGGGGTTTAGGGATTTAAAGTGGGAAAGAGGGGTTTTACTGTGCAATGATGTTTGCTAGGTACTACTTGGGTGGATTTGTTATGTTTGGTTTTCTTTGGGCAATACTGGAGGGGAGGGTTATGTTTGCTTGTGCATCGTGCATATCTGGGGGGTAGTTTGTTTGGGTGGCATAGGGGAATTTTTTTTGGGGGGGAGGGATTGAAACCTTAATAGCTATGGAGCTACCTTTTTTGTTTTCTTAGTAAATCTTAGTATAATAGCTAACAATCGTGTTTATTTCTTGCAGAAAGTTGCCTAGGCCACCAGTGATCAAAGCCAGGCCGACCAGTGAGAAAGCCGGGCAGACCAGTGAGAAAGCTGGGCCAGCCAGTGAAACCCATCATGTAAGTATTAAGGCCAGAAAGCTTGAGATATCCTTTGTTTAGTAGCTAACAAGTGTCTTTATACTTGCAGATACTTTAGCCTGGCCGACCAGTGAGAAATCAAGGCCGACCAGTGAGAAAGCCGGGCTAGCCAATGAAACCCATCATGCAAGCATTAAGGCCAGAAAGCTTGAGATATCCTTTGTTTAGTAGCTAACAAGTGTCTTTATACTTGCAGATACTTTAGCCGGGATGACCAGTGAGAAAGCCGGGCCAACCAGTGTGAAAGCTGGGCCAACCAGCGATAAATATGTCTTCTTCTGGGAACCCTCCCTCACATCTTCAGCGAACTGAGGTAAAGTTTTTTTTATCTTTTTTGTGATAACAGTTTTTGTACGCATAACCCTATATGCATTGATTCTATTTTAACAGGAAGCTGCAGCAGAGGTGCTTCTAGAAGGAGACGGACAGGGTGGAGAAAGTTTCTTGCATCGCAGTACACCCAACACATTAAAAACATATCATGACAGTACACACAACACATAAGCCTACATCCAAGCACGTAAGCATCTTTTTTGTATAGTCTTCTGATTCTGGGGCTCAACATAGAGGTCCTCAAAGAGCCCCCCGGGGTCATCGGCGTGAGCGTCAGTGTGGTCAGCAGAAAGTAAGTACATTTTTTCTTTGTTTTTTTTTCCAGTTCATGTGGATGATTTGAGTGTAATGTTTTTGTTTTTTGTCTTTTTTAACAGGCTTCACAGCATGCTCCCCACTCTGACGGTGAGGAGGTAGGTCTAAACATCGACCTCCTCATCGATGAAGTCCGAGAGCGGGAGCTGTTATGTTTTGGTAACTGAGGAGAGCAGGCAAAAACGGCAATACACCAGAGAGGTTGGAATCTACTGGATTGCAGTACCCTGACTAACCACCACAACTAAAGGCAGCCGTGGAGCGTTCCTACGTTGGTCCTAGACGCCTCGTCACAGCCTGCGAGGCTAACTACACCTAAAGATAGAAAGAGGAAAGCTATCTGCCCCGGAGCAGATCCCCAAAGAACATAGGAAGCCCCCAAACATGTAATGGTGGTTAGACAAGAGGAAATACAGACACAGACAGAAAATAGTATGAGCAAACGCTGGGGCACAATCTGACTTAGACAGAAAAGGATAGGAAGGATACTTACTGCAATCCAAAAAAACCCTAAAAAAAAAAAGCCAACACTACTAATTGCATAAACACCTGAGATCACACGACCTCTACCACCTAAATTAGTTCTCTGGTATAACAAAACTAAGCAGCAGCCACAGAAAAAAAAACTGGAAAAGGCAAATAAACAAACAACAGTGGCTCCAGAGGAACCGAGAATAGACCAAGCCCCCCGGGGAGGGGAACCTGGCCAACCTCACAAAAATGCAGAGAAATATGCAAAAGGCAAGCACAAAAACAAAAAACAGAAAATATCTTATCTGAGAGCAGGAGAAGAGGAAAGACTCAGCAAGCTTCCAAGTGAACCAGGAAACAACGTTGAGACAAGAACAATTGATCACCGGCAACCATGATGGGGGAAACCTCCCTTATATCCAGCCAGTCCGTGATTCCTGATTGCCAGTCCTCATTGAATGGTTCAGTACTGTTTGTAACCACCAGAGGAAGCTTCTGCTCAGAATTCATTTCTAAAACATTCAGAACAGGGAGCCGCTGTGGAACATGGGTGACCGCCACCACGCTGACATTGTTGTGACCCATCGACTCTGGGAGGAAGTGTGCCAAGAAGTTATAGAAAATTGGGCGGACCTTGATGTTTGGGCCCAGAATCAAGAGCTTAAGTATTCACAGTTCAGTAAGTTATGTTGCAGGTTGTAATGTGTTGTATACTAACCATTTTGTGCTTTCAATTTACAGGGTACAGAGTTATCAAGCGGTGGCAGTCACACAGGAATCACTTCAAGAAGGAGTTCAACAAAGAAATGCAGGCTCCGAGTGGATCGGGAGGATGCAGATCAAAATACAAATATGCAAGAACCCTGTCGTTCCTCAGGGCGACTATGATGAGCCGAAGGTAAATATTCCCCACCCCATTTACTAAGTAAAAATGTTTACATATGTAACCTTTTCTTTTGGTTTCAGCCAGGGCCAAGCAATAGAAATGTATTAATTACATTTTTTTTTCTTTCTACCACAGCACCGTCTGCAGCACTCGGGAGCCTGCAGAGTTGAACCTTTCTGGAGCGATCCTACAGGAGTCCGCCACCGGGGACCTCTTGGACAGACCCGACCCATCTGCTCTGTCCCTGCCTTCCCTCACACCTGGTCCTTTGTTCCCATCCACCAGCGCTGGAGCATCATGGCAGACTTCGTTACATGAAGCTGCTGGTGATGAGGTAGCTTTTCCATTACTCCAACCTTCTGACACTGCTGCCACCTATAGAACACCTTTGGGTTCTGGGCAGCAGCGCCAGAGGGGTCAGGAAAGGAACTATGTGCCCGAGTTCTTGCATCTAAGTGCATCATTCCAGAACTCGCTGAAGCTGTTGTACGAGCATATGAGTACTGGATTCAACCTCATTAACAACAGTATGATCGAATTGAGCACGTGTCTGGATAGGATGCATTAAGATGCAAGCAAATCACCTAATCATTCCTTTTTCCAGGCAGTAGTCGAGCGCATAGACAAGCTATCTCCTGACCAGCCGCTGCATGTAATGCAAGCCTGCCAGTTTGCTCCAGCACAGGTTAACTCCCAATCCCCTCAACCCGCCCCGCTAATTCCTCCCACTCCTGTCCCCCCTCCAGCCACTGTCCCTCCTACCCCTCCTGCCCCGTAGCAGCTTCCTACCTCGTACCAGCTTCTTGCCCTATACCAGTTCCCAACCACACCATCTGTGCCTCCACTTCCTGCCCATTCTGTACTCCGTGCCCAATCTGTACTCCCTGCCCAATCTGTACTCCCTGCCCAATCTGTATTCCCTGCCCAATACCAGTTTCCTTCCACATCCATCATGCCCCAAATACTACCCGCTTCTCCACCCACCACCTCTAATGTCCCCCAATCCCTCCACTCCACCCCTCAAACCTTATCAAATCCCATCCCTACTCCTGTTTTTTTGTCCACGCTTCCTCTGGGTTTCTCCACCCCTTCACCTTCTCCCACTGTCGAAGTGGTCCGCTCTGTCAGCCCTTCCAATACTATCTCCACCCCAAATTTTCTTAATTTATAAATCTGTATAATAAATACAATTATTTTTTTATAAAAAGCTTTACTGTCTTTCATTTATTTAATGATAAGGTACAATACTTTGGGTAACAAAGTACAAAACTTTGAGTAATAAAGTACAAAACTTTAGTTAATAAAAAAAATTGATGGCATAATCACAAATATGAAAACTGCAATAAGTTTGGTACTCCAACATACATTATATCAAAAGACAAAGATATCAAACCATCTCATCCTGCCATTCTACTCTTCCTTGAGGTGAAATAAAGAACTCTGCAAATTTGTCTCTCATTCTTGAAACTGCTACAGGAATTCGAAAAGAAATATTCTGATAATCAGACAAGGTGGTTTCAACCAAATTGTCAGCCATGGCAATCTGTTCCTTGCATATTAGGAAATTGTACAGGACCACACAAGCTTTCACCACCTCATCCACAGTGTCAGTCTTCAGGTTAATAGCGGTCAACAAAACTCACCATTTGGATGTGAGAATGCCAAAAGCACACTGAACCATTCTCTGCGATCGTGTTAAGCAATAATTAAATAATACTACAGTTTCATTGGCGTCAAGCCACTACTTGCATATAGCTTCAGCAGGTGTTGCTTCATCTCCAACACATACAAACGGCATTGGTGGCCCAGAGGTTTCAGGAAGCGGTCTTGGTGGTGTAAATTGGAAGCTGTTTCCATATAATTGATGCCCCATTGCAGATAATTTAAAAACTTGAGAGTCATTGGAGCGGCCATAGGCCCCAATATCAATTTCTATGAACTTGTATTTTGCATCTGCAATGGCCATAATCACGATGGAGAAATATTTCTTGTAATTAAAATATTCAGAGCTAGATGCAGCTGGTTTGACGATCCGAATATGCTTACCGTCCACTGCACCCACACAATTGGGAAACTGACAAATCTTTAGAGAGTTTTCAGCAATGTCCAGCCAACTCTCCGTTGTCGGATGTGGGATATATTCATCATATAAACAGTCCCACAATGTGCGGCAGGTGTGTTTTACAATCCCTGATATGGTGGAAATCCCGAGCCGGAATTGGAAATGAAGTGAGGAAAGGAATCGCCAGTTCCAAGGAATCTGTTAGAAAAGGCAAAACAATAATTACTCCAAAGTACCAGCAACAACTTTACAGTTATAAGTCATCTTTAACAGGAGGAGATACAATAAAAATGGCTTACCGAAGAGTAATCATCAAACGCTCTGCCGGTGAAATTGAGAAGCGACAATACGTGTCATTTCTACTGATGAGGACTCCAACACGTTCAACCAAAACAATCCACTTTCATCCGAACATAATTAAAAAACTTCTCGGGGTTTCCTCTCAACTCCATATATAATGCAGAATACACCCCACGTGTCATATTCTGTGCAGTGATTGGGTGGATCCAAAATGATGCAGGCGCAGACGCTTGATGTGCTGTCTTTCTCACTCCTTTTTAAGAACGATAATGATTCGCCTCAAAAGTAAAATCAACATAGATCTTCACAATGTTCGCAATCACACCTTTTATTTTTGCCACTTGCTCTTCAACCTGTCAAAGATGGGGTGTATGAACATTGTACTGTATATATAGGTTTTCAGTAGCCAATAATGTTTGGGAGCCTCCAATTGGGCGTTTTTCAAAAACGGAAGAAGCAGATGAAAAACTGATGTGATGGATCCGTTTTTTCGCTGGATCTGCTAGTTGAATCTGTCGAAAGAACGGATCCGTCACATCAGTTTTTCACAATCTGCGACGGATCCGTCAATCCATCGAGCCAACGGATTGTGATTGATGGCAAAAAACTGATGTGTGAAAGAGGCCTTAAAGACGAGGGCTCCTAGGAGAAATAAAGTTCATTTTCTCACAAGTGCCACACTTTAGTACAACAGTTGTGCAGCTTACTAATGCTGTTAACCTGCAGATTAGATCGAGGTCTAAAGGTACTGCCACACTACACAATCCCGCTAGCGATCTCGTTAGCGTCGCATACTAATGAGATCGCTAGCGGGATTGTTTCTATATCGCTAGTGTCGGCCACATTTAGCGATATCGTTAAGGACGCTATCGCGGTTAGCGATCTCCTTAACGACTTTAGCGGTACAAAAGTACCGCTAAATCGCTAAAAAAGGTGCCACACTTAGCGATATATACTTACCCAGCGGGAGCGCCGACGAGAAAATAGGGTCCGGAACGATTCCAGCGACGAGCGAGATCACAGCAGGAAGCTCGTCGCTGGCAGATGCCGCACTGAACAACATCGCTAACAGGATCGCTAAATAGTGACGTTTTTTAGCGATCCCGTTAGCGATGTTGTTTAGTGTGGCATACCCTTAAGGATCCTAGCCATTTAACCTATTATGTGCCTCAATGACAAAAGTGGCCATGGCATCTAAGGAGTTTAAGGGCTCATTCAGACATCCATGCAATTTAGTCCGAGCACGGACTGGCCTCAGGTCTCCCGACCAGAGCATAACAGCTTCATATATTTGTATGAGGCTGTCACGTTCACGTTGAAAGAGCAGCAAACAGTGTGTGCTCAAACAGATTTGCAAGGATCCTGGAAATACAGAGGGTATGGAAAGTATTCAGACCCCTTTAAATTTTTCACTCTTTTCATTGTAGCCATTTAGTAATTTCAAAAAAGTTCATTTTTTTTCTCATTAATGTACACTCTGCACCCCATCTTGACTGGAAAAAAAACAGAAATGTAGAAATGTTTACAAATTTATTAAAAAAGAAAAATTGAAATATCACATGGTCATAAGTATTCAGACCCTTTGCTCAGACACTCATATTTAAGTCACATGCTGTCCATTTCCTTGTGATCCTCCTTGAGATGGTTCTACTCCTTCATTGGAGTCCAGCTGTGTTTAATTAAACTGATAGAACTTGATTTGTAAAGGCACACACCTGTGTATATAAGACCTCACAGCTCACAGTGCATGTCATACAAAATGAGAATCATGAGGTCAAAGGAACTGACCAAGGAGCTCACAGACAGAATTGTGGTAAGGCATAGATCTGCCCAAGGTTACAAAATAATTTCTACAATACTCAAGGTTCCTAAGAGCACAGTGGCCTCCATAATCCTTGAATGGAAGAAGTTTGGGACCACTAGAAGTCTTCCGAGACCTGACCGTCCAGCCAAACTGAGCAATCGCGGGATAAGATCCTTGGTGAGAGAGGTAAAGAATAACCCCAAGATCTCTGTGGCTGAGCTCCAAACATGCAGTAGGGAGATGAAAGAAGGTTCCATAAAGTCAACTATCACTGCAGCCCTCCACCAGTTGGGATTTTATGGCAGAGTGGCCCAATGGAAGCCTCTCCTTAGTGCCAGACATTTGAAAGCCTGCATAGAGTTTGCTAAAAACCGCATGAAGGACTCCCAGACTATAAGAAATAAGATTCTCTGGTCTGATGAGAGGAAGATAGAACTTTTTGGTGATAATTCTAAGCGGTATGTGTGGAGAAAACCAGGCACTGCTCATCACCTGCCCAATACAATCCCAACAGTGAAACATGGTGGTGGCAGAATCATGCTATGGAAGTGCTTTTCAGCTGCTGGTACAGGGTGACTGGTTGCAATTGAAGGAAACATGAATGCGGCCAAATACAGAGATATCCTGGATGAAAACCTCTTCCAGAGTGCTCCAGACCTTAGACTTGGCCCAAGGTTCACCTTCCAACAAGACAATAACCCTAAGCACACAGCTAAAATAACAAAGGAGTGGCTTCAGAGCAACTTTGTGACCATTCTTGACTGGCCCAGCCAGAGCTCTGACCTAAACCCAATTGAGCATCTCTAGAGAGACCCAAAAATGGCTGTCCACCAAGATTCACCATCCAACCTGAGGGAACTGGAGAGCATCCGCAAGGAAGAATGGCAGAGGATACCCAAATTCAGGTGTGAAAAACTTGTTGCATCATTCCCAAGAAGACTCATGGCTGTACTAGCTCAAAAGGTGCTTCTACTCAATACTGACCAAACCAAAGGGTCTGAATACTTATGACCATGTGATATTTCAGTTTTTCTTTTTTTTAGTAAATTTGCAAACATTTCTGCATTTCTATTTTTTCGGTCAAGATGGGGTGTAGAGTGTACATTAATGAGAAAAAAATGAACTTTTTTGAATTTACCAAATGGCTGCAATGAAACAAAGAGTGACAAATTTGAAGGGGTATGAATACTTTCCGTACCCACTGTAGTCCTAACAATGGTGGGATGGAGGTTTCTTTTGTTACCCCAAACAGTACCCTTTAAGCCTAATGTTCTGTTTGTATTGGCTATACACTTGTACTGTTCGACCTATTAAAGTCTGTTAATTTTGAAAATTAGCTACTCTATTATTTGAATACCAGTTGCATTATTTATGTGAACATGGTTGGCAAAAACAAATGAAAAATAGAAATCAGTTTGGTTTATTTTATTTAGCAAAGGGTAGAACAGTTTCACTTATTGCTATATTTAGGCATCCTTATATTCTCCACAGAAATAACTCATATTTGCTTTACATAAATATTTATTACGACTAGAACATGTAATATTTGTTTTATCACATGGAGATGGACAAATGCTGCATCTTTTCTTTTTTAGCCTTTTTCCAGTGCTAGGAGGCAGTGGGTTTGCGTTGTTGAGCATGCTACTGGATACGGTTTAATATGGCTGCTGCTCCTTCACTTCAGGGCTTTTGCTTTTCTTCCTAGAATAGATGGCATAACAAGTGACTTTCCTAATTCTTCCAGAAAGAGTTATCGTTTACGCTGTTTATTGGTTTTCCAATCGTGGTTTATTTCACGTCATAAACAAATGCATTGTCGGCAGATACATCAACAATGTTATAAAATAAAACCATTGGCCACCGATCTAGTGTGTCAACTGCCCTTTGGTGGAATTATAATCTAATATCATCTGCGGCTTTTTGTCATCTTAACTACTTGCTGCATTGTCATGCTGCATCGAGCTCATTAGAAGGACCTGTTTGCTTTTTTGGGAAATGTAAGAAACCACTGTCATCTTTAGTAAAGTAAAAAAGTGAACTATGAACATCTCTTTTGCCAACGATACCCTGCTGCAGCTTAGGCTTGCTTTTTCTTATGGAGCGCCCCACCAGGGCCGTGGGGTACTCGGTACCGGGCCGGGCAGTTCTTAAAGGGGAAGTCATGGCAGCAGTGACCCGGTCCGTGGCCCTGGGTGTCCAATAAAATTGTCAAAGATTATGGTGGGGGTAGTTTGTAGGGGAATTAGTTTGTGACGCCACCCGTGGTGTTCGGCTATATATGGCCGGCGCTGCTGTTCAGGTCCACTGGAGCGGATGCTGACGCAGCAGAAATGCCCCAGGGCAGATATGGTAGTCTGTTTAGGTGATGGTGAACGTTGAGGTGCAGAGAATAAGAAAGGGACACAGAAAAGTGCTTTGTTCCTTACCTTTTACTTCTTGGTAGTGTTGAGCATTCCGATACCGCAAGTATCGGGTATCGGCCGATATTCGCGTTATCGGAATTCCGATACTTAATTCCGATACTTTTTCAATATCGTATACCGGAATCGGAAGTTCCCATAATTCTTTGAGAGGCAATGTGATTTTAGTCAGCCAATGAGGAATCCTACGAAGTGTGGGCACATCCTGTAATGATGCGGTCATCTTAACTAATGGCATGGCTGTGATTGGCTGCTGAAATGATGTCAGAATGCACTATAAAAGGCGCCGCAGCCATTTTAGCGTCACTGTGCTGTGAACTCAGTTAGGGACAGAACGCTGCTGTGCTGACTCTGAGGGACAGTTAGATATTGCGATTTTGTGTACTACTGTGCTTGAGGCAGGCTAGTTTACCAACCGCTGTGTAAAGCTTCATTTTGCCAGTGTTGTTTTAACAGCTCTGTGCAAGGTGTGTGTGTGACAGTGCAGGTGACGCTGCAGTTTGCTCTGCATCCACCGCTGTTTGTAGGCATCTGCACGTGTCACTTTTTTATTTTTTTTTTTTATTTTATTTAGTGGAATTGGTGCAGCTCCATTATATTAGAAAAAAATCAAATCTATTAGTGTGACGTGCTTCCATCCGTATACAATACATTGGTTGCAAACACTATAGAAGTACAGAAAGGAGCTTTTCACAGATTGTGGACAGTTGTGTTTCAGTGTTCACTTCAGTCTGTGTTTTTTACTTTTTTGAGTGCAGATCACGCTCCAGTTACTTGTTCAAGCACTGCTGCTTGTACTCTGCTGAGCGTGTCTCAGTGGCTCATCCTTTTCATTTATCTCCAATTGGTTCTGCTACATTCCATTTAAAATAAATCTAATCTATTAGTGTGACGCGCTTCCATCCGTATACAATACATTGGTTGCAAACACTATAGAAGTACAGAAAGGAGCTTTTCACAGATTGTGGACAGTTGTGTTTCAGTGTTCACTTCAGTCTGTGTTTTTTACTTTTTTGAGTGCATATCACGCTCCAGTTACTTGTTCAAGCACTGCTGCTTGTACTCTGCTGAGCGTGTCTCAGTGGCTCATCCTTTTCATTTATCTCCAATTGGTTCTGCTACATTCCATTTAAAATAAATCTAATCTATTAGTGTGACGCGCTTCCATCCGTATACAATACATTGGTTGCAAACACTATAGAAGTACAGAAAGGAGCTTTTCACAGATTGTGGACAGTTGTGTTTCAGTGTTCACTTCAGTCTGTGTTTTTTACTTTTTTGAGTGCAGATCACGCTCCAGTTACTTGTTCAAGCACTGCTGCTTGTACTCTGCTGAGCGTGTCTCAGTGGCTCATCCTTTTCATTTATCTCCAATTGGTTCTGCTACATTCCATTTAAAATAAATCTAATCTATTAGTGTGACGCGCTTCCATCCGTATACAATACATTGGTTGCAAACACTATAGAAGTACAGAAAGGAGCTTTTCACAGATTGTGGACAGTTGTGTTTCAGTGTTCACTTCAGTCTGTGTTTTTTACTTTTTTGAGTGCATATCACGCTCCAGTTACTTGTTCAAGCACTGCTGCTTGTACTCTGCTGAGCGTGTCTCAGTGGCTCATCCTTTTCATTTATCTCCAATTGGTTCTGCTACATTCCATTTAAAATAAATCTAATCTATTAGTGTGACGCGCTTCCATCCGTATACAATACATTGGTTGCAAACACTATAGAAGTACAGAAAGGAGCTTTTCACAGATTGTGGACAGTTGTGTTTCAGTGTTCACTTCAGTCTGTGTTTTTACTTTTTTGAGTGCAGATCACGTCCAGTTACTTGTTCAAGCACTGCTGCTTGTACTCTGCTGAGCGTGTCTCAGTGGCTCATCCTTTTCATTTATCTCCAATTGGTTCTGCTACATTCCATTTAAAATAAATCTAATCTATTAGTGTGACGCGCTCCATCCGTATACAATACATTGGTTGCAAACACTATAGAAGTACAGAAAGAGCTTTTCACAGATTGTGGACAGTTGTGTTTCAGTGTTCACTTCAGTCTGTGTTTTTTACTTTTTTGAGTGCAGATCACGCTCCAGTTACTTGTTCAAGCACTGCTGCTTGTACTCTGCTGAGCGTGTCTCAGTGGCTCATCCTTTTCATTTATCTCCAATTGGTTCTGCTACATTCCATTTAAAATAAATCTAATCTATTAGTGTGATGCGCTTCCATCCGTATACAATACATTGGTTGCAAACAATATAGAAGTACACAAACGGGCCTTTCACAGCTACTGAACATGGGTTTTTAATTTTTAACTAAAATATGTATTTTTTCAAATGACACAAATATAAGTAATGTTGAAGAGGAATAGTCCTACATCCATTGTTTGCACAATATTACAGGTGTACATCATGTCCCTTAATCAACAATGTATTATTATATTTACTTGTATGCTTTTATTTAAAAGCCAAGAACACAGAAGGATAACCTTCGCACTGCAGCTGTTGTCAAAGTTCAACCCACATTATGCACTTCCAACATTGCAGCATTTGAGGCATGATGTGAGTTGGATTGGTCAAAGTTATGGAGTGAGAAGGTTCACCATCAGTACCCTATAGCATAAGTATGCTTTTGTGTTAGCATTTGTGTTAGACATGTGGATATCTGCCATAATATGTCACAATTATTTAGTTACAGATTTGTTACCAACACTAATCATTGAATGGTTTTAAATTTGACGTTTCACTTGTTTACAGCTTAGAAATAAGGGTGTAGCCTGATATCTATGTGTAGCACTAGCCACTTTAACATGTCATGTTTTTTTCAACATGTGTAGCTAGGTAGCAGTAATTTTTGCCGGACACACAGCAGGGGAACAGCAGGCGTTACTGAACCCCACTATCACTATAGCTTGTGTATTGGTCTGTGGACACGACACTTCTGAGCAGCAACTGGCAGTGTTGTAGCCCAGGGAGTATAGCTCAGGTGGTAGAAAGATGAACATAACAGGAGACATGGAAAACGTTGCCAACCAGTTAGTTAATCTGAAACCGGACAGGCAAATTCAGGCGAGATCCATGCCTAGTTCATTTTCAGAAAAGTAAGCCGTTCTACATTATCGTAGGATAGTCGCATGCAACGGTCTGTTAGTACACCACCTGCAGCAGTAAAGACGCGCTCCGATAATACACTGGCAGCAGATCAAGCCAGCACCTCCAATGCATACTGGCTAAGCTCTGGCCATGTATCCAGCTTAGAGACACAAAACTTGAATGGGGAAGAGCCATCTGAGAGTACACTGAGAGGGCAAGACATGTAGTCTGTAACCATCTTACGGAAACGTTGCCTCCTGCTGACTGGAGCCGTCTCGGATGGTGTAGACATTGGTGGCGCTGCCACAAAACTTCGACACATTTGGAACATACTGTTCTTGCCCTGTGCAGAGGCGCTGCTTGTGCTCCCTCTTGTTGCAGAGCTGTCTCCACTGCCTCGACGCACAGAGCTGCTTTGTAAATCAGTAGCAGCAGCAGTGCTCTCGGCTGGAATGGAGAACATTATGGATTGCACCAGTGTGTCTTGGTACTTCCGCATTTTACGCTCCCGGTTCAACGGTGTGATGAGGCTTTGTAAGTTGTCCCGGTAGCGAGGGTCTAGGAGGGTGTACACCCAATAATCAGACGTGGTGTGAATGTGTTCGATGCGGCGGTCGTTTCTCAGCCACTGCAGCATGAAATCAACCATGTGCTGCAGACTCCCAACTGGCCAAGAAACGTTGTCCCCTGCAAGAGGCGTCATCTCCGCCTGCTGTGCATCACCCCACCCTTGGTCTACATACTGACTAGAGCATTGTCTACCTCCCTCTGGAGCGATGTCTTCCTCCTCCATTGACTCCTCCTCATCCTCCTCACAAAGTCCTTCAAATACATATAAATTTACAAAATTTAAAACTCAAAATTTAAAAACTTTGTATCATAATTCTGTAACATCAGTTTATGGAAACACAATAGCATTACAAAAGGATAGACAAAAAATGTACATTATGTGCTTTGTAAATACATTAAAAGTTTGTAATGGTTATGAAAATATAGACAGCGACTCTGGAGGTTCAATTGTTGATACAGCATGGTACTTTGAAAGTCCTCCAGCCCTTTGTGAGGAACCACGTTGCGCTGACTGTCCAGAAGGTGATGGAATTTGTGACTCCTCATCCTCCACCTCTTCCAAAACCTCATGCCTTAGTGCTTGCAGTGTTTTTTGAAGCAGGCAGATAAGGGGGACAGTCAGGCTGACTAGTGCATCATCTGCACTCGCCATCCGCGTTGACTCATCAAACGCACGCAAAACGTGGCAGATATCCTTCATAGAGTTATTCGCCACTCATTACACTGGCAGTGGCTGCCCATTCATTATAGGATCCAATTCTAATTACTGGTTCTCACCAACAAAGCTCTCCACAGCGCAGCACCCCCCTACATCTCCTCCCTTATTTATATTTATCGGCCTAACCGACTGCTGCACTCTGCAAACGACCTTCGACTAACCTCTGCACTAATCCGTACCTCCCACTCCCAACTCCAAGACTTCACCCGCGCTGCGCCAATCCTCTGGAATGCTCTACCCCAAGAAATTAGGACTATCCGCAATTTGGATGGTTTCAGGCGCTCCCTCAAAACACATTTGTTCACAGTGGCCTATCACATTCACTAATCAAAGTCATTGTATGTGTAATTCTGTGTGTGTAGCCCATTCACTATCTCCATGCATCCCTCACTTCCTTAAAATGGCTGGACCATCATTGTAAAAACACCATTGTATATAAACACCTGTACTTTGTATCTCCCACACCTCATTGTAGATTGTAAGCTTTCACCAGCAGGGGCGGCTGATTTTGCTTTAATTATTGTATTGTTAACGTTGTTACTTATGACTCGTGTTTTGAAACTGTTAAACTGTAAAGCACTGCGGAATATTATGGCGCTATATAAATAAATAATATTATTATTCTTATTATAGAGGCCCACTCAGTAGTGGTGAAGTGTGAACGGCGCAAATTGCGAGTTGACTGCGCCTGATGCAGCTGATACTCCATTACTGTTGGCTGCTGCTCACACAACCGCTCCAACATATGTAACGAGGAATTCCACCTGGTGGGTACGTCACATATGATGCGATGTTCATGAAGGTGAAATCTGCGTTGCAGAGCTGCAATCAGCGATCTGGCCATGCTGGAACGTCGCAAGTGAGCGCACTCTAGGCGGACCTTGTGCAGCAGTGCATCAAGATCCGGATAGTCCCTCAAAAAACTCTGCACGACCAAGTTGAGCACATATGACAGACATGGTATGTGAGTGAGGTTGCCAAGGCCCAGAGCTGACACCAGATTTCGGCCATTGTCACACACTACCAAGCCTGCCTGTAGATTCTCTTCCAAAAACCACACGTCGCTCTCCTGCTTTATGGCATTACAGAGCTCCTGCGCTGTGTGGCTAAGATTCCCCATGGAAATTAATTTCAGGATGGCCTGTTGACATTTGGACACGGCTGTGCTCATATCGGTCGCAACAGGTAAACGTTCACGGGTCCATGTGGAGGTAGACCGTGACGGCTCCTGCAGCGATGATTCTGAGGAACTGGAATAGGAGGAGGAATCAATGTGTACAGACTTGATTCCTGCAATCCTTGGAGTTGGCAGAACACGTACAGCGCCACTCGCAAGATCAGTACCCGGCTGCACAACATTGACCCAATGGGCAGTGAGGGAAAGGTATTGTCCCTGGCCATGGGTGTTAGAACCCTCTTGTTAGGTTTTGTTTCAGTTTGCTGGTCACATGACCTTTTTTCCCTATTTAGTCTGGCTCCGCCCTTCTGGCTTTGCTTGACTTCATTGTATTATCTACTGTTAAGCTAGCCGGGTGCTTAGGTGCCTTAATCTGTCAGTTTTGCTTGATGTTAGGATCACAAAGTATTTATTTTTCTGTTTAATTATCCATGCTACAATTTATGTTAGGAGGTGTCCACCTTTTCTCACAGTCCCTAGATCTTGTAGGGATTACTCCCTCGCAACTATAGGTCTTCGTTCACACTAGATGAGGACTTTAGCGGGTCTGGTCGCAGGATCAGGTTCCCCGTTACATCGTAGGGATTCAGCTTAGTTGTATTGTAGGGACAGAATTCCCTTCTTTCCTTACTGGTTGTAGCAGATCATAACAATGGGTACTGGTCCACGCATCGGTGGTCAGGTGGACCTTGCTACTGAGGGCTTTTAGTAGCGCATGTTTAATTTTTCCCTCAACATGCTTTTGCAGACCAGGGACGGCTTGCCTGCTGAAATGAAATCGGCTTGGCACATTGTATTGTGGGATTGACAATGATATTCAGTTACGGAAACTGTCTGTCTCCACCAGCCTGAATCACAGCATTTCAAGGGACAGGAGTTTTGCAATGCCAGCATTCAGAGCCTGTGCTCGTGCATGGTTTGCGGAGTATGGCCGTCTTTTATCCCATGCCTGTGCTACCGATGGCTGTTTTGTGGCCTGGGAGTGTGAGGATGACAGGGAACTTGCTGCTGTGTGTGGAATAACAGTTTGTCTCTGGACAACAGTGGCCGAGGTTCTTCCATGGCGATCCTGTGAGGAAGCATAACCAGCTGTGTGTGAGCTCGATGAAGAGGCTTCAACACAACCTGAAGATGTAGGTGCTGCTGTAGGTTGGCCTACATCTCTAGTGTGTCTTTGTAACTCAACTACGTGCTTTGTCCGCACATGTTTCCACATATTTGTGGTATTGAGGTGACTGACACTTTTAGCTATTTTTAATTTTTAATTACACAGCTTGCATTTCACATAGCAAATATCATGTGCAAGTGTGTGAAAAAAGGACCACGCAGTGCAAGTCCTGGGAGCGCACGTTTTGACTTTTGGAAGACAACTGCTCCGAACAGGTGCCAAACTGGAGGCTACAGGCAACCGAGTCTGCAGCCTAACTCTCCCTCCTGTTTGTACCGTTGGGGCAATGTCTTCCTCTATCTTCCTTCTATCACTAACCATTTCTCTAGGCCTCTCCCAGCTTTCAACCAAAGTACTGGTTCTCACCCACAAAGCTCTCCACAGTGCAGCACCCCTCCTACATCTCCTCCCTCATTTCTATCTATCGGCCTAACCGACTGCTGCGCTCTGCAAACGACTTTCGACTAACCTCTGCACTAATACGTACCTCACACTCCCGACTCCAAGACTTCTCCTGCTCTACGCCAATCCTCTGGAATGCTGTACCCCAAGAAATTAGGACTATCCACAATTTGCATGGTTTCAGGCGCTCCCTCAAAACACATTTGTTCAGAGCGGCCTATCACATTCACTAATCAAAGTCATTCTATGTATTCTGTGTAAGTGTGTGTGTGTCTCTAGCCCATTCACTATCTCCATCCCTCAGTCCCTTAAGATGGCTGGAACATCATTGTAAATGCACCATTGTATATAAACACCTATACTTTGTATCTCCCCCATCTCATTGTACATTGTAAGCTGTCACGAGCAGGGGCGACTTATTTAGCTTAAATTATTGTATTGTTAACGTTGTTACTTATGACTTGTGTTCTGAAACGGCTAAACTGTAAAGCGCTGCGGAATATGATGGCGCTATTAAATAAATATTATTATTATTCCTCTGAGCTGCTCCCACCACCTTCCTGTTCCTCATGCCATGTTGGATCTTGGACCTCATCATCTCCACTACCCTTTTCCAACACCTGCTGTTGGGTGGTCTGGCCAGCACCATGCTCAACAGAAACTGGCACCTGGGTCTCATCATCATCAGATGCGTTCTGCGGTGTGCTGACCATCGGCACTGTCTCACCCGCCTCTTCAGATTCAGAGAGACACAGCTGTTGCGCATCACTGCATACTCCCTCTTCACATTACAGAATGCTGCTTGGCTGGGCCCCTGTTTGCAAGCCAATAGATTCTGAGAACAGAAGCAGACACTCAGCTGGCTCCTGTACAGAACTCTCTGACTGCCTGGGCAATTTGCCAGGCGGTGAAGAGACAGATGGTTGCCCAACAGTGCTGTGGTCCTGAGAGGAGGTGGAAGCAATTGAAGTCGATGCATTGGCTGACATCCAAACAACAACGGCTTCAATTTGTTCTTCCCGCAGCAGGGGGGTACTCCGAGCTCCTACAAAAGTGCGCATAAAGGAACGCTCACGGGGAAAACTGGTGGATGCTGTGTCACTGGGGGCCGCAGCAGCCACAGAATCCCCACGTCCTCTCCCTGAAGAAACTCCACGACCACGTGCCTTACTCCCTGCCTTCTTCATCTTGGTAGATTGATAAAGAAACTCTGAAAAGTTATAAGGTCTAAGTGTGGTTATTCCGCAGAGACTGCAGTGAACACTGCACACAACTGTTCACTACCCAATGCGTCTCAGCAGGAAGGCAGTCTGTGCGTCAAAACAAAGGCACAAGCATACATCCATGTACCCTGTTTATAAAGCTATATAAAAAAAATTATGTAGTAGTGACGCACACTTTATTGAGGTACAGTATTACATCGCCATTCACCATCTGTGGCTATGCAGTCTCATCTATATATACCTTATCTATCTGTTGTCATGCTTCCAAGTCGACAGTCACAGTCAGCCATAAATAGCAATTTTCACTATGCACTATGCACTTTTGAAAGGTTATGTTTGTTAATAAAAATGATTATTGCCACATATTATGAGTATTACATGATGGAAATTGTATAATTTTGTATAAAATATTTAGTGACATTATTCAGCAAATGGAACATTTTAGTAATATCACAGATAACTTGTAATGCTGATGATGTTTTGAAGTCAGACATTCATTGTCTATACAATAAAAATGGTGTACATACTGTTACTTATCCATCATTAATGGATTCAGATATGTACTTGTATGCTTTTATGTACAACCGTATAGCAGATTCCTTAACTAATTTATTTTGTGGTTTGCATTGCTGTTCAACATGTTAATGTATGTGTTTATGTTTGTCAATTCTTTATTTATCTAGATATTAGTTTAAATGAAATCATCATCTTATGGTAGTAAAGGTTATCTTTCTCTTGTTTGAAGTATAGACATTTAAAATTGACAGGTAACAAGGAAATTACTTGATCTAGTATTTAAACATCCTCCTTGACCCTGGGCTCCAACACCGCCAGTTGTTGCTCGGAAGTGCTGTTAGCACAGTCAACACTTGCTCCTGTGTTACTGGGGTTCAGTAACGTCAGCTGGTCCTCGGTTGTGCCATTGGCTCTTTTCCTTCTGCTGCCCCTCCGGGTTCCAGCACAGTCAGCTGGTCCTCGTTACTTGCATTGGCTCTTGTACCTTCTGCTACCCGTCCGGGTTCCAGTACCGTCAACTGGTTCTCCGCAGTGCCTTTGGCCTAGGTGCCTCCATCTCGGTATCCGAGTTCCAGCAACGTCTGCTGGTCCTTGGTAGTGCTTTGGAGCACAGGTACCTCCTGCTTAGTAACCGTGTCCCAGTAACGTCAGCTGGTCCTCGGTTGTGCCATTGGCTCTTTTCCTTCTGCTGCCCCTCCGGGTTCCAGTACCGTCAACTGGTTCTCCGCAGTGCCTTTGGCCTAGGTGCCTCCATCTCGGTATCCGAGTTCCAGCAACGTCTGCTGGTCCTTGGTAGTGCTTTGGAGCACAGGTACCTCCTGCTTAGTAACCCTGTCCCAGTAACATCAGCTGGTCCTCGGTTGTGCCATTGGCTCTTTTCCTTCTGCTGACCCTCCGGGTTCCAGCACAGTCAGCTGGTCCTCGTTACTTCCATTGGCTTTTGTACCATCACCAACAGGACAAAGAAGGTTAAGACAAACTACAAGATACAGAACAAGAGACAGAAGAACAATAAGCAGAAGATCAAAAAGCAGAAGAACATTAAGTATAAGACCAAAATGAAGAGCAAAATATATGCTCTAAATTCTAAGCAGAAGAAGACTAAGCAGTGTATGGGGGTGAGTCCGTTCCTCCTCGTGGTGCCCCTGGAAAATGCCTGATGCTGCTGCAGGCTAAACTGAACGCGGACAAATACTGTTGTAATTAAAATCTTTCGTGACAGCAAGAACGGAAGGATGAAAATTCAGAGTTTTACAGATTACAAGTACAGGAATGTCTGTCACAAATAAGAATATGATGAAAAGGATGAATAGGAAGAAGATGAAGAAGTAGAATATGAAGAATAATAACTGTTTAATAAGAACAATATAAGTAATGTTAACAAAAAGATGAATAGCAAGAAGTTTTAGAAGATTAAGAAGGTGAAGATGAAGAATAATTTGATGAGAAAGATGATGCTGCTGAAAATTATGAAGGAGAAAGTGTGTGAAAAGTTAAAAAGGTGAAGACCATGGAAGTTGTGAAACAGACATATTTGACAAAATAGAAAAAAGGTTAACAACATTGTCAATTTGTTCGTCAATCCGAACGTATTTCCTAAAAAAAAAAATTAATGCTATTCCATTGGATTGGGTCAAACATCTATGCCTTTAATGTCTCCTCAACCTCCCCCAATACATTCTACATTACTCTTTGTTGTTTTCCTTCATGTACAATTAACCAACAAGGCAAGAATGGGTTTTTTTTAATTTCGATATTTTGTTCCCATAGAATTACATGGGACTTCCGGTATCGGTATCGGGTATCGCCGATATTTTAGTGATATCGGCGATACCATTCCGATTCCGATACTTTAGGATATCGGAAAGTATCGCTCAACTCTACTTCTTGGTAAATGAAGATGCAATCCAGAGTACTAGTTACAGATGATAGCAGGAGTCTGGCTCGCCTGGAAGCATTCTGGGGATCCACCCTGCCAGGTGGGGTTAGAGGCCTTCCTGCTGAGCTCTCTTTTCTGGTCCCTGCTGCCTGTAGCTAAGCTGCGACCTTCTTCTGCGTGTTGGCTTTAACCTGTATGGCAAACAGCATGAGCCTATCACCGGCACTGTCTGTTCACTAGCAGCCCTGGGCTCTTGGTCTGCTGTGGTGCCTCCAGGTGTTCGGTGTGGTCAGGGAGCTTGCAGTCCCCTGCCCTCCAGATTCGGCTGTCGTGGCATACAGCACCCGCACAGCCCAGGACTCTGGCATCCTTTTTATCACCGCTGTGCTCTGGGATCAGCTATGACGCAGGTGCTATTCCCCAGAGCCCTAGTCTCCACTCCTCTCTCTTCCCTCTCCTCAATCTAACTGACTCTTTCCAGAACAATCTCCTTACCTCAACACTAACTCCTCCCACCAAGTGTCACTCCCTTAAGCTCCACCTCTTTTGGTCTGGAGTTAGAACAAGTGTTGGATGCTGTGTATTACCTCACATGGGGACCTCTTCCTGCTTCAAGGCATGACATCACCACCCTGTAGAGTGAGGCAATGTCACCGTGGCAACTGGACTCTGGGGTGCCACACTTACAGTGCCCAGCATTGTAAGTTTTCATTTTAGTAACACTGCCCAGTTGATGCAATGTAAAAAGGTTGTCACATTTTGTCCTCTTAGTCCATGTGTCAAACCTGAAACGACTCATATACCTTGATTCTTTTCAGGTTTTTCTCCAGGCTTTTTCCCTATTTATACCTGAGCGTTTAGAGCATATGAACTGCCTCTGTCACAAAGTGTCCATATCTTGATGCCATACTTTGCTGATTTACTTAGTATATATTGTATGAATGGGCACCTACCGTGGAATGCCACAAGATGTTCATCCACAATAACATTTTCACCAGTATTGTATAATTTTGGAAGACTCTATCCATTTATCCCAAACTTCTCTAATAGCTAGTTATTAGAGAATTATCTGATGCTAGCTAGGGACAATTTTCCTGCCTGGACAGAAGGCTCAAAGTCCAAATTACGTTTTTGATTTTACACTGAATTGCTTGCATCGGATTAGTTGTCTGGGTATAATGTGCCTCGGATTCAACTTCAGAATCAGAATTCTCATGATCACTTTCCCCACCATTTATGTGGTCTTCAGCTTCAGACACTTTTTCCAGTTGGATATATTCTTCAGAATCGGAGGCATTGGCAAGCTTTTACAATTCAGCTTCACTCAATGGACGTCTTCGACACATTTTTATCCAGTTTTCGAAATAATGGACACTCACGGCTTTCAAGGGGTCAAATCAGCATTGTGGAATAAAATAGCACTATAAATAAACAGCAATGATAATGATAAAATCACAGCAAACACTAACCAGTGTAGCAACAATAAGAACTTATATACTACAGCGAAACAGACGTGCACAGGTCAAAGCCCATAGAATCATAGAATCATAGAATCATAGAATGGTAGAGTTAGAAGGGACCTCCTGGGTCATCTGGTCCAACCCCCTGCTCAAAGCAGGATTCTCTAAATCATCCCAGACAGATGTCTATCCAGCCTCTGTTTGAAGACTTCCATTGAAGGAGAACTCACCACCTCTTGTGGCAGCCTGTTCCACTCATTGATCACCCTAACTGTCAAAAAGTTTTTTCTAATATCTAATCTGTGTCTCCTCCCATTCAGTTTCATCCCATTGCTTCTAGTCTTTCCTTGCGCAAATGAGAATAAAGATGATCCTTCTACAATGTGACTGCAGTAAATCCATCCATCTGCAGTAAATTGCAAATGTATCGGACTCAAGAATGGGCAGGACCTGGAGAAATCGATAAACAATAATAGATGCAATAGATGATCCACAATGATTTATAATATAATTTATGTGACTGAAAATATAGCGGGAGATCTGTTGGAAACACTTATCATATTGACCCGAGCAATACATATGTAACAATCTTTATTTCATACAAAAAAGTTAAAAAAAGCTCTCATAATAACTCCTACCCATAAATAAACTCATCTAACCACGATTTGCATATCCTCATAATAAATAATTTGCAGCTTCACAAAATTTTTTTCGAGATAGACCCGAACAGTACAGCCGGGTTAAAACACCGTCAGGCAAAGAATACAATGGCTTTCAGGAGTGTTGCAGTTTTATACTGAAAATAAATTTAAGAAATACTGTTAAGAAGTATTAAAAATAAACAAGTAGCTTGAAGTAAAAAAAATCTATTAAAAAGTCAACATGTAGTGCAAATATAGTAATATTAAATACAAATATATATTGTTTCTAGGGATGAGCTAATTGGTCCTTGAAGATTTGAGGGTTTTCTTTTTAACTGTAAATTTTTATTGAATATTATATTTTAACAAATGAAAACAAAAGTCCAAATAATTACATTCTGAACAACTTTCAAAGAAAAATATAAAAAACAAAATAAAATAGAGACATTTGAAGGAGCTTCAAATACAAAGTACAGTAAAATGAAATATAATATACAGTGGGTATGGAAAGTATTCAGACCCCTTTAAATTTTTCCCTCTTTGTTTGATTGCAGCCATTTTGTAAATTCAAAAAAGTTCATTTTTTTCTCATTAATGTACACTCTGCACCCCATCTTGACTGAACAAAATTGACATGTAGAACTTTTTGCAAATTTATTAAAAAAGAAAAACTGAAATATCACATGGTCATAAGTATTGTTTTTATTGTTGGCTGGGCCAGTCAAGAATGGTCACAGAGTTGTTCTGAAGCCATTCCTTTGTTATTTTAGCTGTGTGCTTAGGGTCATTGTCTTGTTGGAATGTGAACCTTCGGCCAAGTTTTTTAGCAAACTCTATGCAGGCTTTCATGTGTCTTGCACTGAGGAGAGGCTTCCGTCTGGCCACTCTGCAATAAAAGCCCGACTGGTGGAAGGCTGCAGTGATAGTTGACTTTGTGGAACTTTATCCCATCTCCCTACTGCATTTTTGGACCTCAGCCACAGTGATCTTGGGATTCTTCTTTACCTCTCTTACCAAGGCTCTTCTCCCACGATTGCTCAGTTTGGCTGGATGGGCAGGTATTGGAAGACTTCTGGTGGTCCCAAACTTCTTAAATTTAAGGATTATGGAGGCCACTGTGCTCTTAGGAACCTTGAGTACTGCAGAAATTCTTTTGTAACCTTGGCCAGATCTAAACCTTGCAACAAGTATTATTGAAAAAAATATTATTGAATTATTATTGAAAAATAAATTATTGTTGAAAAAATGACTAAGTATGGAATGGACAAGGCAACTGTTAGGTGGATTCATAACTGGCTTAGTGATAGGACCCAAAGAGTGGTAGTAAATGGCTGCACATCCAGTTGGAAGAATGCATCAAGTGGGGTACCACAGGGCTCTGTCTTGGGCCCTGTATTGTTCAACAACTTTATCAATGATTTAGATGAAAGAATTGAGGGTAAACTGATTAAATTTGCTGATGACACAAAGCTAGGAGGAATAGCTATACTATAGAAGAGAGAGAGAGGATTCAAAAATATATAAATAAACTGGAGGAGTGGGCAGCTACTAACAGAATGGTTTTTAACAGGGAAAAATGCAAAGTACTACATCTGGGAAATAAAAATGAAAAAAACGTATACAGAATGGGAGGAATAGGGCTAAGCAACAGCACATGTGAAAAAGACTTGGGTATACTAATAGATCACAGACTGAACATGAGTCAACAGTGTGATGCAGCAGCAAAAAAGGCAAATACAATTCTTGGATGTATTAACAGAAGCATACAGTCTAGATCACGTGAAGTCATTATTGCCCTCTACTCCTCTTTGGTCACACCTCATCTGGAATGCTGTGTCCAGTTTTGGGCACCACATTTTAAAAAAGACATCAACAAACTGGAGCAAGTTCAGAGAAGAGCGACCAGAATTGTGTCCGGTCTGCAAACCATGTCCTATGAGGAACGGTTACAGGATTTGGGAATGTTTAGCTTGCAAAAAAAGAAGACTGAGAGGAGACTTAATAGCTGTCTACAAATATCTCAAGGGCTGTCACATTGTAGAAGGGTTATCTTTATTCTCATTTGCACAAGGAAAGACTATAAGCAATGGGATGAAACTGAATGGGAGGAGACACAGATTAGATATTAGAAAAAACTTTTTAACAGTTAGAGTGATCAATGAGTGGAACAGGCTGCCACGAGAGATGGTGAGTTCTCCTTCAATGGAAGTCTTCATACAGAGGCTGGACAGACATCTGTCTGGGATGATTTAGTGAATCCTGCTTTGAGCAGAGGGTTGGACCAGATGACCCAGGAGGTCCCTTCCAACTCTACCATTCTATGATTCTATGATTCTATGATAATTCTGTCTCTGAGCTCCTTGGCCAGTTCCTTTGACCTCATGATTCTTATTTGGTCTGACAAGCACTGTGAGCTGTGAAGTCTTATATAGACAGGTGTGTGCCTTTACAAATCAAGTCCTATCAGTTTAATTAAACACATCTGGACTCCAATGAAGGAGAAGAACCATCTCAAGGAGTATCACAAGGAAATGGACAGCATGTGACTTAAATATGAGTGTCTGAGCAAAGGGTCTGAATACGTATGACCATGTGATAGTTCAGTTTTTCTTTTTTAATAAATTTGCAAATATTTCTACATTTCTGTTTTTTCAGTCAAGATGGGGTGCAGAGTGTACATTAATGAGAAAAAAAAATGAACTTTTTTGAATTTACCAAATGGCTGCAATGAAACAAAGAGTGAAAAATTTAAAGAGGTCTGAATACTTTCCGTACCCACTGTAAGGAATCGCTCGCCCTAGTGGTGAAGAAACCAGAGTATTAAGTGATATACTCAATATCAAATTCTGAAGTAAATCCTTATAAAAGAATTTAAAACTTCACTATGAGCTAGCTCTATCCATTAATCTACTAGCTGATAAATAAACTAGACATGAAATGGACAAGACTTAGACAGGAAGGGTTGTGGGAAGGGGAAGAGGCACAGATCTTAAAGAAATAATAAGAGAAGAAAGACCTAACCTCTAATCTGAGCCCAATAATAATCCCAAAGAGCCCAAACTGTAACAAATCTGTCCACTCTCGCTCCTAACAAGACCATCATACATTCTATCCTATGGATGTCAGCAATTCTGTTCAAATGTTGATGGGAGGAGGGTGAGGTTTGCTTCCAGTTAAAAGCTATCAAACACCTCGCTGCTGTAAGTATATGTAATAACAGTTTAGCTGGATTCTTCCCCATCCCCCTAGGAGAGACATTTAGGAGATAAATAGCTGGATCTAATTCATCCTCCACAAAAAGAACTTTGCAAATTGAGGCTATTACTTCTTTCCAAAAACTAATGCTCTTTGAACAAGACCAAAAGATGTTATATTGAGAGCCCACCTCCGAGCCACAACGCCAACAGAGGTTCGAAAGCTGGGGGTTCAATCTGTGGAGGAGATCTGGGGTGTGATACTATAACATCAAAATTTTATACTGATTCTCCTTATATAGAGTGCAAATAGAAGATTTAGCTGCCTTTTCCCAAATGTGTTGCCATGTTTGAGGTGACAGACCCTTCCCCAAAATAGACTGCCATCTACTCATGTACAGATGTTTTCATTGCTGTCCTCCATGGGGATAATTTATAATCCTATATATATCCGAGATTAATCCCTTAGTTGATGGGCCCTTTTTGCAAATCATCCCAAATTAGACGGTACAGACACCCTCGATGTTCCTTATAACGACAAAGCAAGATGTTTAATCTGCATATACTGAAAGAACTCCTTATTAGATGTAGGAAGTCTAGACTTGATATTGTCAAATGAAAGAACCTCCAGCTTGTCCCCATGCACCAAGTCTGCAAATCTGAATAATCCCACCGAAATCCACGGGTGAACCATTGCAGTATCCATGCTATTTGGTATCAGAGGCTGATAAATGAATGATATCATTGGCGAATTATGAGAGGCCAGATGAAACTTCTCATACATGCAAGCCAAATCACCCTCGTAAACTGCATAGGACCCAATAGTGGAACTGAAACCCTGATAGACTTATTTGTCCCAGTAGGGAATTCAGATGAATTGGGGCAAGCCATAGCTTTTGTAATGTATGTGATACAGTTCATATAGCGTCTTGTGCTTGGTGCGATGAAAATACTTGAGACACAGGTTGATAAAGAAAGTCTTGTATTCCTTCATACAAATTGGCAAAAATAAACACACAGGTTGCAAACACAGAAGCAGGAGACACAGCAGGCCAGAGTAATCTAAGTTCATCAATAACTCTCCACAACAGATTCAGATCTTCTTCTATGTTACCGCAAGTCCATGCAAACGTGAGGCTTTCAAGAGCAGAGTTCAGAGTCCACAAGTGCTTCAGAGTTTTCAGTAGAAATGGCTGGAGTACAAGGTCCAGGCTTCAGGAGTCAGAACACAGTTCACTGCAGCTAGATTCTGAAGCACTGATTGCTCAGTGTGGCTGTTTAAGAAGCAAACGGAGAGAATCAGGGCGGGAACATGCAAGCTGGAAAACTCCATTTTAACTGAGGGCAAGATAGCTGCAGCAAAACAGAAAGCAAAATGGCCGACGAACAAACTGAGTTTCAGAAACAGATACACAGAACCTTACAGCTTTTCTATTTCCATCCATTTGTTAAAAGCCCACAGTGAGGCCCAAGAGTGAATCCTGCGCAAATGGCCGCCTAATAGCACTCAACAATGTCAGAAGCAAAAAGACCCCCCTTGCGTTTTGTGGGAGACAAGGACATGCTTAGAGATCCGATGACACTTACCATTCCACATGATCCTCACTATAGATGCCTGGAGAGACTTAAGTTCCCACATGGGGACCTTGACCGGAGAAAGGAGGTTTTAGTTTAAGTAAAATCTCCTGACATTCACAGTTTGAAGCGAATTCAGACATTTTGAGATTTGCTTTGTGGTTCGCAAAAAATAAACTTGCTCATTTTCCAGTGTTCAGAGGCTTCAGGGAATGGGCTAATGTCATTTAGCTGTGCTGCTCGAACTTCCCATAATGCCCTGCAACTATGACATCTAGCGGATTATCATACCTTATACAGTGGTGGTCAGTACCTAGGCCATCACAGATGAGCGGTTCCCAGTGGAGCACAGATTGTACAGCAGAGTCGTTTTCCATCTTCAGAGTCATTAGGTATCTCTGTTCTGTAAAGTGTAAGCTCTTATATTTAGCAGGGTCCATTATCCCTCTTTCTCCTGTAGAGTGTAAGCTCTTATGGTCAGTGGAATCCTCTCTCCGGTAGAGTTGCTTTCTATCTCCAGACTCTTTAGGTATCTCTGTTCTGTAAAGTGTTATCTCTTATATTTAGGAGGGTCCATTCTCCCTCTTTCTCCTATAGAGTGTAAGCTCTTATGGTCAGTGGAATCCTCTCTCCGGTAGAGTTGCTTTCTATCTCCAGACTCTTTAGGTACCTCTGTTCTGTAAAGTGTAAGCTCTCATATTTAGGAGGGTCCATTCTCCCTCTTTCTCCTGTAAAGTGTAAGCTCTTATGGTCAGCGGGGTTCTCCCTCTCCTATTCCCCACTAGTATTTTCTGACCAATTACAAGCTCTCCAGTATTGAGATTTGCATTATTGAGATTTATTTATTGAAAATATAATTTTGAGGGCAATTCAGCCAAGTGGGTAAATTTGAATTTCAAAAGATTCACTCATCTCCAATAGTTTCTTATCTCTCACAAACTATGTTTTTAATTCCACTTTTTCTCTTTTATATGGCAGCAATAATTTTTTTTCTGATGGCTGAATGCATGTAATAATGGTGTGATCACTGATCTTCAAGGAATATTCATTTTCATTATAATTCACTTTATAGTGAGATTATAAGTAGGCACTGCTCAGAAGTGACAGCCTTTTTCTGTTGAATACCCTTTCAATAGTACATACCACAACCATGGTAGCATACAAATATACTGTACATGCAATAAAGCATTTATTTTGGGAGGAATGGAATCCATTTCCTCCCACCCAGTGATAGATCAGTGCAATGAATGGCTTCCATGGTACACCTACGCGTAATGATATATGCTGCATATCTACTCTATTAGAATTTCTTATAATTGCTCATATTTGTTAGTGGTACTTTCACTTAAAGCTTACTTTGCAGAACACAGAGCACTTTCCTTTGATTCTGAGTCTTCAGAGTGTGTGCCTCAAACTGATCAAAGCCATCTAAATCTGAAACGTGCAGAAAGAGTACCAATATGGAATATTGATGTATTCACAATATTTAGGCTATAGATACACACAATAGCTGCATATTGGACAGAACAGTGGTGAATTTCATCCTTAGAATTGTTTGGCACATGATTTCCATACTGTGGTCTAAACAGTCATCATCTATTATTTGTTTTTTAAGAATGTTTCAAGAAGCAAACAAGGCATGCAAAAACCAATCTCCAATCTAAGCACAGAGTGACAATATCTTCCCACTGATATATTACTAGCATTGTATATGAGAAAGAAAATGACACATTTATTTTAGCTATTATTGCGTCTATAAAGTGCTTATGGTCATTTCTTGCTGATAACTTTCCAGCGTCAACATTTGAGCGACCAGCAGTAATAACCTATTTCTCTTCCATCTTCAGTCCTGCAAGGAGGCGACTTTATGTGAAAATAGAAATGAGCTGTGAGATATCTGTGCAGCTAGCACATAGTTTATAAGTAACAGTGGAACAATCCCAATAAAACAGAAAGGGCCCTTATATTGATTGCATTTCTTTCTTTTACTTCCAAGTTTCCTTAACTAAGGGAAAAGGTGAAGCACATGGGGTAACATTAGGATATAAACTTTAGCATTTGCATCAGTCAGAGCAAAGGTTCTGAATGTGAACCTCGTGACCGGGTTGTGATGAGACTCCAATGGGTTTCTTGAAATTGGTGAAATCATGGAAAGATATTAGAAATTTTGGCAAAGAGAAGATTATCACGATGTGCTGGATGCACACACCTACGCGTTTCGGCGCCTATCTCAAGGTGAAAACACTTGACTCTCCTGATCTCATCCTCCCTGTGAGTGCAGCCTGCACATTGTCATAACCTCCACTTTGCCAAACTCCTCTCCTCCAGCCACCGGGCTGAAGCAACAACTTATCAGAAGTGTTGTGTCCATACAAAACCCCTACAAGTGAGTGCTACCATCACCCTCACCCCCATTTTGTTCCTTCTTCTGTGCACCTGTGAGCCATCCAGATCTTATCATATTGCAAGTTTTGTCTCTTGTCCAACATTGTACAAAAATCACAGACGCCTGTACAGATCCCATGCTTTTACATGGAAACATTTGCTGCACCAAATGTCACCCTATGACAGACATAAGAATGATGCATGTCATCAGTTGTGCTTAGCTAAGGGCTAAAAAAATTTGGTTGAGCATAAAGCCCCCATCACACTAAGCGAGATCGCTAGCGAGATCGCTGCTGAGTCACAAGTTTTGCGACGCAACAGCGATCTCAGCAGCAATCTCGCTTTGTGTGACACTTACCAGCGATCAGGCCCCTGCTGTGAATCGCTGGTCGTGTGAGAAATGCCTGGACATTTCTTTGGTCGTTGAGGTCCTGCTGGGTAGCATGCATCGGTGAGTTTGACACCTTTTACCAAGGATCTCCCTAGCAACTCAGCACTGAGACACATAGGAGATACATCGTTACACAGGTCGCTACGGGTCGCCGATCATTGGTCACTGGGAAGATCACTGTTTGGCATCTCACCAGTGATCACAAAGCGACACAGCAAAGATCCCTGCCAGGTCGTATCGTTGTCAGGATCGCTGCTGCGTAGGTGAGTGTGACGGTACCCTAACTAATACATGTAAACAGGGCCGGCTCCAGGTTTTTATGGGCCCCTTAGGCGAAGGAGCCTCTGTGGGCCCCTTTAACACAGACCACGATTCATGATGCACAGATACAGCAGAGAAATATGGGTACAGTACAATGCCAAATACTTCTCTTCTTACAGTACATGAGTGATATCTATTGTAAATTGTACAATAGCTCAAAAACCGCCAAATCCTCACAGCGCACAGAACAGACTGGACAGTACAGTCCTCCATACAATATTATGGGCACCACAGTCTCCCCCTCATCACCCATATAATACCCCATGCAGGATGTCACCCCCCATATAATGCTCCATACAGAATACTGGACCCAATATAATGCTCCATACAGGATACTGGTCCCCATATAATGCTCCATACAGGATACTGGTCCCCATATAATGCTCCATACAAAATATGGAGCTCTCCTCTGCGCTGTACTGCGTTCTGCACTGTTACGGCTCAGGAAAGGGCGCTGTGGAAAGACTCCCCATTATCATCATGATTGCCTCCTTATCATCATCATTGCCTCCCCATCATCATCATGGCCTCCCCATTATCATCAATGCCTGCCCATCATCATCATCTCCTCCCCATCATCATCAATGCCTGCCCATCATCATCAACTAGAGGCAGCCGTGGAGCGTTCCTACGTTGGTCCTAGACGCCTCGTCACAGCCTGAGAAACTAACTATACCTAAAGATAGAAAGAGGAAAGCTATCTGCCCCGGAGCAGAGCCCCAAAGAACATAGAAAGCCCCCAAACATGTAATGGCGGTTAGACAAGAAGAAATACTGACACAGACAGAAAATAGTATGAGCAAACGTTGGGGCCCAAACTATCTAAATAGAAAAGGATAGGAAGGGCACTTACTGCAATCCCCAAAAAACCCTGAAAAGCACCAACTCTACTAATTTCAAAAACATCAAAGACAGAAAAAGAAAGCTATTTTGACCATAAAATGTAAATTTATTAAAAAATCATTTAAAAATTACATACAAATATTAAAAAAGGAGGAAACCAAGTGCAAAAGAGGCAAACACTGGAGGGAAAAATTCTATAAAAATGCAAATAATATACAAAAAATGAATAGAAAAGAAATAAACAAAAATATATGTATAGGTCTAGTGGCCATAAAGTGCAAAAAAATGCAAAAATATAGTGCAAAGGTTTAAGGAGCTGGGAACCAACTTCCAATTTAAAGTTTGAATATGACTCGGTGCCCTCTTATCCACAAAAATAAATATACTGCTAAAGAAATACAAAAAATATGCAGAAAAGGGGAACATAAATACACCATATTCAGCTCAAGAAGCATCCGTCTGTCCTGAAGAAAATCGAGGGTGAAACCCAGAATTACAAAAAAATGGAGACATCAAAGTGGCAGAGCTAGCCCTATTATTAAGAGCAAACTCAGCCAAAGGCAAAAAAGAGACCCAGTCATCCTGATCAGCAGACACAAAGCATCTTAGATAAGTCTCCAATGTCTGGTTTGTTCTCTCAGTTTGACCATTGGTCTGAGGATGAAACGCCGAGGAGAAAGACAACTGAACACCAAGCTTAGAACAAAAGGTCCTCCAAAATCTGGAAACAAACTGGACTCCTCTGTCAGACACAATGTTCTCAGGAATGCCGTGTAAACGAACCACGTGCTGAAGGAACAAAGGCACCAATTCAGAGGAGGAAGGCAACTTAGGTAATGGCACAAGATGTATCATCTTGGAAAACCTATCACAAATCACCCAGATGACGGTCATTCTCTGAGAAACAGGGAGGTCGGAAATGAAATCCATAGAGATATGGGTCCATGGTCTCTTGGGCACAGGCAATGGCATCAACAAACCACTAGAGCGAGAGCAAGGCTTGGAGCGAGAGCAAGTCCCGCAGGACTGCACAAATTCCCTGACATCACGAGACAAGGTAGGCCACCAAAAGGACCGACTAACCAAGTCTCTGGTACCAAAAATTCCGGGATGACCGGCCAACGCGGAACAATGAATCTCAGACATCACACTCTTTTTCCACTGGTCTGGGACAAACAATTTCCCAACAGGGCAGCGCTCGGGCCTATCCTCCTGACACCCCTCCAGAGCCAGTCTCAAATTGGGCGAGATGGCGGAAAGAACTACACCTTCTTTCAAATAACAGAAGGATCAGATACCTCAGGAGAGTCTGCAAGGAAACTCCTCGAGAGGGCATCCGCCTTAACATTCTTAGTGCCAGGAAGAAAGGAAACCACAAAATTAAAACGTGTGAAAAACAAGGCCCACCTGGCCTGTCTAGGATTAAGTCGCTTGGCAGATTCCAGATAAACCAGATTCTTATGGTCCGTAAGGACCACCACCTGATGTTTGGCTCCCTCCAGCCAATGTCTCCACTCTTCAAAAGCCCACTTCATGGCCAATAACTCCCGATTACCCACGTCATAATTACGTTCAGTAGGAGAAAATTTTCGAGAGAAAAAGGCACAAGGGTTAATTTTAGAGGTCTCTGGATCTCTTTGGGACAAAACGGCACCTGCCCCAATTTCAGAGGCATCAACCTCCACCTGAAATGGCAGAGAAACATCAGGCTGCCGTAGAACAGGAGCAGAAGTGAATCTCTGCTTAAGTTCCTGAAATGCAGAGACTGCCTCAGGAGGCCAATTCACCACATCAGAACCCTTTTTGGTCAAATCAGTTAATGGTTTAACAATAACCGAGAAATTACCAATAAATTTACGATAAAAATTGGCAAAACCCAAAAATCTTTGAAGAGCCTTTAATGAAGTAGGTTGGACCCAATCACAGATGGCCTGAACCTTGACCGGGTCCATTTCAATAACAGATGGGGACAAAATGAATCCCAAAAATGAGATCCTCTGTACGCCAAAAAGACACTTTGATCCCTTCACATACAGAGCATTCTCTCTCAAAATCTGGAATACAGTTCGAACATGTTTCACATGAGAGTCCCAGTCATTAGAAAAAATCAAGATATCATCCAAATAAACAATCAGAAATTTATCCACAAAATCCCTGAAAATGTCATTCATGAAGGACTGGAAGACAGAAGGAGCATTAGTGAGCCCAAAGGGCATCACAAGGTACTCAAAATGCCCCTCAGGGGTGTTAAATGCCGTCTTCCATTCATCCCCGTGCTTAATGCGAATAAGGTTATATGCCCCCCTGAGGTCAAGCTTAGTAAACCAAGTAGCGTTTTTCACCCTGGAAAACAGGTCAGAAATCAAGGGTAACGGATATTGATACTTCACAGTAATATTGTTCAAAAGACGATAATCAATACACGGCCTTAATGAACCATCCTTTTTGGCCACAAAGAAAAAACCGGCACCTAAGGGTGAAGAGGATGGTCTGATATGACCCTTCTCCAATGACTCCTTGATATAAGACCGCATAGCGTCATGTTCAGGTACAGACAAGTTAAAAAGGCGACCTTTAGGGAATTTACTACCAGGCACTAATTCAATAGCGCAGTCATAGCTCCTATGGGGAGGCAAGGATGCAGATTCACTTTCGCTAAACACATCAGAAAAATCAATCAAAAAGTCAGGAACATCCTGAGCCTGGGGGGAGGCAGAAAAAACAGGAGTGTTGGTATTAACACATTGGCAGCCCCAACTGGTTACAGACACAGATTTCCAATCCAAAACAGGATTATGAGACTGTAACCAAGGGAAATCCAGCACGATAATGTCATGCAAATTATACAGAACCAAAAATTTGCAGCTCTCCTGATGATCAGGTTCAACCCTCATTATCACCTGAGTAGAGAACTGAGGTTTATTCTCAGCCAAAGGGGTAGAATCGATCCCCAGTAGGGGAATAGACTTCTGTAGGGGTATCAAGGGAAACCCGCAACGTTTAGCAAAATCAAAATCCATCAGGTTAATAGCTGCTCCCGAATCAACGAAAGCCTGAGCAGAAAATGAGGACAGAGAGCATATCAGAGTAACAGTTAATAAAAACTTAGTCTGAACACTACCCAAGACAACTGAGCGTGCAAAACGTCTTCCCCGCTTAGGGCAGACTGAAATAGCATGAGAGGCATCACCACAGTAGAAACATAACCCATTGCGCTTTCGAAACTCATGACGCTGTGCCTCAGAAACCACTCTATCACACTGCATGGGTTCAGAAGCAGGTTCACAAGGCAAAACTATTCCACGCATACTTCTCCACTCACGCAAACGTCTGTCAATTTGAATCGCTAATGACATAGAATCATTGAGACCAGAGGGGACAGGGAATCCCACCATAACATCCTTTACATTATCTGACAGACCCTTCCGAAAAAGGGCTGCCAAAGCGTCGTCATTCCATTTGGTCAGGACTGCCCACCTGCGGAATCTCTGACAGTATAACTCAGCATCATCAAGCCCCTGATTTAATGCCAACAAGGCTTTTTCAGCTTGATCAGTGACATTAGGCTCATCATACAATAACCCCAAGGCCTGAAAAAATGCATCAACATCACTCAAAACAGGATCCCCAGGTGTGAGGGAAAAAGGCCAATCCTGAGGATCGCCGCGCAGGAGAGAGATGACAATTTGAACCTGCTGCGCTGCGTTCCCTGAGGACTTAGATTTTAAGGCAAAAAACTATTTACAATTATTTTTGAAATTCAGAAACTTGGTGTAGCATCGGCGTCCCTGCCTTCTGCCAGGCAGGGACGCTGTTCCCCTGCGACAGCGTCCTCTGCCAGGCAGGGACGTCGCCCCTCTTACCCGCGCTCAGCGTCCTCCTTCCGCCCTGCTGGGGCCGCGCGCCCTATCCAGCTGGCAGGGGAAGCGCCCGCGCCCTCCCCCGCTCTTAAAGGGGCCGCGCGCATCTTTCAAAAAGGTCCCCGGCCAATGCCGGAGGACTCCACCCTATATAAAGTACTTCCTCCTTAATGGAGGTGCCCGAGCAATGTTGTTGTTGTTGCACTGTTTACTCTGCTTCAGCCCTCAGGGTCCGTTACCAGTTACCTGCCTGTTTCCTGCCAGTTTGCTGTCTGCTACCTGCCTGCAAGCCTGCCTGGAGGTTCGGCCGTCACATGCGGTGACCATCGGCAATTCTAGAGACTCTCGCCTGCTCACTTGGGGGCGCTCATCTGCCATCTGACTGCAAGCCCACCTGAAGGTTCGGCCATCACCTGCGGTGTTCATCGGCTGTTCCAGAGACTCTCGCCTGCTCACTTGGGGGCGCTCATCTGTCATCTGCCTGCTAGCCTACCGGGAGGCTCCACCGTCTCAGGTCGTATATACCTGTCCAGTCAAAGACTGCCCCGGCTCCTTGCCTGCCTGTTTATCCAGAGACTGCCCCGGTCACTTGCTGTGACTTCCTGCCTGTCTAACCAGAGACTGCCCCGGTCACTTGCTGTGACTTCCTGCCTGTCTAACCAGAGACTGCCCCGGTCACTTGCTGTGACTTCCTGCCTGTCTAACCAGAGACTGCCCCGGTCACTTGCTGTGACTTCCTGCCTGTCTAACCAGAGACTGCCCCGATCACTTGCTGTGACTTCCTGCCTGTCTAACCAGAGACTGCCCCGGTCACTTGCTGTGACTTCCTGCCTGTCTAACCAGAGACTGCCCCGGTCACTTGCTGTGACTTCCTGCCTGTCTACCCAGAGACTGCCCCGGTCACTTGCCGTGACTACCCGCCTGTCTAACCAGAGACTGCCCCGGTCCCTTGCCGTGACTACCCGCCTGTCTAACCAGAGACTGCCCCGGTCACTTGCCGTGACTACCCGCCGGTCTATCCAGAGACTGCCCCCGTCACTTGCAGTGACTTCCTATCCGTCTCCCCGGGCGCCACCCGCTCCTTTACAAGGAAAGCCTCCTTGTATAATAAAGCTCAGAGGTTCCGCCTCCAGACCCGTTACACTTGGCTCGATCCCCCAAAAACAAATCTGGCATGGGAATCCTAGGTTCCACAACAGGCAACCTAGCAAGATAGGTAGCAATACTCCGAACCTCAGTGGCAAGCTGATCCACACGGCCAGACAACTGTGCAAACTCCATTGAGAGAAAAAATCCTCCCCAGCACCCAGAGATACAGAGGGAAAAAAAAAAAATGCAACAAACAGAAAAATATCTCTGACAACTCTGACAACCTTTTTTTTCTTTCACAATATTTTTCCCTTCTGTGAGTACCATATAATATTCAGTTTTGGCCGGTGATACTGTTATGATTTGGTAGCTGAGGAGTGCAGGTAAAAAAGGCAATACACCAGAGCAGTTGGAATCTATGAGATTGCAGTATTCTGACTAACCACCACAACTAGAGGCAGCCGTGGAGCGTTCCTACGTTGGTCCTAGACGCCTTGTCACAGCCTGAGAAACTAACTATACCTAAAGATAGAAAGAGGAATGCTATCTGCCCCGGAGCAGAGCCCCAAAGAACATAGAAAGCCCCCAAACATGTAATGGCGGTTAGACAAGAAGAAATACTGACACAGACAGAAAATAGTATGAGCAAACGTTGGGGCCCAAACTATCTAAATAGAAAAGGATAGGAAGGGCACTTACTGCAATCCCCAAAAAACCCTGAAAAGCACCAACTCTACTAATTTCAAAAACACCTGAGATCACACGACCTCTACCACCTAAATTAGTTCTCTGGTGTAACAAAATCAAAACAGCAGCCACTGAAAAAACTGGAAAAAGCAAAAGTACAAAACATCAGTGGCTGAACTAAACTGAGAGGGCAAAAGCCCCCGGAGGGGACCCTGAAGGCCCCCACAGAAGTGCAGGACAAAATGCAAAAATCAAGCACAAAAACAAAAAGAAGAAAATGTTTATCTGTTAGCAGGAGATGCAGACACGACAAGAAGGCTACAAAGGAAACAGGAATCAAGGATTGAGACCAGAACAATTGATCACCGGCAATCCTGATGGGAAGGCGACTCCCTTATATAAGACCAGTCAGTAACACCTGATTCCCAATCCTCACAATCTTCACTGGACAGTCCAGTACCGCTTGTAACCACCAGAGGGAGCCTCTGCTCAGAACTCATCTCAAGTCCATTCACAACACTTCTCCCCATCATCAATGCCTGCCCATTATCATCAATGCCTGCCCATTATCATCATCTTCTCCCCATCATCATCAATGCCTCCCCATTATCAGCAATGCCTGCCCATCATCATCTCCTCCCCATCATCAATGCCTGCCCATCATCATCTTCTCCCCATCATCAATGCCTGCCCATTATCATCAATGCCTGCCCATTATCATCATCTTCTCCCCATCATCATCAATGCCTCCCCATTATCAGCAATGCCTGCCCATCATCATCTCCTCCCCATCATCAATGCCTGCCCATCATCATCTTCTCCCCATCATCAATGCCTGCCCATTATCATCATCTTCTCCCCTTCATCATCAATGCCTCCCCATTATCAGCAATGCCTGCCCATCATTATTTTCTCCCCATCATCAATGCCTGCCCATTATCATCATCTTCTCCCCATTATCAGCAATGCCTGCCCATCATCACACACAGACAGCACACAAGCACTCTCTCACATACTTATACACACACATACACACACAAAGCACCGCACTACATACACACAGACACACACAGAGACACACACAGAGAGACACACACACACACGTCTTACCCGTCCGACGTCCGCGCGCTCTCTGCCACAGCCGGCCGCTGAATGATGACGTCATTCAGCGGCGCTGCTGTGAGAGGAAGCGCCGGCGCCCCCTGGAGCCCGGAGCTGCGGCTGCGGAGGCACGGGAGAGGTAAGTATTGCGCCGGCTGCACCGGGGCCCTGAGCA
>JARQOD010000005.1:199844615-199906580 GCA_033576555.1 Oophaga sylvatica | reverse complement strand
GAAAATGTCTTATCTGTTAGCAGGAGATGCAGACACGACATAGAAGGCTACAAAGGAAACAGGAATCAAGGATTGAGACCAGAACAATTGATCACCGGCAATCCTGATGGGAAGGCGACTCCCTTATATAAGACCAGTCAGTAACACCTGATTCCCAATCCTCACAATCTTCACTGGACAGTCCAGTACCGCTTGTAACCACCAGAGGGAGCCTCTGCTCAGAACTCATCTCAAGTCCATTCACAACACTTCTCCCCATCATCAATGCCTGCCCATTATCATCAATGCCTGCCCATTATCATCATCTTCTCCCCATCATCATCAATGCCTCCCCATTATCAGCAATGCCTGCCCATCATCATCTCCTCCCCATCATCAATGCCTGCCCATCATCATCTTCTCCCCATCATCAATGCCTGCCCATTATCATCAATGCCTGCCCATTATCATCATCTTCTCCCCATCATCATCAATGCCTCCCCATTATCAGCAATGCCTGCCCATCATCATCTCCTCCCCATCATCAATGCCTGCCCATCATCATCTTCTCCCCATCATCAATGCCTGCCCATTATCATCATCTTCTCCCCTTCATCATCAATGCCTCCCCATTATCAGCAATGCCTGCCCATCATTATTTTCTCCCCATCATCAATGCCTGCCCATTATCATCATCTTCTCCCCATTATCAGCAATGCCTGCCCATCATCACACACAGACAGCACACAAGCACTCTCTCACATACTTATACACACACATACACACACAAAGCACCGCACTACATACACACAGACACACACAGAGACACACACAGAGAGACACACACACACACGTCTTACCCGTCCGACGTCCGCGCGCTCTCTGCCACAGCCGGCCGCTGAATGATGACGTCATTCAGCGGCGCTGCTGTGAGAGGAAGCGCCGGCGCCCCCTGGAGCCCGGAGCTGCGGCTGCGGAGGCACGGGAGAGGTAAGTATTGCGCCGGCTGCACCGGGGCCCTGAGCAAGCGGGGGGGCCCAGTGGCGGCGCTGACACCGCTCTCCTCCGCTAACGGGCGCGGGGGTGCCAGACGGCGAGTGGGCCCCCCCTCCTGCTCAGGGCCCCGGCACTTGCCCGGGTGTGCCGGGTGCTGACGCCGGCCCTGCATGTAAACCTTGCATAATAGAGGTGGGTAAAGAAATAAAGGCACTAATCATATCATGGATGACCAAGTACCAGCCATTAAAGTAATTGCTTACATGATAATAAATATGCCATTGATTATCTAGGATCGCCTGCTGGCAAACACTCAAGAATAAAAAAAAAATGATTGATGTTAATTTTTAATTGTTCATTTCATTTCATGTTTAAATTTTCATTGAATTTAACAACAGACCTAAATGTATTTGTCATCAGTTTTTAAAATCTTGGGCGGGCATCCATGACAATGGGGTGCGGCCTTCTTTCTTTTGGCACCAAATCGCTTGCATGATGCCCATGAAAGGCAGCACCCTCCTGTACTTCTGCGCCAATGGTCACCATCTTTTCAGCAGTGGTCAGCGCCATCTTTGTTCCCTTTTCCATAGTCACTGATCCATAAGTTCCAAAAGTCCTTGCCTGCGGTCTTGCAACTGTGAGGCTGTGAAGGTCCATCCTGCCGACTACGCCAAATGTAACAAGGTGGCACCGGGTGGTAGTCCCAGCCAAGTCAACTTAGCCACAGTCAGTGTACAACCCAGGACCTCGTACAGAAATGGACGGTACAGACTCAATTCTAGGCACAACTGCAGTCCAACAGGGAAACAATTTAATAAAAGGGATGAATAAAGTGCAACATTAACTTCCTGCTCTCTCCCTAACAATATCTACGGCCATACCCACAGCAGCCACGGCGGCTGAAAGAGGAAATAGTCCATATGCCGGAATCTAGACGCTTAAAGTCCCTTCGGTGGGCACTTATGTAGTCCTAGTGCCTATTGTGCTGTCCAAAGATACGGGGCAGCAACCTTTACCCCTCCTGGGTCCAGGCAGCAGTCTTTACCCCTCCTGTGGTCCAGGTAACAGTCTTTACCCCTCCAGAGGTCCAGGTAACAGTCTTTACCCCTCCTGTGGTCCAGGCAAGGCTCCCAGCCGCAGCTGAGCATCTGCCCTGGGCAAACATGCCCGGGCTCTGACCAGGAAGCAAGAGCTTCCTGCTCCCTCAAGGCTGCTAGTCCCGCCCACAAACTTAACCCGTGCTTACCCTGTACTAATCACATAAATTGTAATGGTACAACATTAGGGCATTGCAAACACAACACATAAAGTTAATACAGACATCATACAGTAATACATGATACATTGAATAAAGAAGCATCACAGCAATACAACATGGACACATATTAACATATTAATGCACAACCCGCAGTCGGGGCACCGCATGGGGACCACATACAGGGAAGAAGAGAGGGAACAGCCAAGGGTTTCCGCCACCTCCTTACACATACCCCTTAAAAGTAAGGACACTTTTTGTGAGCCATTGAAGGGTAAAATGGCCAAGTGCCCTTTAATGTAATAATTCCACCTAAGTGATTCCTATAGTAGCAATGCCCCTATTGTCTTCTTAAGTACCAATGCCCTAAGTGACCTCTCAAAGTAACAATGCCCAATAGTTCCACCTTGAAGGAATACTGCCCTGCCTGGACACTAACATCTTTTAGACTATAGGTCTTCTGCAATCTGTGGCCTACAAGATTAAGGTTTGTGGTATCAACGTGATATAAAATGCTGCTTACCCAGAGATCTGAGGCATTGGGTAGATGTGCCCCAAATATTCAACGCTAGCAACGTCACCTGTGTGAATATTCCCTAAGACAGACAAACCCTTTAAAGATGGTGGCAGAACTTTGACAATGGAACAGAGATCTGACTTCCGAGCATGTACCTAAAATTACATCAAAATTAGGTGTTTTGTGAGGAGGTTAATCGCAAGATCCAGAATCACAACAAATATGGCTCTGGGCTTGCAATATGTCCTTCTTTAATTACAAGTTCTTTAGTGGGTAATTTCTGACACAAACATGTATTTTTTACATCAACACTTTTGTTGGAAATACTGCAGAAATTAATTACTGATCCATAAAGTTACCAAAATGGTCTAACATATTAACCCGTTTGTGACTGGCAATATGACTAACGTATCATTAAAATGCACTCGTTACTAGGCATGTTATTTAATTTTAGGGCACTTAAAAGATTCAATAATAAATAGTATAGAATGATAAACGTCCACTGTTAAGTTAATTGACTTCCCGTTAAGCACATTCAAAAGTTGAGCGGGATGTCAATCAAGCGAAAAGTGGACGTGATTGGACGGAGAACAGCCAGGGCTGCTCAGTGCTGTGTCCCACGCGATGACTGGCACAGATTTGGGCACTGTGTGATTATAATGTTGTTTGCCTCCTATCACTGTAAATGTTCGTCGGATGCAGTAATAAGGCAAGAGGCAGACAAGGGGTTAACAAGAATTTACTTTAACAGGTTATCTTAGACTTCAGGGAGTACTCCACGCAGTAGACAATGACACAACCGATATGAAGAATGAACTTGCACAAACAAATATACAATATCTCAAAAGAGGGAGGAGGATAGGAGAGAAATAACTTATCGGTTGGAGTTCTTGTTGGGGGACGGTTGGAACAACTCTCGACGACGTCGTAGTCCGTGAACAAAGTCTCTGGCTCTGCTGTGTAGGAAAGAGATGCACTGTCTCCTGACCGTGCCAAAGTATCCGGGTCTGTGGGCCTTGGGTCCGTTGATGCGTGGATGAAGTTCTTACCATTGGTTCCTCGGGAGTGACGCTGTACACCGGAATCACACCGCAGTTCAGGTCGCAGGAGAAGAAAAGCCTCGCACGGACTCACAAAGTTCGGGAAAATGAGAAGCGTCTGCTAAACTGCACGTTATGGACCTGATGGGTAGAGGGACACTAGGTAGTGGCTGAGAGGGTGAGTCAGTCCATAATGAGGTGGCGTCAGTGGTGGTAGTAATCTGAGGAGAGGAGGAGAGGAGAGGAAATCAACCTTCGTCCTACTCTGTAGTCTCCTTCCCGCCAAGTGCCTCGTGCTCCCATGCTCAGTCCCTTTTATCTCCCCATGCCCCCTTTTATAAGGTGTTCAGGCCCTTCCCATACAGACAAGTCGTCCCCCGGCAACAGTGGTGACAGGCCCGATAGTTCTGGCTCCAGAGCACATTTCAAACTCACAACACTGTTCCTGTTCATCCTCTTACATCACCGCAGTGTGCTACCTATGACACACATGTTCTGGATGCTAACTATAACCCCTGTCCTGCAGCTAAAGGTTATTTGTCATTCTGTGCTGAGAGGTGCTCAGATAGGGTACCACTCCATTCACAATACAAAAGAGAGAAACCGACACTCAGAAGCATGAAGAAAAAGCGTGGTTTATTTAGAACTGCAATCCAGTATGTAAAGTTTTGGTCTGACACTCAGACCTTCATCAGACGGATTGCTATAGAATGATATAGTGTATATAGACAACACAATGTGGATCAGGGTAGCAGCCCAATGAAAGGGTTAATACCCTCATCCACATTGTGCTGTCCATATACACTATATCATTTTATAGCTCCTTCTTATGAAGGTCTGAGAGTCAGACCAAAACGTTACATACTGGATTCCGGTTCTAAATAAATGTGACTACATAGCATTTCTTCATTATATAGTAATGAACCCCATTTTGGGCCACTTTCAGATATGTATCTCCCATATCCTGGGCTCTGTCTGGCATATGTGTCCCCCATCCTGGTATATACAGTACAGACCAAAAGTTTGGACACACCTTCTCATTTAAAGATTTGTCTGTATTTTCATGACTATGAAAATTGTACATTCACACTGAAGGCATCAAAACTATGAAATAACACATGTGGAATTATATACTTAACAAAAAAGTGTGAAACAACTGAAAATATGTCTTATATTCTAGGTTCTTCAAAGTAGCCACCTTTTGCTTTGATGACTGCTTTGTACACTCTTGGCATTCTCTTGATGAGCTTCAAGAGGTAGTCACCGGGAATGGTTTTCACTTCACAGGTATGCCCTGTCAGGTTTATTAAATGGGATTTCTGGCCTTATAAATGGGGTTGGGACCATCAGTTGTGTTGTGCAGAAGTCTGGTGGATACACAGCTGATAGTCCTGCTGAATAGACTGTTAGAATTTGTATTATGGCAAGAAAAAAGCAGCTAAGTAAAGAAAAATGAGTGGCAATCATTACTTTAAGAAATGAAGGTTAGTCAGTCCGAAAAATTGGGAAAACTTTGAAAGTGTCCCCAAGTGCAGTTGCAAAAACCATCAAGCGCTACAAAGAAACTGGCTCACATGAGGACCGCCCCAGGAAGGGAAGACCAAGAGTCACCTCTGCTTCTGAGGATACGTTTATCCGAGTCACCAGCCTCAGAAATCCCAGGTTTACAGCAGCTCAGATTATAGACCAGGTCAATGCCACACAGAGTTCTAGCAGCAGACACATCTCTACAACAACTGTTAAGAGGAGACTTTGTGCAGCAGGCCTTCATGGTAAAATAGCTGCTAGGAAACCACTGCTAAGGATAGGCAACAAGCAGAAGAGACTTGTTTGGGCTAAAGAACACAAGGAATGGACATTAGACCAGTGGAAATCTGTGCTTTGGTCTGATGAGTCCAAATTTGAGATCTTTGATTCCAACCACCGTGTCTTTGTGCGACGCATAAAAGGTGAACGGATGGATTCTACATGCCTGGTTCCCACCGTGAAGCATGGAGGAGGAGGTGTGATGGTGTGGGGGTGCTTTGCTGCCGACACTGTTGGGGATTTATTCAAAATTGAAGGCATACTGAACCAGCATTGCTACCACAGCATCTTGCAGCGGCATGCTATTCCATCCGGTTTGCGTTTAGTTGGACCATCATTTATTTTTCAACAGGGCAATGACCCCAAACACATCTCCAGGCTGTGTACGGTCTATTTGACCAAGAAGGAGAGTGATGGAGTGCTATGCCAGATGACTTGGCCTCCACAGTCACCAGACCTGAACCCAATTGAGATGGTTTGGGGTGAGCTGGACCGCAGAGTGAAGGCAAAAGGGCCAACAAGTGCTAAGCATCTCTGGGAACTCCTTCAAGATTGTTGGAAGACCATTTCCGGTGACTACCTCTTGAAGCTCATCAAGAGAATGCCAAGAGTGTGCAAAGCAGTCATCAAAGCAACAGGTGGCTACTTTGAAGAACCTAGAATATAAGACATATTTTCAGTTGTTTCACACTTTTTTGTTAAGTATATAATTCCGCATGTGTTAATTCATAGTTTTGATGCTTTCAGTGTGAATGTACAATTTTCATAGTCATAAAAATACAGAAAAATCTTGAAATGAGAAGGTGTGTCCAAACTTTTGGTCTGTACTGTATGTCCACCATTCTGTGCCCATCCTGGTACATTTGTTCAATATTCTGGGCCCATCCTGGTATATATGTCCCCCATCCTGGGCCTACTGGTATATATGTCCACCATCCTCTTCTGTAACCGGCACAGAGGCTATAAGCTGAATTCGGCATGCCTGCTATGACAACACCAATTCCTGGCATGCCGGCTTCAGCTGCCAGCCTCTGATTGGCCAGCAGTGTGTTCTGCAGTGCGATACGCATCAGCTGAAGTAGGCACTGGTGTCAGTGAGCTCCACTCCTGCACCGACTCGGTCATGGTCCTCATCTGAGAGTTTCCCGCAAAAGAAAGCATAATATGGGGACAAGATTATGTAAACCCTACCCCTTTTAAAGGTCCGGAAATGCCAAATTTGATGTGATTGGTTACAGAAATTGTGAAGTTTTTTGGCCAATTGGACAGTGTTGAAAGCCATATGCCTAACTAATATTGGTTACTATGGAATACAACATATTCATAGCTATAAGGCCCTATCCCCCATACCAGCCAAAGCCTAAAGCTGAAGTTTCTTCAGATCTAATTAGAATCCGCTTGTTTCATTTTATACGTAGATGAAATGATTTGTTTGTGTTCTCTTTTTTAACTGCAGTCATCTGGGAAATGTTCATTACCTTACCTTGACTTAGAACTTCAACAACTTACAATCAAATCATTGCAAATGGAAAGTTTTAAAACCAGAATTTTTATCTCACTTATCTAAGTATTAACTCAAAGTGAATAATATACAAGATAGCAGATATGTATGATAGCCATTCTACGCAGTAAAACAAATCACAGTTGTGCTGGTAAAAGCGCTTGTACAGCCTAAGGAATGTGGTACAGGAAAGGATCGTTAAAAGGATTTGTGCCTCTATGAAATTCACCGCTAATCAGCAAGAACAATCTTCAGTTTAGAAAATGTTTAAAATTGAGCATTAGGGCTTTTACATTAATGGCCAGTCCTTAGGATAGGTCTTCAATGTGTGATCAGTGATGGTGCGACACCCAAAACCTCCGCCGATCAGCTGTTCCCGATGCTAGAAGTGTTCAGTTGCGGAGCTGTACAGCTCTATTAATGGTATAGTGGACATACTACACATCTGCCCCTTATTGAAATGATGTGCAGTTCCCAACCGCGGCCACTATACTATTGATGGGGCTGTGCCTTGCATCTGAGCATGTTTAGCCAGTTCCTGGAACAGCTGATTGCCGGAATTACTGTGGGTCACACACACCCCCACTGATCAGATATTGATGGCCTCTTCTAAGGATAGGCCATCACTGTAAACGTCCTTGACAACTCCTGTAACAATGGCACATGGTATGTGGGGCTGTGCCACAGATTTTGCACTGGCGCCCAAAAGCTTTCAGTTCAAATGTACCTGTCACTTCACTCCAAACCACAGTAAAAGCAATGTCTTATTTTCCTCATACATCACAAATTAAAACTGCTTGCGGTGTTTATTCCAGTCTTATGTCTAGGAAACGGTTCTCATGCTCTGTAATATGCCATCCACTATTTTTAAGTGGATGGTCCCTCTTTATCAGCATTATAGGTGATGGAAATTCCTTTTCCTCATTTCCCAGCATGCATTGTGTCTGCAATTGTTCAATGACTTGCCTGTTCCAAACTAAAAGTTTGATCTCTGTTATGCCGGTATGCAATATGACAAACTGGAAATCAGGAGCAGAGAGATAAAGAGCCATCCTAACTTCGTGATATCCGTCTCTGCGTCTCTTCTGATAGATACAGACTACACTTGATAACAGGCACTGGACTGAAAGTTAGACAGAAGGGACACTTGGTGGTGTGGCATTTTGGAGTGATATTTTGGGGCTGAAGTATCTGTGAAGTTTTACTTAGGTTAGTCTTGATGATCAGCTACATTTTGTTTATAGCAAGAAGGTTAAAAACATGTGTAAAGCCGCATCGCTCACATTTCATGTGACAACAGCTGTAGCCATGTTGGTTATCAATTTGAATTACGGAACCTTCTCAGAAGCTAATGGCAAACTATCACTATGGAATTCATTGAATGTACAGAATGACAATTTGCCATGCATCTATGAAAATCTTATTGAAAAGTGATAACCAGAATGGAAGGGCTTGGAAACTCCAGAAACTTGTCACAAGCAGTGCTGCCTGTGGTAATTATACACTTTGGGTTTTAACATGTCTATAAAAAACATTTCTCCTTTTACCTACAATGCTTGACCCATTACTTTCTTGAAGACCACCGATTCTCTCTGTATCGCAGAAAAGCATATCACAAGGCCATAAGTCTGGAGCTGTTTGTTTTACAGTGGGGCCCTATAGCTGCAGAAATACCATCCCTGCAAACCATTCCCTATTAATTTTTCATTATGAACTAAACAAGCTGCTCCGGTCCCTGTGATTATCTTGCAACATGGCTAACATATTGTACAGGTCACAAGGCCATTAGGCTGCTGTACCACGGAATAATCATTACGCTAATTTTCTAACGAACGTAAACACTTAACCGCTGCCATCAATTTATCTCAGATACGTTATGTGTGATATATACATATATATACTGTATATCCATATATATCTTTTCTTCCTACTCGTTTCTTAAGTCGTTATGTGACTTGAAGAAGATCCTCATTAGGACAGTGAGTTTTCAATCATTCTTGGTAAATAGTGAAGACATGTGCTGCCATGGGAACATCTGTTTTATGATTTCTTATTTTAACCGTAAATCTGTACAGTTTCTTGTGTTGTCACATTGTCTGTCCTTTTTCATACAAATTCCAGCATTTGGCAGCTACATAAACACACATGATTAACCCTTTATTTGTACAAGTAACGTAAGAAGGTGAAGGTGGCCCCAGCCTGCTTCTTGCCAGTTGCATGTTGTCCCTACTTTAACTGCATTGTTTTTTCTGTCACATGTGAACATACCCTTATTGGCTGCCTGTGTCTGAATCTAGTTAGATCAAGCAACAGCATCCTTGTTCTCAAATCCTTGTAATCAAGTGATCTTATGTGATCACTGAAACAATAGGGTCAGTGGATCTGCCTAACACCATTGTCATTATATAATACAAGTTCTCACAAAATTAGAATATCATCAAAAAGTTACTTTATCTCAAATCTTCAATACAAAAAGTGAAGCTCATATATTATATAGAGTCATTACAAACAGAGTGATCTATTTCAAGTGTTTATTTATGTCATTGTTGATGATTATGGCTTACAGTCAATGAAAACCCAAAAGTCATTATCTGTTGTGAATGGACTTGAAATGAGTTCTGAGCAGAGGCTCCCTCTGGTGGTTACAAGCGGTACTGGACTGTCCAGTGAAGATTGTGAGGATTGGGAATCAGGTGTTACTGACTGGTCTTATATAAGGGAGTCACCTTCCCATCAGGGTTGCCGGTGATCAATTGTTCTGGTCTCAATCCTTGATTCCTGTTTCCTTTGTAGCCTGCTGTGTCGTGTCTGCATCTCCTGCTAACAGATAAGACATTTTCTTCTTTTTGCTTTTGTGCTTGATTTTTGCATTTTGTCCTGCACTTCTGTGGGGGCCTTCAGGGTCCCCTCCGGGGGCTTTTGCCCTCTCAGTTTAGTTCAGCCACTGATGTTTGTACATTTGCTTTTTCCAGTTTTTTCAGTGGCTGCTGTTTTGATTTTGTTACACCAGAGAACTAATTTAGGTGGTAGAGGTCGTGTGATCTCAGGTGTTTTTGAAATTAGTAAAGTTGGTGCTTTTCAGGGTTTTTTGGGATTGCAGTAAGTGCCCTTCCTATCCTTTTCTATTTAGATAGTTTGGGCCCCAACGTTTGCTCATACTATTTTCTGTCTGTGTCAGTATTTCTTCTTGTCTAACCGCCATTACATGTTTGGGGGCTTTCTATGTTCTTTGGGGATCTGCTCCGGGCAGATAGCTTTCCTCTTTCTATCTTTAGGTATAGTTAGTTTCTCAGGCTGTGACGAGGCGTCTAGGACCAACGTAGGAACGCTCCACGGCTGCCTCTAGTTGTGGTTGTTAGTCAGGGTACTGCAATCTCATAGATTCCAACTGCTCTGGTGTATTGCCTTTTTACCTGCACTCCTCAGCTACCAAATCATAACAGTATCACCGGCCTAAACTGAAAATTATATGGTACTCACAGAAGGGAAAAATATTGTGAAAGAAAAAAAAAAAATGGTTGTCAGAGTTGTCAGAGATATTTTTCTGTTTGTTGCATTTTTTTTTTCCTTCTGTATCTGTGTAGCCCTGGTGTGAAGGCACACGCAGTACCCTGGAGGATGTGCGGAGAGGTAACAGTTTAATGCTCAATAAACATTCACTCCATCACACACTTAGACACACCCATAGGGTATGTAGCCAGTGAGTCAGAGAGTTTCCTGTCAGGAAGACAGAGGTGTCAGTCTAGCCTGGACGTGGAGGGAGGAAGAAGTTCAGCCAGATCCTGTCAGCAGTTCTTAAAGTGGAGGCTAGTAAGGGTGAGCCAGTTCACCTTAGCCTAGTCAGAGCTGTGCTTAATCAGAAGACAGACAGTTTGGAAAGAGGAGTTAGCAGCAGAACCTTCAGTCTCCTGTCCCAAGGACAGTGGAGTTCAGTGACGTGCTCCTGAACTAGAAGATTACTGAGCACCTGTTAGCAAGCTCTGGGAAGAAGCAAGAAGGGACTAGCCTGCATTACCCTAGGAAGTGTGGAGTGCTTATGCTACAAGCGCGGACAGGGCGAAGGGCGCAGTGGAAGGAATTCAGTAGTGCCTTAAGGATTGGATTATCCTGCACATTGTCACCGGTCACTGGCGACCGAAGTGTCACTATAGCTTTAGGCATAGTGATAGAAAAACCAGAGTCTTACTGGACCTTAGGTCGCAGCAAGCAGCCCTTGGAGTGTCAGTACGTAACAGGGGTCAGGTGGAATAGGAACTTTGAGCCTGATCAGCAAAAGCAAGAACCTAGTTTCATCAAAGGAAGGCTCCGACCACAAAACTGACCGGGCAGTACAGCTTGGAGAAGCTGGAGAAATTGGAGTGAACTAGGCTTTATGCTGGTTGGACTCATCATCTTTGAAAGTAAAGGAGGCCCCCAACCTGTTCAGCTGTTATCTCAAAGCACATCCTCCACCCGACCAGCCTCCCTGGGACCTGCCTTATCATCTGACAAGTAAAAGGTATGGAAAGACGCTGGATGGTGTGAGACTGATTTATTTACCTGCACCCGACATCACTAATTTCATAGACTTTGAGGGACCAGTCCCACTGTAGGGGACCCGACATCTAGCTGCCTCACCATCCCCTCAGAGATCTACAGCAGCGCTGGTCTTAGTGATCAGAGAACTACAGGTGGCGTCACGAACTGTATATATACCTATCCCCTGTAAATATCTCCCCCCCAACATACGCCTGACCGCCAGGGCCACAGACCGAGCCAGCGCTACCTGTGACAACCCCATAGACTTCCATGGGCTCGGCTCTGAGTACCCCATTGCTCTGGTAAACCACAATTGTGGTGCGGGTCGAGACAACTTGGCGTCACGAACAGGATGCGAAACTTGCAAAATTGCGAGCCCTGTGTGCCTGTGGAGGTGTTTTTGTGAAAAAGGACTGTTTGCTATTTTTGGCGCTAAAATCCGCCATTTTGCCGCCAAATTCGCGCCCTGAGGCGCTGGAGAAGAAGGTGGGCGTGGATTCGTGGGCGTGTGCCCCCCTGTGGCGCGAAGAGAATGCCTGCCCTCTCAAAGTGCTATTACAACATGCGATCCTGCCCTACAGCAAAGGAGGTCCGCCTCCTCTTCACCTTCCCTGCGAAGAGGAGGAGACGCAAACCCCGCCTCCACGGAAGAGACCGGACGGCTCTGAAAGAAGAAGAGAGACTGTTCTGGAACATCATGGAGGCAGGACGTGTGCAGCCGAGCAGGGAAGCGGAGGAAGGCAGGCCCCGTTCCCCAGCCAAGCTGCCACTAGAACCAGAACCATCTGTGGTCCTGCACCTGCAGCAAGCCTTGCTGGAGATTGGAGAGGAAAATGCCAGGTTAAAGAAGATGATTTCGCAACAACCTGGCATGGAGGAGATCGAGAGACGCCGGCGTACCCTGATACAGCGGCGGCTGTGGGACGCGGTGTTCTCTCCCCTCGACGACCCCCCACGATTTGAACTACCAAGACTTCTGCTGCCCAAGGCTAAGGAGCAACCGGAGGCTACCCCCAAAAGGACTGACCCTGAACCTACCGATGGAGCGGTGGAAGCGAAGGAGGTTGAGGAGGTACTGCCAGTTCCGGAATGCCCGCCCGGCCAGGAGGCCGCAGCAGATGATCGATCCCCGGTAGGGACACCGGAGGGGTCCTGTCCATCATTACCAGACGTCAACTGGGATGAGATGGCGCGCCTGGATGACGTCGCCTACACCGCCCAGTGGGAACGTGAGTGGCAGCGTCGCGAAGAGGAACAGCGACGCCGGCAAGAGGAAGAGCGGGAAGTGCAGCGAAACCGACAGCGGCAGCATGCAGAGCTCATCGCGGACAAGGAGACCGTTCGCCGCGATAAAGGTACCCGGAGGGAACCACGACGTCAGGGGTGCGTCACCGAATTCCAGTTCCGCAAGGGCTGGGGTTTTATCCGGGAACCGGGACTTTACCCAGGGGTATTTGTGAGCCGACGCGATGTAGAGTCCCACCTACCACAAGGCCATCCGGGAAGGGACCTGGTTAATGGGGACATAGTCACCTATACACGGGACTGGGGTATGAAGGGATGGTATGCCCTTAATGTCACAATCGTCCGTGACCCCGTCCCCGACGCAGGTAACGTCACCATTGCCAGCGCATCACAGTCCCGAGCTTCCGCTGCACCAGGCCGTGCCCCGGCATCGCCCCCTGAATGTCCCTCGCAGTTCGAAGCACCGCCTGCATACTCTTCACTGCCTTGTCCTCCTACTACATCGCAACCTGCGACCCAATCTACATCGCAAACTGCGGTTACAGCTGAATCGCTACCTGCAACGCAAACTGCGACGCAATCGGCGTCTCACAAGGATGACATACCCGTTGCGCCCCTAGTGGTTCGCACGAGGACTGTAGCGACCCAAACCCTGATAGCAGGTCACGACTTGTTGGTCATGGGATCTAAGGATCATCGTATTGTTCCAGCCCCCGGGATGGAAAGTATAATGGAAGCCTGCAAGAAAATGTGAAGAACGGTAGGACCCAGACAGGGTTTACCGCAACAAAGAAAATGTAAAAAGTTTTGATAAAAGAAATAATTGCTGTTTTGCACTTTATTGCTATATATAGGGTTTACATAGTTTTATATATAATGAGTAGAATGCCCGGCTGGGTACCAGAGTGAAAATTTGAAAAATTGAATGCATAGTTTTACATAAAATGCCCTGTTGGGTAAAGTAAAAGTTATAGAAGAATGATGCATATTTGAAATATGTATATATATATGTCTCTTATTATGTCAATGGACTTTGAGGCTGAGGACTGTGCCAGCCCAGAACTTATCTCTGTAAATAGTTGCACTAAGGTGCATTATATTGGTTTTACATGAAACCACCTCAACTACCTCTGAATATAAAACCCGTGTGGTGTGGCACTGAGTGAGGTCTGCATTCAGATGTCCTGCAGCCCACCCAGGACCCACGTTGAAGGTTTGGTGCGGGTCCTTCACAAGAATATTGTCATCTATTTATATGAAAATGTCTATTTAGTATTTTGTATTTTTCTATGCCTAGTGTTATAATGCAACGTTCAAGAAACCCGTACCTCCCGGATGGGAAGAGTTAATGTTTATTGTTAATGAAAACAAACAAAATGTCTTCTTGTATTTCACAGCCCGGAGTGCTGTATTTTACCATGGGGGAATGTGTAGCCCTGGTGTGAAGGCACACGCAGTACCCTGGAGGATGTGCGGAGAGGTAACAGTTTAATGCTCAATAAACATTCACTCCATCACACACTTAGACACACCCATAGGGTATGTAGCCAGTGAGTCAGAGAGTTTCCTGTCAGGAAGACAGAGGAGTCAGTCTAGCCTGGACGTGGAGGGAGGAAGAAGTTCAGCCAGATCCTGTCAGCAGTTCTTAAAGTGGAGGCTAGTAAGGGTGAGCCAGTTCACCTTAGCCTAGTCAGAGCTGTGCTTAATCAGAAGACAGACAGTTTGGAAAGAGGAGTTAGCAGCAGAACCTTCAGTCTCCTGTCCCAAGGACAGTGGAGTTCAGTGACGTGCTCCTGAACTAGAAGATTACTGAGCACCTGTTAGCAAGCTCTGGGAAGAAGCAAGAAGGGACTAGCCTGCATTACCCTAGGAAGTGTGGAGTGCTTATGCTACAAGCGCGGACAGGGCGAAGGGCGCAGTGGAAGGAATTCAGTAGTGCCTTAAGGATTGGATTATCCTGCACATTGTCACCGGTCACTGGCGACCGAAGTGTCACTATAGCTTTAGGCATAGTGATAGAAAAACCAGAGTGTTACTGGACCTTAGGTCGCAGCAAGCAGCCCTTGGAGTGTCAGTACGTAACAGGGGTCAGGTGGAATAGGAACTTTGAGCCTGATCAGCAAAAGCAAGAACCTAGTTTCATCAAAGGAAGGCTCCGACCACAAAACTGACCGGGCAGTACAGCTTGGAGAAGCTGGAGAAATTGGAGTGAACTAGGCTTTATGCTGGTTGGACTCATCATCTTTGAAAGTAAAGGAGGCCCCCAACCTGTTCAGCTGTTATCTCAAAGCACATCCTCCACCCGACCAGCCTCCCTGGGACCTTCCTTATCATCTGACAAGTAAAAGGTATGGAAAGACGCTGGATGGTGTGAGACTGATTTATTTACCTGCACCCGACATCACTAATTTCATAGACTTTGAGGGACCAGTCCCACCTGTAGGGGACCCGACATCTAGCTGCCTCACCATCCCCTCAGAGATCTACAGCAGCGCTGGTCTTAGTGATCAGAGAACTACAGGTGGCGTCACGAACTGTATATATACCTATCCCCTGTAAATATCTCCCCCCCAACATACGCCTGACCGCCAGGGCCACAGACCGAGCCAGCGCTACCTGTGACAACCCCATAGACTTCCATGGGCTCGGCTCTGAGTACCCCATTGCTCTGGTAAACCACAATTGTGGTGCGGGTCGAGACATATCTCTGGGTGCTGGGGAGGATTTTTTCTCTCAATCGAGTTTGCACAGTTGTCTGGCCGTGTGGATCAGCTTGCCACTGAGGTTCAGAGTATTGCTACCTATCTTGCTAGGTTGCCTGTTGTGGAACCTAGGATTCCCATGCCAGATTTGCTTTTGGGGGATCGAGCCAAGTTTCTGAATTTCAAAAATAATTGTAAATTGTTTTTTGCCTTAAAATCTAAGTCCTCAGGGAACGCAGCGCAGCAGGTTCAAATTGTCATCTCTCTCCTGCGCGGCGATCCTCAGGATTGGGCTTTTTCCCTGACACCTGGGGATCCTGTTTTGAGTAATGTTGATGCATTTTTTCAGGCCTTGGGGTTATTGTACAATGAGCCTAATGTCACTGATCAAGCTGAAAAAGCCTTGTTGGCATTAAATCAGGGGCTTGATGACGCTGAGTTATACTGTCAGAGATTCCGTAGGTGGGCAGTCCTGACCAAATGGAATGACGACGCTTTGGCAGCCCTTTTTCGGAAGGGTCTCTCAGATAATGTAAAGGATGTTATGGTGGGATTCCCTGTCCCCTCTGGTCTCAATGATTCTATGTCATTAGCGATTCAAATTGACAGACGTTTGCGTGAGCGGAGAAGTATGCGTGGAATAGTGTTGCCTTGTGAACCTGCTTCTGAACCCATGCAGTATGATAGAGTGGTTTCTGGGGCACAGCGTCATGAGTTTCGAAAGCGCAATGGGTTATGTTTCTACTGTGGTGATGCCTCTCATGCTATTTCAGTCTGCCCTAAGCGGGGAAGACGTTTTGCACGCTCAGTTGTCTTGGGTAGTGTTCAGACTAAGTTTTTATTAACTGTTACTCTGATATGCTCTCTGTCCTCATTTTCTGCTCAGGCTTTCGTTGATTCGGGAGCAGCTATTAACCTGATGGATTTTGATTTCGCTAAACGTTGTAGGTTTCCCTTGATACCCCTACAGAAGTCTATTCCCCTACTGGGGATCGATTCTACCCCTTTGGCTGAGAATAAACCTCAGTTCTCTACTCAGGTGATAATGAGGGTTGAAAATATATAATAGGTACAGAAGGGCTTCAAAGCCAAAATCATAGAATCATGCCCTATAGGCAATCCTTTATTGATAAAATACCTCAATGGGTAGCACCCAAACACAACCGTGATATAAAAAAACAAAAAACAAAGTGTATTCCTAACTTAAAAGCTATGGGGATAGCCTAGAGTCCCTGATGTAGGTCTGGGCTGTCACCTGCCTAACAGCGGAGGTTGGCACCCTAGGGGGAAGCGTTGTGTCGCCCCCGCTCCACGATGGCTGACCCTAGGGTCCCTGTTAGGCCCTTACACCTTAGGGGATACCTCTACCCAGATAGTAGGGAGACCCCTAACATTAATACAGAGACCAGCTAACATTAAAGGTGACCCTAGGTCCCCAAAGTATTAAAAACAGTTCACAACACACGGGGTGGTAGGAAGTATAATGGAGATTGGCACAGATCTGCTGTACAACACTGCTAGTATACAGCAGCCTCCTTTTATGAACAGGAGTTATGATAAAGCTGCCTTCTTGTGCCACAGCTTAATGAAAGTGAATGTGAGCAGTCTCATACTTGTTCACTCACTAGTCAAAGCTCCTCCAGTGTATGGGGAGTCTAAATGTGTGTGCATACCAGCCAGTCAAATGATATAACATTCCTACAGAGTCTCTGCACCATGTCATTTTGACACCGGACATCTGTATATCTGGCCTCCTGATGAGCCCATGGGGCGAAACGCGTTGAGGCGCTACTATTGATGGTGGTGGGGTGACCATGAGAAATGATGAGTATCGTTACGCATTTCTTATTAATATCTTTTTTTAATGGAGTTTCTCAGTGTATCCATATCATGATGAGGGGTGATTAGTATTATATGTACAGGAAGGCAATACATATACCTATTTCCCATTTAGCACCATACCTGTAGGAATGTTATATCTGTACCTATCTCCTATTCGGTACATCGGGCATTGCTAGGGAAGGTATACATCAATTATATCTTGCTGCCTTATACATTTATCTTCAAATAATGCTATCCCCTAACATGACATAAAAAACAAGTGTCAATGACCTTCTCATGACGCCGATGCGTCTTATTTATTCCAGTCATTATATGCTCTAGTCATTCTTTCAGTGTGTTTATAAGTTCAGACTAGACTTTTGGTCCAATAGCTGACAATTATAGATGGCATCTTAGCTTATATTTGACTGGCTGGTATGCACACACATTTAGACTCCCCATACACTGGAGGAGCTTTGACTAGTGAGTGAACAAGTATGAGACTGCTCACATTCACTTTCATTAAGCTGTGGCACAAGAAGGCAGCTTTATCATAACTCCTGTTCATAAAAGGAGGCTGCTGTATACTAGCAGTGTTGTACAGCAGATCTGTGCCAATCTCCATTATACTTCCTACCACCCCGTGTGTTGTGAACTGTTTTTAATACTTTGGGGACCTAGGGTCACCTTTAATGTTAGCTGGTCTCTGTATTAATGTTAGGGGTCTCCCTACTATCTGGGTAGAGGTATCCCCTAAGGTGTAAAGGCCTAACAGGGACCCTAGGGTCAGCCATCGTGGAGCGGGGGCGCCACAACGCTTCCCCCTAGGGTGCCAACCTCCGCTGTTAGGCAGGTGACAGCCCAGACCTACATCAGGGACTCTAGGCTATCCCCATAGCTTTTAAGTTAGGAATACACTTTGTTTTTTGTTTTTTTATATCACGGTTGTGTTTGGGTGCTACCCATTGAGGTATTTTATCAATAAAGGATTGCCTATAGGGCATGATTCTATGATTTTGGATAATGAGGGTTGAACCTGATCAACAGGAGAGCTGCAAATTTTTGGTTCTGTATAATCTGCATGACATTATCGTGCTGGGTTTCCCTTGGTTACAGTCTCATAATCCTGTTTTGGATTGGAAATCTGTGTCTGTAACCAGTTGGGGCTGCCAATGTGTTAATACCAACACTCCTGTTTTTTCTGCCTCCCCCTAGGCTCAGGATGTTCCTGACTTTTTGATTGATTTTTCTGATGTGTTTAGCGAAAGTAAATCTGCATCCTTGCCTCCCCATAGGAGCTATGACTGCGCTATTGAATTAGTGCCTGGTAGTAAATTCCCTAAAGGTCGCCTTTTTAACTTGTCTGTACCTGAACATGACGCTATGCGGTCTTATATCAAGGAGTCTTTGGAGAAAGGTCATATCAGACCATCCTCTTCACCCTTAGGTGCCGGTTTTTTCTTTGTGGCCAAAAGGATGGTTCATTAAGGCCGTGTATTGATTATCGTCTTTTGAACAATATTACTGTGAAATATCAATACCCGTTACCCTTGATTTCTGACCTGTTTTCCGGGTGAAAAACGCTATTTGGTTTACCAAGCTTGACCTCAGGGGGGCATATAACCTTATTCGCATTAAGCACGGGGATGAATGGAGAACGACATTTAACACCCCTGAGGGGCATTTTGAGTACCTTGTGATGCCCTTTGGGCTCACTAATGCTCCTTCTGTCTTCCAGTCCTTCATGAATGACATTTTCAGGGATTTTGTGGATAAATTTCTGTTTGTTTATTTGGATGATATCTTGATTTTTTCCAATGACTGGGACTCTCATGTGAAACATGTTCGAACTGTATTCCTGATTTTGAGAGAGAATGCTCTGTATGTGAAGGGATCAAAGTGTCTTTTTGGCGTACAGAGGATCTCATTTTTGGGATTTATTTTGTCCCCATCTGTTATTGAAATGGACCCGGTCAAGGTTCAGGCCATCTGTGATTGGGTCCAACCTACTTCATTAAAGGCTCTTCAAAGATTTTTGGGTTTTGCCAATTTTTATCGTAAATTTATTGGTAATTTCTCGGTTATTGTTAAACCATTAACTGATTTGACCAAAAAGGGTTCTGATGTGGTGAATTGGCCTCCTGAGGCAGTCTCTGCATTTCAGGAACTTAAGCAGAGATTCACTTCTGCTCCTGTTCTACGGCAGCCTGATGTTTCTCTGCCATTTCAGGTGGAGGTTGATGCCTCTGAAATTGGGGCAGGTGCCGTTTTGTCCTAAAGAGATCCAGAGACCTCTAAAAGTAAACCTTGTGCCTTTTTCTCTCGAAAATTTTCTCCTACTGAACGTAATTATGACGTGGGTAATCGGGAGTTATTGGCCATGAAGTGGGCTTTTGAAGAGTGGAGACATTGGCTGGAGGGAGCCAAACATCCAGGTGGTGGTCCTTACTGACCATAAGAATCTGGTTTATCTGGAATCTGCCAAGCGACTTAATCCTAGACAGGCCAGGTGGGCCTTGTTTTTCACACGTTTTAATTTTGTGGTTTCCTTTCTTCCTGGCACTAAGAATGTTAAGGCGGATGCCCTTTCAAGGAGTTTCCTTGCGGACTCTCCTGAGTTATCTGATCCTTCTGTTATTTTGAAAGAAGGTGTAGTTCTTTCCGCCATCTCGCCCAATTTGAGACTGGCTCTGGAGGGGTGTCAGGAGGATAGGCCCGAGTGCTGCCCTGTTGGAAAATTGTTTGTCCCGGGCCAGTGGAAAAAGAGTGTGATGTCTGAGATTCATTGTTCCGCATTGGCTGGGCATCCCGGAATTTTTGGTACCAGAGACTTGGTTAGTCGGTCCTTTTGGTGGCCTACCTTGTCTCGTGATGTCAGGGAATTTGTGCAGTCCTGCGGGACTTGCTCTCGCTCCAAGCCTTGCTCTCGCTCTAGTGGTTTGTTGATGCCATTGCCTGTGCCCAAGAGACCATGGACCCATATCTCTATGGATTTAATTTCCGACCTCCCTGTTTCTCAGAGAATGACCGTCATCTGGGTGATTTGTGATAGGTTTTCCAAGATGATACATCTTGTGCCATTACCTAAGTTGCCTTCCTCCTCTGAATTGGTACCTTTGTTCCTTCAGCACGTGGTTCGTTTACACGGCATTCCTGAGAACATTGTGTCTGACAGAGGAGTCCAGTTTGTTTCCAGATTTTGGAGGACCTTTTGTTCTAAACTTGGTGTTCAATTGTCTTTCTCCTCGGCGTTTCATCCTCAGACCAATGGTCAAACTGAGAGAACAAATCATACATTGGAGACTTATCTAAGATGCTTTGTGTCTGCTGATCAGGATGACTGGGTCTCTTTTTTGCCTTTGGCTGAGTTTGCTCTTAATAATAGGGCTAGCTCTGCCACTTTGATGTCTCCATTTTTCTGTAATTCTGGATTTCACCCTCGATTTTCTTCGGGACAGACGGAGGCTTCTGTCTGTCCGGGTGTTGACTCTGTTGTGGAGCGTATGCAGCAGATTTGGGACCAGGTATTGCAGAGGTTGTCCCTCTCTCAGGAGAGGGCCCAGCGGTTTGCTAACCGGCATAGGACTGATGGTCCCCGGTTTAAAGTGGGGGACTTGGTCTGGTTGTCCTCAAAAAATATTCCTATGAGAGTGGCATCTCCTAAATTTAAGCCTAGGTTCATTGGACCTTATAAGATCATGGAGATTCTTAATCCTGTTTCTTTTCGTTTGCTTCTTCCAGGAACATTTAAGATCCATAATGTGTTCCACAAGTCCTTGTTGAAGAGGTTTGTTGAGCCAGTGGTTCCTACTGCTTTGCCTCCTGACCCTGTTCTGGTTGAGGGCAATATGGAGTTTGTGGTTGAGAAAATTTTGAATTCTCGTTTTTCTAGACGGAAACTCCAGTATTTGGTTAAGTGGAGAGGTTATGGTCAGGAAGACAATTCTTGGGTGTTTGCTTCGGACATCCATGCTAGGAGACTCATCCGTGCGTATCATAGAACTCATCCTGACTGACCTGGTTGCTCAAGTGAGGGTTCGGTGACCCCTCCTCAAGGGGGGGGTACTGTTGTGAATGGACTTGAAATGAGTTCTGAGCAGAGGCTTCCTCTGGTGGTTACAACGGTACTGGACTGTCCAGTGAAGATTGTGAGGATTGGGAATCAGGTGTTACTGACTGGTCTTATATAAGGGAGTCACCTTCCCATCAGGGTTGCCGGTGATCAATTGTTCTGGTCTCAATCCTTGATTCCTGTTTCCTTTGTAGCCTGCTGTGTCGTGTCTGCATCTCCTGCTAACAGATAAGACATTTTCTTCTTTTTGCTTTTGTGCTTGATTTTTGCATTTTGTCCTGCACTTCTGTGGGGGCCTTCAGGGTCCCCTCCGGGGGCTTTTGCCCTCTCAGTTTAGTTTAGCCACTGATGTTTGTACATTTGCTTTTTCCAGTTTTTTCAGTGGCTGCTGTTTTGATTTTGTTACACCAGAGAACTAATTTAGGTGGTAGAGGTCGTGTGATCTCAGGTGTTTTTGAAATTAGTCAAAGGGTAATGCAGTAAGTGCCCTTCCTATCCTTTTCTATTTAGATAGTTTGGGCCCCAACGTTTGCTCATACTATTTTCTGTCTGTGTCAGTATTTCTTCTTGTCTAACCGCCATTACATGTTTGGGGGCTTTCTATGTTCTTTGGGGATCTGCTCCGGGGCAGATAGCTTTCCTCTTTCTATCTTTAGGTATAGTTAGTTTCTCAGACTGTGACGAGGCGTCTAGGACCAACGTAGGAACGATCCACGGCTGCCTCTAGTTGTGGTGGTTAGTCAGGGTACTGCAATCTCATAGATTCCAACTGCTCTGGTGTATTGCCTTTTTTACCTGCACTCCTCAGCTACCAAATCATAACAATTATCTCAGTAAATTAGAATAATTAACAAAAAACATCTGCAAAGGCTTCCTAAGCATTTAAAAAGGTACCTTAGTCTGTTTCAGTAGGCTCCACAATCATGGGGAAGACTGCTGACTTGACATATGTCCAGAAGGCAGTCATTGACACACTCCACAAGGAGGGTAAGCCACAAAAGATCATTGCTAAAGAAGCTGGCTGTTCACAGAGTGCTTTACTGAAGCATGTTAAAGGGAATCTGTCACCCTAAATTGGCGGGATATTTAAATGATGGCAGTCAGGTCAGATGGGCGGTGTTTTGGGTACTTGCCTTAACATGTTGTTCGCCGCTGTCTCCATTATTTCTGGGAATTGTAGTCGTTGCCCTCCATATAACGCGCCTGCGCATTGCAATCTTGAATTGCACACGCGCAGTATGCTTTGCCCGCAGATTGCAATGCACAGGTGCGTTATATGGAGGGCAACGACTACAATTCCCAGAAATAATGGAGACAGCGGCGAACAACATGTTAAGGCAAGTACCCAAAACACCGCCCATCTGACCGGACTGCCAGCATTTAAATATCCCACCAATTTAGGGTGACAGATTCCCTTTAATGGAAAATTGAGTGGAAGGAAAAAGTGTGGTAGAAAAAGGTGCACAAGCAACCGGGTTAACCACAGCCTTGAAAGGATTGCTAACAAAAGGCCATTCAAAAATTTGGGGGAGATTCACAAGAAGTGGACCGTTGCTGGAGTCATTGCTTCGAGAGTCACCACACACAGACGTACCCATGACATGGGCTGCAAGTGTCGCATTCTTTGTGTTAAGCCACTCATGACCATTGACAACGCCATAAGCATCTTACCTGGGCCGAAGGGAAAAAGAACTCGATTGTTGCTCAGTGGTCCAAGGTGTTGTTTTCAGATGAAAGTAAATTTTGCACTTCATTTGGAAATCAAGGTCCCAGAGTCTGGAGGAAGAGTGGAGAGGCACATAATCCAAGCTGCTTGAGGTCCAGTATGAAGTTTCCTCAATCAGCGATGGTTTGAGGAGCCATGTCATCTGCTGGTGTAGGTCTACTGTGTTTTATCAAGACCAAAGTCAGCACAGTCGTCTACCAGGAAATTTTAAAAAAATATTTAGAATTGAGAGTCCTCAGTGGTTGATACCTTTTAATGGCTAACTGAAAAGATGGTAACAAATTGCAAGCTTTCAAGACTACTCAGGTCTCTTCATCAGGCAAACCTGAGTAGTCTCGAAAGCTTGCAATTTGTTACCATCTTTTCAGTTAGTCATTAAAAGGTATCAACCACTGAGGACTCTCAATTCTAAATATTTTTGTATCTGCTGGCTAACACGGTACAAAGATACACATCTTTACTGTAGAAAATTTTAAAGCACTCAATGCTTCCCTCTGCCGACAATCTTTTTGGAGATGGAAATTTCATTCTCCAGCAGGACTTGACACCTGTCCACACTGCCAAAAGTACCAGTACCTGATTTAAAAACAACAGTATCACTGTGCTTGATTGACCAGCAAACTTGCCTGACCTTAACTCCATAGAAAATCTATGGGGTATTGTCAAGAGGAAGATGAGAGACACCAGACCCAACAATGCAGACGAGGTAAAGGCTGCTATCAAAGCAACTTGGGCTTCCACAACACCTTCCACAACACCTCACCAGTGTCACAGGCTGATCGTCTCCATGCCACGCCGCATTGATGCAGTAATTGATGCAAAAGGAGCCCCAACCAAGTACTGAGTGAACATACATTTCAGTAGGCCAAAATTTCGGATTTAAAAATAATTTTTCAAGCTGCTGTTATAAAGTATTCTAATTTACTCAGATAATGACTTTTGTGTTTTCATTGGCTGTAAGCCAGAATCATCAACATAAACAGAAATAAACACTTGAAATAGATCACTCCGTTTGTAATGACTCTACATAATATATGAGTTTTACTTTATGTATTGAAGACCTGAAATAAATTACCTTTTTGATGATATTCTAATTTAGTGAGAAGCACTTGTAGGTCCTATGTGGGGGCTCAGGCTGTTTATAGGGGGCTATGTTGGGCCTCATGCTGTATGGCAGGGCTATGTGAGGGCTCATCCTGCGTACAAGGAGCTGTTTATAGGGAGCAATGTAGGAGCTCATGCTGTATATAGGGACTATGTGGGGCTTATTCTACATATAGTGAGCCATGTGGGGGCTCATCCTGTATATAGGGGCTAAGTGAGACCACATACTGTACATAAAGGAGAAAAAATACTGAGCGTGCCACAATCTGTAATTTTGCAGCTACAGATGTGCACTAGATCAGCTATGTGTTAATCACATGACCTAGACTAACAAATGTATAATGATGAGGTGAGCAAATTAACTAAAATCTAACTGTACAAAAAGTTCTCCCCAAGAAAAGATAACTTTTATTCATCATAAAACAAAATATCACACTAGTTCCTGGAATATACAAATAATGTTGGCCTGAGTGAATTTAGTTATCCACTCTTATTTCCAGGCAAACTATAGGACTGAGTAGGTCAGTATACAAAGCAAATGAGGACCTGATACTTTCCATAAGAAATGCCCTAAGTAAAGCACGCAACATTTGGCTCCCCCACAAATACATACATGCCTTTGTCTTCCATCTCACCATTTAGGCTCCTACACTATGAACCGGGAGCTTTCTCTGCTCCTGCACTGATCCTGCTGTTTAAATCAACAGTGTGCAGGATAGCCCAGAAGGGATAACCTACTCCATGGCTCCACCAGCCCCCACACCTCGCTGCTGTTCAACATAGTCTGACTGCTCATGTGCAATGACATGAGAGGAGGACTAGGAAGTTGGGAGGAGGAGACATGGGTTCACAACACACAGGGCTATGTCTGATACCCTTTCCGCCTTGCGCAAACCATAGTGATGCTACCATAACTCCCAACATTTCTGCAAGCTAGAAGGACGTGGCAAATTTTAGACCACACCCATGTCCACCTCCCACACCCCACACTACCACAACATCCATTCAACATTGCTGATACATTGTTTTATGAACTATAATCAAAAACAGAAAAAATAAATATTTATCTCCACTAAGTAATGAATTAAAGTAAATGCAAACTTGGTTGTATTATTTTTAAATAAGAATATTATAAACGACAAAATTCTATTTTAACCCCTTTCTGAACTTGGACGCAATAGTACGTCCAAGGTCAGATCCCCCGCTTTGATGAGGGCTCCGGCTGGGAAATGTCAGCTGTTTAGAACATGCGGTGGATACCGTGTCTTTGCTGGTAGACGCACATCTCACACGGGACTGACAGACGGTCCCACACTGCCTTATGATAATCTATTGGCCTCTTTTTTTCCCTAACACTAAGAGCTCACAGTACATCACATGGTACATTGATGAAGGTTATATAGACCGAAACGTCTACACTGTATGTACTGTTCCTTATAATTAAATCACATCTTCATTGGATCGGTTTTCGTGTGTGCCAAGTTTTATTTATATATGAACTCGTAATGACCTGGAGAATCATAATGAAAGGTCAGTTTTAGCATTGAGTGAACCTAGCAAAAAGCCAAACAAAAAACAAGTGTGGGCTTGCACTTTTTTTTTGCAATTTCACCGCACTTGGAATTTTTTCCTGTTTTTCAGTACACTACATGGTAAAACCAATGGTGTTGTTCAAAAGTACAACTCGTCCCGCAAAAAATAAGCCCTCACATGGCCATATTGACGGAAAAATAAAAAAAAGTTATGACTCTGGGAAGAAGGGGAGCGAAAAACGAAAACTCAAAACCGAAAAAAGCTGGGGTCATTAAGGGGTTAAAGCAGATCTATCACATAAATCTGTACTATGTAACAGCTGCACATCACAAGACAGATAAGAATATTGTGCTTTTGGTTAATAGGAGCAATTAGAGAATGCAGACAACTTATTGCTGTACATTTCTTATGAAATCATGAGAAACGTGATACTCATCACTCTCAACAGGTTAAATGAAGCTGTATAATCACTGGCAGCAGCGGTCCCTGACCACTCTGAACCAGCATAGATCAGCGCCAGGCAGAACAAGCAGGTAGTTTGCAACTACTTGCCTGTAAGGTCTTAACCCCTTAAGAAAAAAAATACAAAAGTCCCAGATAACCCTTTAAATTGCCCCAATTAACCAACAGCATATTATTATTATTTGTTGTCAAGACTCAACGGGGGTCAGTCCAGCAAACAGCACAACACTCACACAATGGGATGGAAAAAGGGAGAGGAAGGCCCTATCAATAGAGAACGAGGGATGGGGTATCTCCTAAACAACAACCTATGCCTATCCTTAAGCTCCCCTAATGCACTATGCGGGTCCTTCCCCCCGCCACCATCACATGCTTAGTCCCTAGCTGTCACCTCACTATACCCTGACTAGTGCCCTGGCTGGCAAGCACGCTAGCCTCCCCACTGCAGACAGTAACAACACAGGGGGTAGTGACAAGCACGAGACAGACAAGGAAAGGTACAATGAAAAGCTCAAGCTTCTGCTGCAAGCTCCACAGCAGAGGACACAGAACCAAGACCTCAAGCAGCTGATAAATAGATGGAACCAGAGCACTCCCAACTCCATAGGCTGGTCTCCAGAGAAAAATTATTACCAATAGTCATCTGATGCATCATGTGACTATTTAAAGCATGGTGGGAGTGGTCACCACCCACATCAGCTGACCTAGCAACAAAGCAGCTTCCAGCAAGGAAACGGACATTAACCCTTGCTGGAACTAAAGCAAAAAGCAACGTTTAAATTAAAGCAGAACCAGAGCTGTCACGTATCCAAAAAAGAATCGTTACACTTGTGCCATTTTGGCATTAAAGGAGCATGGACCTATCATGTTAAGGCTATGATCATATTGTATTTTTATATCAAATAGGATTTCAGTGGATTGGTTCTGCGCTCCTGAAGATATAGAGACTAGGGTTAAGCGAAACAGGTCAGTCAGATTCATAAGTCGCCGACTTTCGCCAAAGTCGGGTTTCGCTGACCAAAACCCGACAATAGCGTGAAGTCGGCTATGAGGTCGGCAAAGCAAGCGCCAAAGTCGGATTTCCCAGAATGCTTGCAGGCGCCTTTTTTTCAGCCAATGAGCAAGGACGTACACTGTGGGCAACGAGATGACATGTGCAGCGCCCACCACCATCTTAGAGAAGGGCATTGCAGTGATTGGCTTGCTTTAGGGGGCGTCATAGTGTCTATAAAAGCCCAGACCGCCGACCTCCATTTAACTTCTACCGATCTTAACAGTAGGGAGAGGTTTCTCACTGTTTATCAGTAGGGAGAGAGTTAGGGCTGGAAAGAGAAGTTCTTCTGTGCTTGTGCTGAAAGCAATTGTGCTGTACACTTAGAGTGCAGTGACAGGGGAGGATTTTCTTGTGTGCAGCAGCGCTGGTTATAAGGCTGCCTGATAGCTGTATTGCTGTGTGTACACTGCTGTGCAGACTGCTTTTTACACAGCACTAATACTTTTATTCTTTTTTCCTGCACAGTTACCGAGTGTTCATTTTTTCCCACACCGTATAGAGCTGTACGCTCCGAAAACACTACCGTGTACTGGCTGGTATCACGGACAAAAACATGCTGACTATCTGTGTGTGACTCCGGAAATAAATACGGTGATTTAATTTTTTCCCTACACCGTATACAGCTGTCAGCTTCTGATACAGTACCGTATTTCTGCTCTCTGTATCACGGTGAAATCCATACTGAGAGAGCGTCTGTGTGTGACTCCAGAAATATATACGGAGATTTAAATTTTTCCCTACACCGTATACAGCTGTACGCTCCTCATACAGTACCATATATCTGCTGGTATTTTTGGTACATTTTCCCAAACATGAGGAAGTATGGTGGAAGAGGCCGCGGACGTGGGCGGGGGGGGGCAGCTGGTACTGATGGTGGTGGTAGTGCCGAAAGCACAATAGCACCTAAGGCAGGAGGTGTTGAGCCTGCGTCATCGTCTGGCTCCAGAAGGCCTGGAAGGCTCCCTTTTCTGGGAGTAGGTAAACCGCTTTAAAAGCCGGAGCATCAGGAACAGGTTTTGGCTTACATTGCCGAAACAGCCTCCAGCTCTATCGCCTCCTCTTCTGAAGTTTCAAAAAATTCAAGCACTAAGTTGTCAGTGCAGGCTCCTGGTCAGGAACAACACCTTTCCTTGTGTCCTTCACCCCCACCAAAAGTGAAGGATGCGGCAGGCCACACTTCAGATTACTCCCTGGAGCTCTTTTCACATACCATGCCTGGGTTATCAAGTGAAATCCTGAATTCCCCAGTCCAAGATGAATCTGACATGTAGTGCACTGATGCACAGCCACTGCTATATGATTCTACTGGTACATTCACCCAGAGCACTGAATTGCTCTCGCAGTCTACTGAGCCAAAATCTGACCCTGATGAAACTCAGGTTCCACTTCTCGCATACTATACCACCTTACACGGTGACACAGAGGAAGGTGCAGATGAAATTGAAGAGGAGGTAATGGATGACCCAGTTGTTGACCCGGATTTGCATCCATTGGGGGAATAGGGTGCCGCTGGCAATAGCTCAGAAGAGGAGGGGGATCCGCAGCAGGCATCAACATCACAGCTGCGGTTATCTGTCAGGCCCGTAGCAGTCCAAAAACGTGTTAAAAAAACAAAAAGAGTTGCAGGACAGCTTGGCCAGATGGTCAAAGTAGCACAGCGTGCAAGCCCTGAAAATTTATCCCATAGTAAGAAGAGTGCAGTGTGGCACTTTTTTGACCAAAATCCTATTGATGAGGCAAAGGTTATCTGTAAGAATTGCGGAAGGACCTTTAGCCGAGGGAAAAATCACCGAAATTTGAATACCAGTAGCATGCTTAGACATTTAAACACCATGCACTTGCAAGCGTGCACTGACTACAAAACCTCAGGTAGCACAAGTGCACCTGCTCTGACTGAAGGTAGCCAGCAACGCTATATCGCTTCCCCCACTGTAAGCCCACCGGTTAGCACACGACCAGCAAGAAATGTTGAGGTGTCATCGCAAGGCCAAAGCAGTCAGGGAATCACAATGTTTTTCCAACAAAGACTGAATCTAGGCCATCACCACCACCACCATCACCCATCACCAACCACCCCTCAGTCCGCCATGTCCACCGCTAGTTCCCCCATATGCAGCTCTCAAGTCCAGCTCACCCTAGCAGATACTCTGAGTAGGACAAGAAATTGCTCATCCTCTCATCCGCGTACACTGGCTTTGAACGCCTACATTGCCAAACTGATCTCAATAGAGATGATGCCCTTCCGTTTGGTTGAAAGCGCAGCGTTCCGAGAGCTCATGGCCTACACTGTCCCACGCTATGACCTACCCAGTCGGCACTTCTTTTCTAGAAAAGCCATCCCTGCCCTCCACCTGCATGTGAAAGACCGCATTGCCAATGCACTCAAACAATCAGTGAGTGGAAAGGTGCACCTCACAACAGATGCATAGGCCAGTAGGCATTGCCAGGGCCGTTACGTGTCCATCACTGCGCACTGGGTGAATGTGGTGGATGCAGGGTCCACAGGGGACAGCAGCGGTGGAACAGTGCTGCCTAGCCCACGGTATAGGCAACAGTTGGCTGTAGGCGTTCGATCCTCCTCCTTCTCCAGAAGCGAAAGCTCGTCGACAGAGCGCAGTCGCACGAGCACTCCATCCGCAGCTGACAGTGTTGCACGCGTGGTGTCCCACAATCGAACAGCTAGTGGTAAGCGTCAGCAGGCTGTTTTAAAGAAGATGTCTTTGGGCGACAACAGACACACTGCGGAGTTACTGGCCGACTACTTGCAGCGAGAAACTGAGTCATGGCTGGGCAGTCTACATCTTGAGCCAGGCAAAGTAGTCAGTGATAACGGATATAATTTTGTGGCATCCATAGCCCTGGCAAAACACATACCTTGCCTGGCTCACACCTTGAAACTGGTGGTGCAGTGCTTCATAAATAATTATCCGGAGTTACCAGCCCTGCTCCATAAGGTGCAAAGACTGTGTTCGCACATCCGTCGCTCGCCTGTAGACTCCAGTCGTATGCAGAGGCTGCAGCGATCGCTCCACCCCCAAGCAACGAGATCGGCTGACTAACTAATGGCAAAAGTCGGAGTTTCGCCCAAAAATGAATCCCGACCCCAATGCAAGTCAATGGGGAATAAAAGTAGGCAGTGAGTGGAGGACAGTAAACACACCAACAGTGCCCATTTCAATGCCAACCACATCAATTCTTATTACTTAAGCTTGTCAACCATAATTTACTTTATAATAATAGTAACGCATTGAAAACTGGGGGTTATTTGGCTAAAGTTGTGGGGGGTACATTCCAGTTAAGGAGGTGGAAAAACTGGCATATGTTGAGGTGTAGGCTGGACGTTCAGCAGCTGCAAATGGAGGAATTGGAGAAGTCGGAGGAAGAGGAGGACAAAGCGAGCCATTTTGCTGGCAACCTATGTGTCATCAGGGAGGTGGTACAAAATCCTTTGAAACCCAGGCATGGTTCTTTTTAATGAAGGTGAGATCACCAACATTTTTGGTCGACAGCCGGGTCCTTCTTTCTGTCAGGATTGATCCAGCATCACTGAAGACTCTTTCTGATAGCACACTACCAGCAGGGCAAGCAAGCTCCTGTAAGACATATTGTGCCAATCCAGGCCAGGTGTCCAGTTTACAAGCCCAGTAGTCAAAGAGAAATGAACTGTGAGGGAGAACATCGATAGGGGAGGAGAGGTAATTTTGAACCATAGTTGACAACTGCTGTCTCCTGTCTGTTGCAACCGATTCAGCATTAACAGTCGTGTGAGCGGTACTCGAGAAATCAGTCCACAACATGGTCATGAAACCCCTGTCTTCAATGCCACTTCGGCTGTGTGCACCACGAACACCTCTTCCATGTTGCCCAGTATGGCTCGTGGTAGAACCTGCACCGCTGCTGTGTGCTGGGAATGCCTCTAACAAATGGTTTTCCAGAGTTGCTTGTTTGCTCGCCAATATTAGCTCTAGGTTCTCCTGTGGTATGATGTTCTGTAATTTGCCTTTATAGCGTGGATCGAGGATGCTGGCCAACCAGTAGTAATTTTGGCAATGCTGGGGTCCCTTTTTAGGATCCGCAAGACATAATCACACATGTGGGCCAATGTTCCAGGTGTCAATGATGCACTGCCAGTGATGGGTGGAGGAGCACTTTCTGCCAAATCCACATCCCTCCAGTCACGCACAAACCCTGTACCTGACCTTGGCAAGCCAACATTTTCTCTTGCCCCCTGAGAAGCATCCTCCTCTCCAAAATAATCATCCCCCTCATCCTCCTCCTCCTCCTCTTCCTCTTCTTCCACAACCTCGTCCAGGACAATTCCCTGAGCAGACAATGCCTGACTGTCATCAAAGCTTCACTCCTCCTCCTCCTCCGCTGCAGACGACTGATCCTTAATGTGAATCAAAGTTTGCATGAGCGGACGCATAAGTGGGATGCTCAGGCTTATGATGGCGTTGTCTGCGCTTACCAGCCGTGTGCATTCCTCAAAACACTGAAGGACTTTACAGAGGTCTTTCAGCTTTGAACAATGCACACCCGACAACTCGATGTCTGCCCTCAAACTGCCTGCCCATGTATCCTCCCACAAATGCATTACAGGCTGCCTCTGTTCGCACAGCCTCTCAACTATGTGCATGGTGGAGTTCCACCTTGTTGCAACGTCTATGATTAGGCGGTGCTTGGGGAGGTGGAGCAATTACTGCAGCCTCTGCATACGACTGGAGTCTACGGGCGAGCGACGAATGTGCGAGCACAGTCTTCGCACATTATGGAGCAGGGCTGGTAACTCCAGATAATTATTTATGAAGCACTGCACCACCAGGTTCAAGGTGTGAGCCAGGCAAGCTATGTATCTGAGTTTTGCCAGGGCTATGGCTGCCACAAAATTACGTCCGTTATCACTGACTACCTTGCCTGGCTCAAGATGTAGACTGCCCAGCCATGACTCAGTTTCTCGCTGCAAGTAGTCAACCAGTACCTCCGCGGTGTGTCTGTTGTCGCCCAAAGACATCATCTTTAAAACAGCCTGCTGACGCTTACCACTAGCTGTTCGATAGTGGGACACCTCGTGTGCAACACTGGCAGCTGCGGATGGAGTGCTCTTGCAACTGCGCTCTGTCGACGAGCATTCGCTTCTGGAGGAGGAGGAGGGTCGAACGCCTACAGCCAACTGTTGCCTATACCTTGGGCTAGGCAGCACTGTCCCACAGCTGCTGTCCCCTGTGGACCCTGCATCCACCACATTCACCCAGTGCACAGTGATGGACACGTAACGGCCTTGGCCATGCCTACTGGCCCATGCATCTGTTGTGAGGTGCACCTTTCCACTCACTGATTGAGTGCATGGACAATGCAGTCTTTCACATGCAGGTGGAGGGCAGGGATGGCTTTTCTAGAAAAGAAGTGCCGACTGGGTAGGTCATAGCATAGGACAGCATAGGTCATGAGGTCTCTGAATGCTGCGCTTTCAACCAAACGGAAGGGCATCATCTCTAATGAGATCAGTTTGGCAATGTAGGAGTTCAAAGCCAGTGTACGCGGATGAGAGGATGAGTACTTTCTTGTCTCACTCAGAGTGTCTGCTAGGATGAGCTGGACTTGAGAGCTGCATATGGGGGATCTAGCGGTGGACATGGCGGACTGAGAGGGGGTTGGTGATGGTGATGGTGGTGGTGGTGGTGAGGCCTAGATTCAGTCTTTCGTTGGAAAAACATTGTGATTCCCTGACTGCTTTGGCCTTGCGATGACACCTCAACATTTCTTGCTGTGTGTGCTAACCGTGGGCTTACAGTGAGGGAAGCGATGTAGCTTGCTGGCTACCTTAAGTCGGAGCAGGTGCACTTGTGCTACTGAGGTTTTGCAGTCCGTGCACGCTTGCAAATGCATGGTGTTTAAATGTCTAAGGGTGAGTTTCACGGTCAGGAACGTGCGTGTTTGGCGCTGTGCGCTGGGCAGCGCCAAAACGCAGCGTCCAGATGTTACAGCATAGTGGAGGGGATTTCAAGAAATCCGTCTCCACTATGCGTAACAATACGCAGTGGCAAACCTGCGTAAACGACATGCGGGCGTCTTTTAGACGCAGCATGTCCTCGGATTGCGGCGACAGGTGGTCGCCGCAACAGAATTAACACAGGCTATGTAGCCCTGCGCTCTTTCGAGGTTTCCGGAGGTGTCCTGAACACCTCGAAGATCGCGCGTCAAAAGGGGCGGGGCTTAGACGGAGCGAATTTCGCTCCGTCAAAGCGCTATGGTTCGGACGTGGAACCATAGCCTAAGTGTGTAGCCCTGGATGTAAGGCACACAGGATCTGGAGAATGCACAGTAAGGTAACAGTTAAAGCTTGACACTCACTTACACTTCAGACACACCCACAGGGGTGTATAGGGGAGTGACGTGTAGCACAGGAGAGAGTCAGTCTAGCTTCCTGTCATCGTACAGAGCAGTCAGGGCTAGTTCGTCTAAGACAGTGAGGATTCCTGTCAGAGCTCTGGGTGAGCAGAAGATTAGTTCCTGCCAATTCAACGAAGTGGAGTCTAGTAACGGATGACTAGTTATCATCCCGAGTCTAGTCAGAGTTACCTTTTACTCAGTCTGAACTTTGAGGAAACTGAGAGTTACTCAGTGAGACCAAGGAAGAAAACTGACTTTCTATCTTCACGCTTCAGTGCTACATTGAAAGCAGAAGCAGGGCGAAGGGCATAGTGGGAAGGATTCAGAAGTGCCTTAAGGATCGGATTATCCTGCACATTGTCACCGGTCACTGGGGACCGAAGCGTCACTATAGCTCCAGGCATAGTGATAGAAAAGCCAGAGTCTTACTGGACCTTAGGTTGCAGAAAGCCGCCCTTAGAGTGCCAGTACGTAACCGAGTCAGGAGAACAAGACTTCTGAGTCCGGCGCGCGGCAAAAGAAAGTACTTAGTTCACCACTTATAAGGCTCTATCACAAAACTGACCGGGCAGTACAGCTAGTGGGAAAAGCTGAAAACTATAGAGTTAACTTAGCTACAAGCAAGCTTGGACTCACTCATCATTTGGAAAGGGAAGGAGGCCTGTAACCTGCTCAACTGTTACCGCTACGTGCATTCATCCACCCCGAACAGCCTCCCTGGGACCTGCCTGAACAACTTGAAGTAAAAGGTATGGAAAGAAGCTTCTAGGTGTGAGACTGAGTTATTTGATTGCATCCCTGCACAACCCCACCATAACTATCGACCTGAGGGAAGAGTCCCACCTGTAGGGGACCCGACATCTAGCTGCCTCACCATCCCTCAGAGATCTACAGCAGCGCTGGTCTTAGTGATCAGAGAACTACAGGTGGCGTCACGAACTGTATATATACCTATCCCCTGTAAATATACCCCCCAACATACGCCTGACCGCCAGGGCCACAGACCGAGCCAGCGCTACCTGTGACAACCACATAGACTTCCATGGGCTCGGCTCTGAGTACCCCATTGCTCTGGTAAACCACAATTGTGGTGCGGGTCAAGACAAACTTGGCGTCACGAACAGGATCCGAAACTTGCAGAATTGCGAGCCCTGTGTGCCTGTGGAGTGTTTTGGTGAAAAAGACTGTTGCTATTGTTTGGCGCCAAATACCGCCATATTTGCCGCCATATTCGCGCCCTGAGGCGCTGGAGAAGAAGGTGGGCGTACCTGAAGGAGCGCGCAAAGTCTTGGACACGCCCCCGGCTCTGACTCAGCGGCAGGTCCTGCGACAGGAAGTGGACGCTCTGACATCAGAGCGCCTGCGACGAAGGTCCTGTTCCTACTGCTGTGCCTGGGAAATAGCAGCTTCTGAAACCGGTAGGCTCCGTTTAACCAAGGGGGCGCTAATATGTTGCAACAACCGGCCGACAGTGCGGCCCCAGCCGGAGGACCCGACTCCGCACCGCGTGGCGTTGTAGTGCCAGATGGGGGCGCAGGCCCAGCACTCAGTCCGGTGGTCCCGCTCATGCCACTAACGCTTCCATATATGCCTGGGGCGAAATGGCTTCCCCAGTACAGCGGCGAGCCAGGCACTTTAGCAGGATTCAAACGGAAGATATGCAGTGTCCTGGAAATGTACTCTATGTCTGAGAGGCAAAAAGCTGCAGTATTAATAGGGCAGCTAACTGGCGCTGCTGAGAGAGAAGTGGAGACTTGGGTTACCACGGACCAGGAGTTGGTGCCTGCCATCCTCTTAAAGTTACAGGCCATTTTTGAAGATCGCACCGAAACAGATCTCCGGATGGCATTCTATAACTGTTCACAGCAACCAAGTGACAGCATAAGGGACTATGCCTGCCGACTACAAGGGGCCCTGAGAGCCCTCAAGCAGGTTAATACCATAAGTGTCATTGATGAAAATAAGATGCTGAAAGAACAATTTGTGCAGGGACTGAGGTCCCAAGCGGAACGCAGAACTGTGAATTGGTGGTCTTTAGATCACCCTGATGCTACCTTTGATGCCCTAAAGGACATGGCAATAAAAGGGCTGCGGCCCCTGGGCAAACCTGAGGTGGCAACCCAACATCGTCAGGGTGAAGTCACTCTGGAGCCGGCGGCAACCCCCTTTTCCTCGCTAGTGGCCGAAACCAAAACGCAGGTGACACCCCTAGTGAATTGGACTGTCTGCGCTCAGAGGTGCGCCAGCTGACTAAAAATCTGGCTGCTGTGATGAGTGCCCTGCAGCTGCGGAAAGAGGAAGAAGGGAAGATCTTGTTAGCGGACTGCCCAGAAGACGTTCCGTGGATGAACCGGAGAAGAAGGAAGACGTCGCCCCCCCGGAGGACAACGCCACCCCAGGAGCGATCTCTGATCAACACCCTCCTCGTCGGGAGATCACCTGTTACCGATGCAACCGGAAAGGTCATATGTCTCCACAGTGTCCTTTAAACGGGCAGAACCTGGGTCTGAGGGCCAACACCCAGGAGGAGACCCGTCAGGCCCCCTAGACTGGAACCGCAGGTATGTGGGTGGACGACCCTACCTGTCTATCATTCTAGATGGTATTGCTGTTCCGGCATTGTTAGACACTGGGTCTCAGGTGACCCTAATACCTGATGCCCTATATACTAAGTTCTGGTCAATGGACAGTCTTAAACCCCCGAGCCCTGACTTTACCGTGTATGCTTCTAATGGTCTTCCTGTAGAAGTACTCGGGACAAAATGTGTAGATGTGAAAGTGGGCAGAGAGGAGTTGAAAGACCAGGGGCTTCTGGTAGTAAAGACTGTAAATGAGGAGAACGGTTTAAATATAATTTTGGGTACTAACATTATCAGTAATTGTTTGGGAGAAGTTGTGTTCTTACTCCAACAGCTCGCTGAGATTGCCCGACCAAGGCAGAAAGGAGTAATCCAAAGAGAGATCCGGGCCCTGTTGTGTCAGCAGCAAGCAAAGCTTACAGACGGCGAAATTGGTAATGTACGGGTCACTGACTCGAATCCCATTGTGATACCCCCAATGAGTGAAATGATAATCTGGTGCAGGGCAGCCATAGGTCTGAGAGGACAGAATTACCAAGCTGTAGTAGAACCCCACCATTCAGAACATAGACCTACACTTATGACTGCTAGGGGAGTAGTGGAAGTGGTGAATGGAAGAGTACCGGTACGGCTTCTCAATTGGGGGGATGATGAGGTAAACTTACCCCGTTATGCAACCATTGCTAAACTACATGCTGTTGACAATAATTCTATTCTCCCGGCTGAGTCCTTAGACTCCCGCCAAATAGCGGAGGACAATGACCCGGCAACCCAGGTGGCGGAATGGTGTCAGCAACTCCATGTTGGGACGGACACCACTCCCGCTCACCAGAAGCAAGGGGTATTACGGGTGGTGCAAGAGTACGCCCAAGTATTTAGCAAGAATCCACTTGATTTTGGGATAATTAAGGGAGTACAACATCATATCCCTACAGGCAGTCATCCTCCCATCAAAGAGCGGTATAGGCCTATACCCCCAGCCCATTATCAGAAGGCTAAGGAAATGTTGCGAGATATGAAAGAAGCCGGAGTAATCAGGGATAGTTGTAGTCCCTGGGCAGCACCTCTAGTCCTGGTTAGAAAGAAGGATGGTAGCTTGAGAATGTGTGTGGATTACAGGCAGGTGAACCGCATAACACACAAGGATGCATACCCGTTACCACGTATAGAGGAGTCATTAGCTGCTCTGAAAACGGCTAACTACTTTTCTACCCTTGATCTGACTAGTGGATACTGGCAAGTGGCTGTGGCTGAGGAGGATCGTGAGAAAACGGCTTTCACCACCCCAATGGGGCTCTGTGAGTTCGACAGAATGCCGTTTGGGCTCAGCAGTGCCCCAGGAACATTTCAGAGAGTGATGGAGAACTGCCTGGGACATCTCAATTTTGAAACCGTGCTGCTATACTTAGACGACGTCATCGTGTACTCCAAGACATATGAGGACCATCTGAAGCACCTGGCAGAAGTATTTGAGTCCCTGTCCAGGTACGGGATGAAGTTGAAACCCTCAAAATGCCATCTACTCAAACAGAAGGTACAATATTTGGGGCACATCGTCAGTTCGGAAGGAGTAGCGCCGGACCCAGAGAAAGTCACTGCCATCCAGAAGTGGCCGGAGCCGAAGAACCTCAAGGAAGTGCGACAGTTCCTGGGACTAACGGGTTACTACAGAAGATTCGTGAAAGATTACACGAAGAAGGCAGCGCCTCTACAGGACCTCCTAGTAGGCCAATCCCTAAAGAGCAGAAATCCTCCCTTCAATTGGGGTAAGGAACAGGCTGAAGCATTCCAAAAGATGAAAGAGATCCTTACAGGCGATGAGATCTTGACGTATCCTGATTACAGCCAACCGTTCCTGCTGTACACCGATGCTAGTAATGAAGGTTTAGGAGCAGTTCTCAGTCAGAAGCAGAATGGCCAAGAAAAAGTCATCGCTTATGCCAGCAGAAAACTCAGGCCAACTGAGAGGAATCCGGAAAATTATAGCAGCTTCAAGCTGGAGTTTCTGGCGCTGGTCTGGGCCATTACTGAAAGATTTAAGCACTATCTGGCCTCCAACAAGTTCACGGCGTACACAGACAACAACCCGCTAACGCACCTGGAAACGGCCAAGCTGGGCGCCATGGAGCAGCGTTGGATGGCTCGGTTGTCCAATTACCAGTTTACTATCAAGTACCGGGCAGGCCGAAAGAATGCTAATGCCGACGCATTGTCCCGAATGCCGCATGACTCTGACACGGAGGAAGAATCGGACGACCTGGAAGAAATTGAGCTACCTGCGTTCCATCGAAATGGGGTAGTCCACGAGCATCGAGTCTACAGAAAGCAGTATGGTGCAACGTTAAATCCTTTACCCCATCACAGCTGGAAAGAGACTCAGGACAGCGATCCAGTGGTCAGCCGTATCAAGGAGTTGTTAAGACAGGAAGGTTCCTCCTTGGAAAAAGATGCACCTATGTCAGCAAAGCTCCTGTGGAACGAGAGAAGCAGGTTATTCCTATACCGTGAGAAGTTGTGCAGGAGATATGTCAATCCCAGGACCCACGAGATGGTCTGGCAAATAGTGGTCCCAAAGGCAGACGTCCAAATGGTGTTGGAAGCATACCATGATCAAGCAGGACACTTTGGCTGGAGAAAGCTGGAGACCCTGTTGAGGTGCCGGTTCTACTGGGTAGGGATGCGCAGCTCCATTGAGAGGTGGTGTCGGAACTGTGGACCCTGTGGTCTCAGAAGAAAGGACTACGGTAGTCAGAGGGCACCCCTGCAGCCTATCCGGACGACTCGTCCCTTGGAGATTGTGGCCCTGGACCACGTCAAACTGTCGCCAAGTAGATCTGGATACTCATACGCCTTGACCATGGTGGACCATTACTCTAGATTTCTGGTGGTTGTACCAGTTAAGGATCAGACAGCAGTGACGGCAGCAAAAACCTTTCAAGCCAGCTTCTGCAGACCGCATGGGTATCCGGAGCAAGTATTAACCGATCAAGGACCTGCTTTCGAAGCTGATCTATTCAAGGAATTCTGTCACATGTATGGGTGTAAAAAAATTAGAACAACACCATACCATCCTCAAACCAACGGTCTTTGCAAAGAAAATGAACCACATTGTCCTTGATTTGTTGAAATCCATACCGTTGGAAGACAGAAATCGATGGCCGGACTTACTACCTGATTTGGTTGACTTGTATAACCATATACCTGTAAGTTCCACTAACTGCACTCCAGCCTATCTTATGAGAGCAAGGCCCGGAAGACTACCAATGGATTTAGAACTTGGAGTGGTGGAACCAGAGGCAGTTGACGCCATTGAAAACTGGGACATCAATCGGCAAGAGCAATACAGAAGAGTGCAAGTCTGTGTAGAAAAAGTCTCAACAAGGTACGGGAAAAACAGGAAGATATTTACAACAGGAATGCTCCTGCCAAGCCTTTGATGCCTGGAGAAGTGGTATTGAAAAGGAAAAGGAAAATGCACAAATTGGATAACCAGTGGGAGCAAGAACCCTACGTCGTACAAGATTCCAAATATGACAATAGAAAAGTTTGTATCATCAGTAAGGACGGAGGAAGAACAATATCCACTGTGTCCAGAGACCATTTGAAATTGTGTCCAGAACCCTTAAAGTTTCGTGAAGAGAACTCTGTCATCAATCAAGAAGAAAGAAAAGAAGAGGTCATACACACGGATCTGGGAGATTTCCCTGCAGATTGGCCGAGACTGGGAGATGCTGTAATAATTCCAGTGTTGCAATTTTATCAGCCACAAGAGGAAGTTCTACCTCCAGTTGTGCCCATGGTGCCAGTTGAGCCAGTTCAGGAGTTACCTACTCCAGCAGCACCCCAACCTGCGGAACCTCAAGAGGAAGAATCATCGGAAGCAGCGCCCCATGCTATGGGAACCCCTGGAGAAGCTGACTCACACCGCCCAGCCATCAGTACGCTTGCCAGGTCCATAGAAAGATTGAGGCAGTTCTATAGTTTGCCGTTACGTAGAACAGTTGGGTTAGAGATTAATATACCTGAAGCTACTCCACGTAGATCAGAACGTACAACGAAAGGGAAAATACCTATTCGTTATCAACAGTAGTCCTAGCAAGCTAGTTTACTAAGTATGGATAATTGTATAAAGTATTGTTATGATATGTAAATTACTTGAAAATGTTTCATGATGGACTCTGAGGCTGAGGACTGAGCCGGCCCAAGAACTGATCTTGTATATAGTTGCACTTTGTGCATTCTCTACCAGCACACCTACCTCTGAACATAAAACCCGTATGGTGAGGCACTGAGTGAGGTCTGCATTCAGATGTCCTGCAGCCCACCCAGGACCCACGTTGAAGGTTTGGTGCGGGTCCTTCACAAGAATATCGTCATCTATTTATATGAAAATGTCTATTTAGTATTTTGTATTTTTCTATGCCTATTGTTATAATGCAACGTTTAAGAAATCCTTACCTCCCGGATGGGAAGAGTTAATGTTTATTGTTAATGAAAAACAAAATGTCTTTCTTCTTATATTTCACAGCCCGGGAGTGCTGTATTTTACCAAGGGGGAATGTGTAGCCCTGGTATGTAAGGCACACAGGATCTGGAGAATGCACAGTAAGGTAACAGTTAAAGCTTGACACTCACTTACACTTCAGACACACCCACAGGGGTGTATAGGGGAGTGACGTGTAGCACAGGAGAGAGTCAGTCTAGCTTCCTGTCATCGTACAGAGCAGTCAGGGCTAGTTCTTCTCAGACAGTGAGGATTCCTGTCAGAGCTCTGGGTGAGCAGAAGATTAGTTCCTGCCAATTCAACGAAGTGGAGTCTAGTAACGGATGACTAGTTATCATCCCGAGTCTAGTCAGAGTTACCTTTTACTCAGTCTGAACTTTGAGGAAACTGAGAGTTACTCAGTGAGACCAAGGAAGAAAACTGACTTTCTATCTTCACGCTTCAGTGCTACATTGAAAGCAGAAGCAGGGCGAAGGCATAGTGGGAAGGATTCAGAAGTGCCTTAAGGATCGGATTATCCTGCACATTGTCACCGGTCACTGGGGACCGAAGCGTCACTATAGCTCCAGGCATAGTGATAGAAAAGCCAGAGTCTTACTGGACCTTAGGTTGCAGAAAGCCGCCCTTAGAGTGCCAGTACGTAACCGAGTCAGGAGAACAAGACTTCTGAGTCCGGCGCGCGGCAAAAGAAAGTACTTAGTTCACCACTTATAAGGCTCTATCACAAAACTGACCGGGCAGTACAGCTAGTGGGAAAAGCTGAAAACTATAGAGTTAACTTAGCTACAAGCAAGCTTGGACTCACTCATCATTTGGAAAGGGAAGGAGGCCTGTAACCTGCTCAACTGTTACCGCTACGTGCATTCATCCACCCCGAACAGCCTCCCTGGGACCTGCCTGAACAACTTGAAGTAAAAGGTATGGAAAGAAGCTTCTAGGTGTGAGACTGAGTTATTTGATTGCATCCCTGCACAACCCCACCATAACTATCGACCTGAGGGAAGAGTCCCACCTGTAGGGGACCCGACATCTAGCTGCCTCACCATCCCCTCAGAGATCTACAGCAGCGCTGGTCTTAGTGATCAGAGAACTACAGGTGGCGTCACGAACTGTATATATACCTATCCCCTGTAAATATACCCCCCAACATACGCCTGACCGCCAGGGCCACAGACCGAGCCAGCGCTACCTGTGACAACCCCATAGACTTCCATGGGCTCGGCTCTGAGTACCCCATTGCTCTGGTAAACCACAATTGTGGTGCGGGTCAAGACATAAGCATGCAACTGGTATTCAAATTTCGGAGATTTTTCCCTCGGCTAAAGGACCTTCCGCAATTCTTACAGATAACCTTTGCCTCATCAATAGGATTTTGGTCAAAAAAGTGCCACACTGCACTCTTAGTACAGGATAAATTTTCAGGGCTTGCACGCTGTACTAATTTGACCATCTGGCCAAGCTGTCCTGCAACTCTTTTTGTTTTTTTAACACGTTTTTGGACTGCTACGGGATTGCCAGATAACCGCTCTTGCTATGTCGATGCCTGCTGCGGATCCTCCTCCTCTTCTGAGCTATTGCCAGCGGCACCCTCTTCCCCATTGGATGCCAATCTGGGTCAACAACTGGGTCATCCATCACCTCCTCTTCAATTTCATCTGTCACCTTCCTCTGTGTCACCGTGTAAGGTGGTATAGTTTGCAGGAAGGGGACCTGAGTTTCATCAGGGTCAGAATCTGGCTCAGTAGACTGCGAGGGCAATGCAGTGCTCTGGGTGAATGTACCAGCAGAATCATATAGCAGTGGCTGTGCATCAGTGCACTCCATGTCAGATTCATCTTGGACTGGGGAATTCAGGATTTCACTTGATAACCCAGGCATGGTGTGTGAAAAGAGCTCCAGGGAGTAATCTGAAGTGTGGCCTGCCGCATCCTTCACTTTTGGTGGGGGTGAAGGACACAAGGAAAGGTGTTGTTCCTGACCAGGTTCCTGCACTGATGACTCAGTGCTTCCATTTTTTTGAAACTTCAGAAGAGGAGGCGATAGAGCTGGAGGCTGTTTCGGCAATGTAAGCCAAAACCTGTTCCTGATGCTCCGGCTTTAAAAGTGGTTTACCTATTCCCAGAAAAGGGAGCCTTCCAGGCCTTCTGGAGCTAAAGTCGATGACGCAGGCTCAACACCTCCTGACTTCGGTGCTATTGTGCTTTTGGCAGTACCAGCAGATGCACTACCACCACCATCAGTACCAGCTGCCCCCCCGCCCACGTCCGCGGCCTCTTCCACCATACTTCCTCATGTTTGGGAAAATGGATCAAAAATACCAGCAGATATATGGTACTGTATGAGGAGCGTACAGCTGTATACGGTGTAGGGAAAAATTTAAATCTCTGTATATATTTCCGTAGTCACACACAGACGCTCTCTCAGTATGGATTTCACCGTAAAACAAAGAGCAGATATACAGTACTGTATCAGAAGCGGACAGCTGTATACAGTGTAGGGAAAAATTTTAATCTCCGTATATATTTCCGGAGTCACACACAGACGCTCACTCAGCATGGATTTGACAGTAATACAAAGAGCAGATATAAGGTATTGTATCAGAAGCGTACAGCTGTACACGGTGTAGGGGAAAATTTAAATCTTCGTATATATTTCCGGAGTCACACACAGTCGCTCACTCATTATGGATTTGACCAGAATACAAAAAGCAGAAAAACTGTACTGTATCAGAAAAATTTGAGATGCTTAGTATAAACATTTGGCCAAACATTTTAAAGCCCATCAACCATCGTCAAGTTGGTCTCAATTCTGGTGAGTCCTTGACCTAATGTGAACAAACCTCTATTAGGCTGATATCTGAATTTCTGGGTGAATGTGCACCTCTGTCAATAAAGCCTGCATTTATGGGTATGCACCTAGTTCACATTAGTCTGGATGTGCCAGTCAGGTTTTTTTGACTTTTGAATGTTAGCTTACTGACCGAGCACTCCGCCCCCACCAGGTGGTGATTTTAATTACACTAAGTCCCTACTTTACCCATAAATGCAGGCTTTACTGACAGACTGCACATTCACCCAGAAATTCAGATATCAGCCTAATAGAGGTATGTTCACATTAGGTCAGGGACTCACCAGAATTGAGACTACCTTGACGATGGTTGGTGGGCTTTAAAATGTTTGGCCAAATGTTTATACTAAGCGTCTCAAATTTTTCCTTATACTCCAAAGCCATATTGCTATTCAAAATCTCATGTATTCTATGTTGTCATGCTTTGGTATGATAGAGTACAGCCTTTTTTTGTATGTTTTGCATGGGGGTAGCTCCTCTTGGTTTGCACCTAGTTCACATTAGTCTGGATGTGCCAGTCAGGTTTTTTTTTACTTTTGTACTGTATCAGAAGCGTACAGCTGTATACGGTGTGGGGGAAAATTTAAATCTCCGTGTATAATTCTGGAGTCACACACAGACGCTCAATCAGTATGGATTTGACCAGAATACAAAAAGCAGAAAAACAGTACTGTATCAAACGCGTACAGCTGTATACGGTGTAGGGAAAAATGTAAATCTCTGTATATATTTCCGGAGTCACACACAGACGCTCACTCAGTATAGATTTGACCAGAATACAAAAAGCAGAAAAACAGTACTGTATCAGACGCGTACAGCTGTATACGGTGTAGGGAAAAATGTAAATCTCTGTATATATTTCCGGAGTCACACACAGACGCTCACTCAGTATGGATTTGACCAGAATACAAAAAGCAGAAAAACGGTACTGTATCAGAAGCATACAGCTGTATACGGTGTAGGGGAAAAATTTAAATCTCCGTATATATTTCCGGAGTCAAAGACGCTTACTCAGTATGGATTTGACTGTAATACAAAGAACAGATATACGGTACTGTATCAGAAGCGGACAGCTGTATACGGTGTAGGGGAAAAATTTAAATCTCCGTATATATTTCCGGAGTCAAAGACGCTTACTCAGTATGGATTTGACCGTAATACAAAGAACAGATATACGGTACTGTATCAGAAGCGGACAGCTGTATACGGTGTAGGGAAAAATGTAAATCTCCGTATATATTTCCGGAGTCACACACAGATGCTCACTCTGTATGGATTTGACCGTAATAAAAACAGCAGAAATACGGTACTGTATCAGAAGTATACAGCTGTATACGGTGTAGGGAAAAATTTAAATCTCCGTATTTATTTCCAGAGTCACACACAGATAGTCAGCATGTTTTTGTCCATGATACCAGCCGGTACACAGTAGTGTGTGAGGAGCGTACAGCTCTATACGGTGTGGGAAAAAATGAACGCTCGGTAACTGTGCAGAATAAAAAAAAGATAAAAGTATTAGTGCTGTGTAAAAAGCAGTCTGCACAGCAGCGTACACACAGCAATACAGCTATCAGGCAGCCTAATAACCAGCGCTGCTGCACACAAGAAAATCCTCCCCTGTCACTGCACACTAACTGTACAGCACAATTGCTATCAGCACAAGCACAAAAGAACTTCTCTTTCCAGCCCTAACTCTCTCCCTACTGATAAACAGTCAGCAACCTCTCCTTACTGTTTAAATCTGCAGAAGTAAAATGGAGGTCGGCAGTCAGGGCTTTTATAGACACTATGACGCCCCCCAAAGCAAGCCAATCACTGCAATGCACTTCTCTAAGATGGTGGTGGACACTGCACATGTCATCTCATTGCCCACAGTATACGTACTTGCTCATGGGCTGAAAAAAAGGCGCCTGCAAGCATTCTGGGAAATCCTACTTTGGAGCTTGTTTTGTCGACCGCATAGCCGGCTTCACGCTATGGTCAGGTTACGGTCAGCGAAACCCGACTTTGGCGAAATTCGACGACTTATGAATCTGACCAACCTATTTCGCTCATCTCTAGTCATAAGTATTCAGACCCTTTGCTCAGTATTGAGTAGAAGCACCCTTTTGAGCTAGTACAGCCATGAGTCTTCTTGGGAATGATGCAACAAGTTTTTCACACCTGGATTTGGGGATCCTCTGCCATTCTTCCTTGCAGATCCTCTCCAGTTCTGTCAGCTTGGATGGTGAACGTTGGTGGACTGCCATTTTCGGATCTCTCTAGAGATGCTCAATTGGGTTTAGGTCAGGGCTCCGGCTGGGCCAGTCAAGAATGGTCACAGAGTTGTTTTGAAGCCACTCCTTTGTTATATTAGCTGTGTGCTCAGGGTCATTGTCTTTTTGGAAGGTGACCCTTCGGCCAAGTCTGATGTACAGAGCACACTCGGAAGAGGTTTTTTCCAGGGTATCTCTGTACTTGGCCACATTCATGTTTCCTTCAATTGCAACCAGTCACCCTGTCCCTGCAGCTGAAAAACACCCCCATAGCATGATGCTGCCACCATAATGTTTTACTGTTGGGTTTGTATTAGGAAGGTGATGAGCAGTGCCTGGTTTTCTCCACACATACTGCTTAGAATTATCACCAAAAAGTTCTATCTTCGTCTCATCAGACTAGAAATCTTATTTTTCATAGTCTGGGAGTCATCTACGTGTTTTTTATCAAACTCTATGCGGGCTTTCATATGTCTGGCACTAAGGAGAGGCTTCTATCTGGCCACTCTGCCATAAAGGCTTGACTGGTGGAGGGCTGCAGTGATAGTTGACTTTGTGGAACTTTCTCCCATCTCCTTACTGCATCTGTGAAGCTCAGCCACAGTGATGTTGGGGTTCTTCTTTACCTCTTTCACCAAGGCTTTTCTCCCACGATTGCTCAGGTTGGCTGGACAGCCAGGTCTAGGAAGACTTCTGATCAGGGGTGGGATTCAGCCGGTTCTCCCCGGTTCGGTGGAACCGGTTGTTAAAAAAGCAGCCGGTTCCCCGAACCGGGGAGATTCTTAACTGCGATCCGGTACTTTGTTGCAGTGCCAGCGCGCCGCAAGTTGGAGGAGGGGAACCAGGGCCGGCGCAATACTTACCTCTCCCGTGCCACCGTTGCCGCAGCTCCGAGCTCCAGGGGGCGCCGGCGCTTCCTCTCACAGCAAAGCCGCTGAATGACGTCATCATTCAGCAGCCAGCTGTTGCAGAGAGAGCGAGGACGCCGGACAGGTGAGGTGTGTGTGTGTGTGTGTGTGTGTGTCTGTCTGTGTGTATCAGTGTGTGTGTGTGTGTGTGTGTGCCTGCGTGTGTGTGTGTGTGTCTGCCTGTGTGTATGTGAGAAAGTGCTGCCTGCGGGGCTGTATGTGTGATGGTGGTGGGGGGAGGCAGTGATGGTGGTGAGGAAGCGATGATGATGATAATGGGAAGGCAATGATGATAATGATATTAATGGGGAGGCAATGATAATGATGATGATGGGGAGGCAATGATAATGGGAAGGCAATGATGATGATGATATTAATGGGAAGGCAATGATGATGATAGGAAGGAAATGATAATGGGAAGGCAATGATGATGATGATATTAATGGGGAGGCAATGATAATGATGATGATGGGGAGGCAATGATAATGGGAAGGCAATGATGATGATATTAATGGGGAGCAATGATAATGATGATGGGGAGACAATGATAATGGGAAGGCAATGATGATGATGATATTAATGGGGAGGCAATGATGATGATAATGGGCAGGCAATGATGATGAGGGGAGGCAATGATGATGATAATGGGGAGTCTTTCCACAGCGCCCTTTCCTGAGCCGTAACAGTGCAGAACGCAGCACAGTGTAGAGGAGAGCTCCATATTTTGTATGGAGCATTACATGTGGTCCAGTATTCTGTATGGAGCATTATATTGGGTCCAGTATTTTGTATGGAGCATTATATGGGGACCAGTATCCTGTATGGAGCATTATATGTGGTCCAGTATTCTGTATGGAGCATTATATTGGGTCCAGTATTCTGTATGGAGCATTATATGGGGGATGGCGGGGCGACATCCTGCATGGGGTATTATATGGGTGATGAGGGGGAGACTATGTGGTGCCCATAATATTGTATGGAGGACTGTACTGTCAGGTCTGTACTGTGCGCTGTGAGGATTTGGCGGTTTTTGAGCTATTGTACAATTTACAATAGATATCAGTCATGTAATGGAAGAAGTGAAGTATTTGGCGTTGTGCTATACCCATATTTCTCTGCAGTATCTGTGCATCATGAATCGTGGTCTGTGTTAAGGGGGCCCACTGAGACTCTTTCGCCCGGGGCCCATAAAAACCTGGAGCCGGCCCTGAGGGGAACTCCGGAGTCGGGCTCTGCTTCCTAGCCGGAATCCATACAGCGCGGCACACTGATACACTCACACCATAATACAACGCCAGGCCTGGCCCTCGCACACTGATATCTCTAGAGTGCAGTGCGGCGATTGGGTAGCGCGGCTGCAGCCATCTTCTCAGTCACGAGGAGGAGGCACGTGGCACAGCACAGGCTGCACACAGCTACTCCGCCACCCCGCTAGCTACCCGGCCGGTCCCTAGTGTCAGTGGACAGTGTGTAAGGCACTGCGGCAGCTGCACTGCAGACATTAGAGAAAAGGACTCAACTCAAGGAGGGCTCTCAGGGCGGTGTTGAAGTTTGGCCCTGGCTGGGCCTGGCCTTTGCGTTGCGCCGTTGCGGTGAGTAACTAGCCCGGGCTGGGGGCTTCATAGGGCCGGGCGGGGGTGATGGCAGAAAATGCAGATCATGTGATTATGGATTGTAATGATGACCAGTCACCAAATGATTGATCCTGGGTGTAAAGAAAACGTAGCACTGCCTGGAGTGGACTGAGGCAGCGCTGATATGTGTACAGGCCTCCATCCATGACTGGCCACAGCGCTGATATGTGTACAGGCCTCCATCCATGACTGGCCGCAGCGCTGATATGTGTACAGGCCTCCATCTATAACTGGCTGCAGCAGTAATATGTGTACAGACTTCCATCCATGACTGGCTGCAGCGCTGATATGTTTACAGACCTCCATCCATAGTTGGCCGCAGCGCTGATATGTGTACAGACCTCCATCCATGACTGGCTGCAGCAGTAATATGTGTACAGGCCTCCATCCATGACTGGCTGCAGCAGTAATATATGTACAGGCCTCCATCTATAACTGGCTGCAGCGTTGATATGTGTACATGCCTCCATCCATGACTGACATAGAAATAGAAATATATGCAGCTGTCACACTCGGGTCAGGAGAGCCGCTGGCCAGAATGTGCACTGTTCTGATCCTATTCCAATTTATTTTTTTTCAAATGTTTGACTGCGCCCCTACTTGTATACGTTTGAGGAAAAGGTGTGTGTAAATGTGTGTGGCTTTAAAAATGGGTGTGGCTTAAAATGGGTGTGGTTTTTAAAATGGGTGTGGCTTAAAATGGGTGTGGTTTTACTACGCACAAACACAGAACCTGTTGTTAAAAATTTGAATCCCACCCATGCTTCTGATTGTCCCAAACTTCTTACATTTAGGGATTATGGAGGCCACTGTGCTCTTAGGAACTTTCAGTACTGCAGAAATTCTTTTGTAACCTTGGCCAGATCTGTGCCTTGCCACAATTCTGTCTCTGAGCTCCTTGGCCAGTTCCTTTAACCTCATGATTCTCATTTGGTCTGACATGCGCAGTGAGCTGTCAGGTCTTATATAGACAGGTGTTTGCCTTTACAAATCATGTCCTATCAGTTTAATTAAACACAGCTGGACTCAAATGAAGGAGTAGAACCATCTCAAGGAGGATCACAAGGAAATGGACAGAATGTGACTTAAATATGAGTGTCTGAGCAAAGGGTCTGAATACTTATGACCATGTGATATTTCAGTTTTTCTTTTTTAACAAATTTGCAAACATTGCTACATTTCTGTTTTTTTCAGTCAAGATGGGGTGCAGAGTGTACATTAATGAGAAAAAATGAACTTTTTAGAATTTACCAAATGGCTGCAATGAAACAAAGAGTGAAAAATTTAAAGGGGTCTGAATACTTTCTGTTTCATTTTATTATGCCTTTAGTAACTCAGTAATAGTTCATGTACAAACTGAGGTGTCATGTGCAATTAAAGCAACTCTTGCATACTTTTGTTAGGGGTTACTGCCATTAACAAAACACACCTCAATAGGATGAAACACCAAAAAGATATTTCAAATAATTTGAGTATGGCACTGGAGTGGGTAAAAGTTGATTTTGTATGGTAAGCTTTATTACTAATAATAACAAAGGTATGTGTGAACTTCTTTTAAAAATTATAATAGGAAAGGTAAGCCTAAGACATTTCTGAGGCCAATCCACAAGCTCGTATTGATACTACCGATTGAGGACATTCCGGTAGGATGAATGATGAACAGAACACCACACTGGCACTTGCCCATTGGATTGGAGTTGGGTCGGTGAATGTTTGGCCTAATGCGGCTTCTCCGTTTTGAAGATGGGTATCTTTTGGATTATCTCAGGAACTGATGTAAAGACATTCATCTATCTCATTTGAAGTTATTATTATTATTGCATGTATGTTTTGTTCATTTCTAGGTTGGACTTTGTTTCAAAGCACTAGTATAGTGAAATCCCATTCAGAATTTCAGATGGGGAGTGTGCTGTTCCATTTGGTCGGTTACCAGGCATTTGGGTTGTGCTTTGCAGTTTCCTATGTATTGTATTATTTTCATGGTGTCTGTTCTTGCATGCTGCTCTGCAGCCACCTACTGGCCTTTTTCCACATAGCAGTCTGTAATTAATTAATTCTTATGGGTGTGTCTTCCACTTCTGGTTCAAGGGTCACCTTTTCCTCCTAGCAGCCATGTCATTTTTAGTTTTACTTTCTTTGGAAGAGACACCCTTGATCCGAGCTGAGGAAGGCATCAGTTTTCGACCTCTTTCTGCTCACATTTGCAGCCGCACTTGGTGCTGCACCTTGTATACACCTGCATTTCTGGAGAAGTTACTGTATGACCAGACTTCCAAATAAACAAGTCTGTACTGCACAATCCTTGGTGTTCATCAGCTCTCTGGATGCTGAACAGCATCAGTACTGTCTGCTCTGCATTGAGGAAACGGAAGGTAGGATCTATCCCAGCCCCTATGAATCAACCACATTTCCATTTGCCTCACGTGGGGACAGAACAGAGAGGGCAATGATAGAGGTGGTGGAGAGGGCAATAATGGGGAAGGTGGAGAGGACAATGATGGGATGAAGGCGAGGAGGACAATGAGGGATGTGGGTGATTGGGATGGGAGTAAGTGGGACTTATAATGGACTTATGAACAGGGGAGCGGGACATTAGATATGGATGTAAAATGAATTGGGTGATGGAGGAGGGTGCTAAGTCCGTGATAGCGTACTCCTCCATTTCACAATTCATTGTGATGTGTTGTGAATGTGTTAGAAATTAATTCTGAGCAGAAGCTCCCTCTGGTGGTTACAAACAGTACTGAGCCATTCAATGAGGACTGGCAATCAGGAGTTACAGACTGGTCTTATATAAGGGAGGTACCCTCCCATCATGGTTGCCGGTGATCAATTGTTCTTGTCTCAACTGTGGTTCCTGGTTCAATTGGAAGCTTACTGAGTCTTGCCTCTTCTCCTGCTCTCAGATAAGATATTTTCTTTTTTTTGTTTTTGTGCTTACCATTTGCATATTTCTCTACATTTCTGTGAGGTTAGCCAGGTTCCCCCTCCTCCCCCGGGGGGGCTTGGGCTCCTCTCAGTTCTTCTGGAGCCACTGTTATTTGCTCATTTGCCTTTTCCAGTTTTTTCAGTGGCTGCGGTTTAGTTTTGTTACACCAGAGAACTAATTTAGGTGGTAGAGGTCGTGTGATCTCAGGTGTTTTTGCAATTAGTAGAGTTGGTATTTTTTAGGGTTTTTTGGATTGCAGTAAGTGTCCTTCCTATCCTTTTCTTTCTAGGCAGATTGGGCCCCAATGTTTGCTCATACTATTTTCTGTCTGTGTCTGTATTTCCTCTTGTCTAACCGCCATTACATGTTTGGGGGCTTCCTATGTTCTTTGGGGATCTGCTCCGGGGCAGATAGCTTTCCTCTTTCTATCTTTAGGTGTAGTTAACCTGTAAGGCTGTGACGAGGCGTCTAGGACCAACTTAGGAACGCTCCACGGCTGCCTTTAGTTGTGGTGGTTAGTCAGGGTACTGCAATCCAGTAGATTCCAACCTCTCTGGTGTATTGCCGTTTTTGCCTGCTCTCCTCAGCTACCAAATCATAACAGTACCACCGGAGAAACTGAAAATTATATGGTACTCAACAGAAGGGAAAAATAGTAAAAGGAAAAAGAAAAAAGGAAGTTATCAGAAATTTTTTTTTTCTCTGTTGCATTTTTTCCCTCTTTTTCTCTGGGTGCTGAGGAGGATTTTTTTTTCCATTTCTCAATGGAGTTTGCACAGTTGTCTGGCCGTGTGGATCAGCTTGCCACTGAAGTTCGGAGTATTGCTACCTATCTTGCAGGGTTGCCGGTTGTGGAACCTAGGATCCCCATGCCAGATTTATTTTTGAGGGATCGAGCTAAATTTTTGAATTTCAAAAATAACTGTAAGTTGTTTTTTGCCTTAAAACCTAAGTCCTCAGGGAACGCAGCACAGCAGGTTCAAATTGTCATCTCTCTCCTGCGCGGCGATCCTCAGGATTGGGCTTTTTCCCTGACACCTGGGGACCCTGTTTTGAGTAATGTTGATGCATTTTTTCTGGCTCTGGGGTTATTGTACGATGAACCTAATGTCACTGATCAAGCTGAAAAAACCTTGTTGGCATTAAATCAGGGGCTTGAGGACGCTGAGTTGTACTGTCAGAAATTCTGAAAGTGGGCAGTCCTGACCAAATGGAATGATGATGCTTTGGCAGCCCTTTTTCAGAAGGGTCTGTCAGAGAATGTAAAAAATGTTATGATGGGTTTCCCTGCTCCCTCTGGTCTCAATGATTCTATGTCATTAGCGATTCAAATTGACAGACGTTTGCGTGAGCATAGAGGTATGCATTGAATAGTGTTGCCTTGTGAACCAGCTTCTGAACCCATGCAGTGTGATAGAGTGACTTCTGGGGCACAGCGTCATGAGTTTCGAAAACGCAATGGGTTATGTTTCTACTGTGGTGGCGCCTCTCATGCTATTTCAGTCTGCCCTAAGTGGGGAAGACGTTTTGCACGCTCAGTTGTCTTGGGTAGTGTTCAGACTAAATTTCTGTTGACTGTTACCCTGATTTGCTCCCTGTCCACATTTTCTGCTCAGGATTTTGTTGATTCAGGAGCAGCTATTAACCTGATGGATTTTGATTTTGCTAAACGTTGTGGGTTTCCCTTGATACCCCTACGGAAGTCTATTCCCCTACTGGGGATTGATTCTACCCTTTGGCTGAGAATAAACCCCAGTTCTCTACTCAGGTGATAATGAGGGTTAAACCTGATCATCAGGAAAGTTGCAAATTTTTGGTGCTGTATAATCTGCATGACATTATTGTACTAGGTTTTCCTTGGTTACAGTCTCATAATCCTGTTTTGGATTGGAAATCTGTGTCTGTAACCAGTTGGGGCTGCCAATGTGTTAATGCCAACACTCCTGTTTTTTCTGCCTCTCCCCAGGCTCAGGATGTTCCTGACTTTTTGACTGATTTTTCTGATGTGTTTAGCGAAAGTAAATCTGCATCCTTGCCCCCCCATAGGAGCTATGACTGCGCTATTGAATTAGTGCCTGGTAGTAAATTCCCTAAAGGTCGCCTTTTTAACTTGTCTGTACCTGAACATGACGCTATGCGGTCTTATATCAAGGAGTCATTGGAGAAGGGTCATATCAGACCATCCTCTTCACCCTTGGGTGCCGGTTTTTTCTTTGTGGCCAAAAAGGATGGTTCATTAAGGCCATGTATTGATTATCGTCTCTTGAACAATATCACTGTGAAATATCAATATCCGTTACCCTTGATTTCTGACCTGTTTTCCAGGGTGAAAAGTGCTACTTGGTTTACCAAGCTTGACCTCAGGGGGGGCGTATAACCTTATTCACATTAAGCACGGGGATGAATGGAAGACAGCATTTAATACCCCAGAGGGGCATTTTGAGTACCTAGTGATGCCCTTTGGGCTCACTAATGCTCCTTCCATCTTCCAGTCCTTCATGAATGACATTTTCAGGGATTTTGTGGATAAATTTCTGATTGTTTATTTGGATGATATCTTGATTTTTTCCAATGACTGGGACTCTCATGTGAAACATGTTCGGACTGTGTTCCATATTTTGAGAGAGAATGCTCTGTATGTGAAGGGATCAAAATGTCTTTTTGGCGTACAGAGGATCTCATTTCTGGGATTCATTTTATCCCCATCTGTTATTGAAATGGACCCGGTCAAGGTTCAGGCCATCTGTGATTGGGTCCAACCTACTTCATTAAAGGCTCTTCAGAGATTCTTGGGTTTTGCCAATTTTTATCGTAAATTTATTGGTAATTTCTCTGTTATTGTTAAACCATTGACTGATTTGACCAAAAAGGGTTCTGATGTGGTGAATTGGCCTCCTGAGGCAGTCTCTGCGTTTCAGGAACTTAAGCAGAGATTCACTTCTGCTCCTGTTCTACGGCAGCCTGATGTTTCTCTGCCATTTCAGGTGGAGGTTGATGCCTCTGAAATTGGGGCAGGTGCCGTTTTGTCCCAAAGAGATCCTGAGACCTCTAAAAGTAACCCTTGTGCCTTTTTCTCTCGAAAATTTTCTCCAACTGAACGTAATTATGATGTGGGTAATCGGGAGTTATTGGCCATGAAGTGGGCTTTTGAAGAGTGGAGACATTGGCTGGAGGGAGCCAAACATCAGGTGGTGGTCCTCACGGACCATAAGAATCTGGTTTATCTGGAATCAGCCAAGCGACTCAATCCTAGACAGGCCAGGTGGGCCTTATTTTTCACACGTTTTAATTTTGTGGTTTCCTTTCTTCCTGGCACTAAGAATGTTAAGGCGGATGCCCTCTCAAGGAATTTCCTTGCTGACTCTCCTGAGCTATCTGATCCTGCTGTTATTTTGAAAGAGGGTGTAGTTCTTTCCGCCATCTCGCCCAATTTGAGACTGGCTCTGGAAGGGTGTCAGGAGGATAAACCCGAGCGCTTCCCTATTGGGAAATTGTTTGTCCCAGACCGGTGGAAAAAGAGTATATCTGAGATTCATTGTTCCGCGTTGGCCGGTCATCCCAGAATTTTTGGTACCAGAGACTTGGTTAGTCGGTCCTTTTGGTGGCCTACTTTGTCTCGTGACGTCAGGGAATTTGTGCAGTCCTGCGGGACTTGCTCTCGCTCCAAGCCTTGCTCTCGCTCCAGTGGTTTGTTGATGCCATTGTCTGTGCCCAAGAGACCATGGACCCATATCTCTATGGATTTCATTTCCGACCTCCCTGTTTCTCAGCGAATGACCATTATCTGGGTGATTTGTGATAGGTTTTCCAAGATGATACATCTTGTGCCATTACCTAAGTTGCCTTCCTCCTCCGAATTGGTGCATTTGTTCCTTCAGCACGTGGTTCGGTTACACGGCATTCCTGAGAACATTGTGTCTGACAGAGGAGTCCAGTTTGTTTCCAGATTTTGGAGGACTTTTTGTTCTAAACTTGGTGTTCAATTGACTTTCTCCTCTGCTTTTCATCCTCAGACCAATGGACAAACTGAGAGAACAAACCAGACATTGGAGACTTATCTGAGATGCTTTGTGTCTGCTGATCAAGATGACTGGGTCTCTTTTTTGCCTTTGGCTGAGTTTGCTCTTAATAATAGTGCTAGCTCTGCCACTTTGATGTCTCCATTTTTCTGCAATTTTGGGTTTCACCCTCGATTTTCTTCGGGACAGACGGAGGCTTCTGTCTGTCCAGGTGTTGACTCTGTTGTGGAGCGTATGCAGCAGATTTGGGACCAGGTAGTGGAGAGGTTGTCCCTCTCTCAGGAGAGGGCCCAGCGGTTTGCCAACCGGCATAGGACTGATGGTCCTCTGTTATGTTACGGTAGCTGAGGAGTGCAGGTAAAAAAGGAAATACACCAGAGCAGTTGGAATCTATGAGATTGCAGTACCCTGACTAACCACCGCAACTAGAGGCAGCCGTGGAGCGTTCCTACGTTGTTCCTAGACGCCTCGTCACAGCCTGAGAAACTAACTACACCTAAAGATAGAAATAGGAAAGCTATCTGCCCCGGAGCAGAACCCCAAAGATAATAGAAAGCCCCCAAACATGTAATGGCGGTTAGACAAGAGGAAATACTGACACAGAAAGAAAATAGTATGAGCAAACGCTGGGGCCCAAACTATCTAAATAGAAAAGGATAGGAAGGGTACTTACTGCAATCTCAGAAAACCCTGAAAAAACACCAACTCTACTAATTTCAAAATCACCTGAGATCACACGACCTCTACCACCTAAATTAGTTCTCTGGTGTAACAAAAACAAAACAGCAGCCACTGAAAAAAAACTGGAAAAAGCAAAAGTACAAAACACAGTGGCTGGACTAAACTGAGAGGGCAAAAGCCCCCGGAGGGGACCCTGAAGGCCCCCACAGAAGTGCAGGACAAAATGCAAAAATATAGCAAAAACACAAAATAAGAAATTGTCTTATCTGATAGCAGGAGATGCAGACACGACACAGCAGGCTACAAGGGAAACTGGAAAGAAAGATTCAGACCAGAACAATTGATCACCGGCAACCCTAATGGGAAAATGACTCCCTTATATAAGACCAGTCAGTAACACCTGATTCCCAGTCCTCACAATCCTCACTAGTACCGCTTGTAACCACCAGAGGGAGCCTCTGCTCAGAACTCATCTCAAACCCATTCACAACAGTACCCCCCCTTGAGGAGGGGTCACCGAACCCTCATTTGAGCAACCAGGTCGGTCAGGATGAGTTCTATGATACGCACGGATAAGTCTCCTAGCATGGATGTCCGAAGCAAACACCCAAGAATTGTCTTCCTGACCATAACCTCTCCATTTAACCAAATACTGGAGTCTTCGTCTAGAAAAACGAGAATCCAATATTTTCTCAACCACATACTCCAGATTGCCCTCAACCAAAACAGGGTCAGGAGGCACAGTAGCAGGAACCACTGGCTCAACAAACCTCTTCAACAAGGACTTGTGGAACACGTTATGGATCTTAAATGTCCCTGGAAGAAGCAAACGAAAAGAAACAGGATTAATAATCTCCATGATCTTATAAGGTCCAATGAACCTAGGCTTAAATTTAGGAGATGCTACTCTCATAGGAATATTCTTTGAGGACAACCAGACCAAGTCCCCCACTTTAAACCGAGGACCATCAGTCCTATGCCGGTTAGCAAACCGCTGGGCCTTCTCCTGAGAGAGGGACAACCTCTCCACTACCTGGTCCCAAATCTGCTGCATACGCTCAACAACAGAGTCAACACCTGGACAGACAGAAGCCTCCGTCTGTCCTGAAGAAAATCGAGGGTGAAACCCAGAATTACAGAAAAACGGAGACATCAAAGTGGCAGAGCTAGCCCTATTATTAAGAGCAAACTCAGCCAAAGGCAAAAAAGAGACCCAGTCATCCTGATCAGCAGACACAAAGCATCTTAGATAAGTCTCCAATGTCTGGTTTGTTCTCTCAGTTTGACCATTGGTCTGAGGATGAAATGCCGAGGAGAAAGACAATTGAACACCCAGTTTAGAACAAAAAGTCCTCCAAAATCTGGAAACAAACTGGACTCCTCTGTCAGACACAATGTTCTCAGGAATGCCGTGTAAACGAACCACGTGCTGAAGGAACAACGGCACCAATTCAGAGGAGGAAGGCAACTTAGGTAATGGCACAAGATGTATCATTTTGGAAAACCTATCACAAATTACCCAGATGGTGGTCATTCTCTGAGAAACAGGAAGATCGGAAATGAAATCCATAGAGATATGGGTCCATGGTCTCTTGGGCACAGGCAATGGCATCAACAAACCACTAGAGCGAGAGCAAGGCTTGGAGCGAGAGCAAGTCCCGCAGGACTGCACAAATTCCCTGACATCGCGAGACAAGGTAGGCCACCAAAAGGACCGACTAACCAAGTCTCTGGTACCAAAAATTCCGGGATGCCCAGCCAATGCGGAACAATGAATCTCAGACATCACACTCTTTTTCCATTGGTCCGGGACAAACAATTTTCCAACAGGGCAGCGCTCGGGCCTATCCTCCTGACACCCCTCCAGAGCAAGTCTCAAATTGGGCGAGATGGCGGAAAGAACTACACCCTCCTTCAAAATAACAGAGGGATCAGATAGCTCAGGAGAGTCCGCAAGGAAACTCCTCGAGAGGGCATCCGCCTTAACATTCTTAGTGCCAGGAAGAAAGGAAACCACAAAATTAAAACGTGTGAAAAACAAGGCCCACCTGGCCTGTCTAGGATTGAGTCGCTTGGCAGATTCCAGATAGACCAGATTCTTATGGTCCGTAAGGACCACCACCTGATGTTTGGCTCCCTCCAGCCAATGTCTCCACTCTTCAAAAGCCCACTTCATGGCCAATAACTCCCGATTACCCACGTCATAATTAGTTCAGTAGGAGAAAATTTTCGAGAGAAAAAGGCACAAGGGTTACTTTTAGAGGTCTCTGGATCTTTTTGGGACAAAACGGCACCTGCCCCAATTTCAGAGGCATCAACCTCCACCTGAAATGGCAGAGAAACATCAGGCTGCCGTAGAACAGGAGCAGAAGTGAATCTCTGCTTAAGTTCCTGAAACGCAGAGACTGCCTCAGGAGGCCAATTCACCACATCAGAACCCTTTCTGGTCAAATCAGTTAATGGTTTAACAATAACCGAGAAATTACCAATAAATTTACGATAAAAATTGGCAAAACCCAAAAATCTCTGAAGAGCCTTTAATGAAGTAGGTTGGACCCAATCACAGATGGCCTGAACCTTGACCGGGTCCATTTCAATAACAGATGGGGACAAAATGAATCCCAGAAATGAGATCTTCTGTATGCCAAAAAGACACTTTGATCCCTTCACATATAGAGCATTCTCTCTCAAAATCTGGAATACAGTTCGAACATGTTTCACATGAGAGTCCAGTCATTAGAAAAAATCAAGATATCATCCAAATAAACAATCAGAAACTTGTCCACAAAATCCCTGAAAATGTCATTCATGAAGGACTGGAAGACGGAAGGAGCATTAGTGAGCCCAAAGGGCATCACAAGGTACTCAAAATGCCCTTCAGGGGTGTTAAATGCCGTCTTCCATTCATCCCCGTGCTTAATGCGAATAAGGTTATACGCCCCCTGAGGTCAAGCTTGGTAAACCAAGTAGCGTTTTTCACCCTGGAAAACAGGTCAGAAATCAAGGGTAACGGGTATTGATATTTCACAGTAATATTGTTCAAGAGACGATAATCAATACACGGCCTTAATGAACCATCTTTTTTGGCCACAAAGAAAAAACCGGCACCTAAGGGTGAAGAGGATGGTCTGATATGACCCTTCTCCAATGATTCCTTGATATAAGACCGCATAGCTTCATGTTCAGGTACAGACAAGTTAAAAAGGCGACCTTTAGGGAATTTACTACCTGGCACTAATTCAATAGCGCAGTCATAGCTCCTATGGGGAGGTAAGGATGCAGATTTACTTTCGCTAAACACATCAGAAAAATCATCAAAAAGTCAGGAACATCCTCAGCCTGGGGGGAGGCAGAAAAACAGGAGTGTTGGTATTAACACATTGGCAGCCCCAACTGGTTACAGACACAGATTTCCAATCCAAAACAGGATTATGAGACTGTAACCAAGGGAAACCCAGCACTATAATGTCATGCAGATTATATAGAACCAAAAATTTGCAGCACTCCTGGTGATCAGGTTCAACCCTCATTATCACCTGAGTAGAAAACTGGGGTTTATTCTCAGCCAAAGGGGTAGAATCGATCCCCAGTAAAGGAATAGACTTCTGTAGGGGTATCAAGGGAAACCCACAACGTTTAGCAAAATCATAATCCATCAGGTTAATAGCTGCTCCAGAATCAACGAAAGCCTGAGCAGAAAATGAGGACAGAGAGCATATCAGAGTGACAGTTAATAAAAACTTAGTCTGAACACTACCCAAGACAACTGAGCGTGCAAAATGTCTTCCCGCTTAGGGCAGACTGAAATAGCATGAGAGGCATCACCACAGTAGAAACATAACCCATTGCGCTTTCGAAACTCATGACGCTGTGCCCCAGACACCACTCCATCACACTGCATGGGCTCAGCAGCTGGCTCACAAGGCAACACCACTCCACGCATACTTCTCCGCTCACGCAAACGTCTGTCAATTTGAATCGCTAATGACATAGAATCATTGAGACCAGAGGGGACAGGGAATCCCACCATAACATCCTTTACATTATCCGACAGACCCTTCCGGAAAAGGGCCGCCAAAGCGTCGTCATTCCACTTGGTCAGGACTGCCCACCTACGGAATCTCTGACAGTATAACTCAGCGTCATCAAGCCCTGATTTAATGCCAACAAGGCTTTTTCAGCTTGATCAGTGACATTAGGCTCATCGTACAATAACCCCAAAGCCTGAAAAAATGCATCAACATCACTCAAAACAGGATCCCCAGGTATCAGGGAAAAAGCCCAATCCTGAGGATCGCCGCGCAGGAGAGAGATGATAATTTGAACCTTCTGCGCTGCGTTTCCTGAGGACTTAGATTTTAAGGCAAGAAACAATTTACAATTATTTTTGAAATTCTGAAACTTAGCTCGATCCCCTAAAAACAAATCTGGCATGGGGATTCTAGGTTCCACAACAAGCAACCTAGCAAGATATGCAGCAATACTCTGAACCTCAGTGGCAAGCTGATCCACACGGCCAGACAACTGTGCAAACTCCATTGGGAGAAAAGATCCTCCCCAGCACCCAGAGATACAGAGGGAAAAAAAAAAAAAATGCAACAAACAGAAAAATATCTCTGACAACTTTTCTTCCTTCAAAATATTTTTTCCCTTCTGTGAGTACCATACAATTTTTATGGCCGGTGATACTGTTATGTTACGGTAGCTGAGGAGTGCAGGTAAAAAAGGAAATACACCAGAGCAGTTGGAATCTATGAGATTGCAGTACCCTGACTAACCACCGCAACTAGAGGCAGCCGTGGAGCGTTCCTACGTTGTTCCTAGACGCCTCGTCACAGCCTGAGAAACTAACTACACCTAAAGATAGAAATAGGAAAGCTATCTGCCCCGGAGCAGAACCCCAAAGATAATAGAAAGCCCCCAAACATGTAATGGCGGTTAGACAAGAGGAAATACTGACACAGAAAGAAAATAGTATGAGCAAACGCTGGGGCCCAAACTATCTAAATAGAAAAGGATAGGAAGGGTACTTACTGCAATCTCAGAAAACCCTGAAAAAACACCAACTCTACTAATTTCAAAATCACCCGAGATCACACGACCTCTACCACCTAAATTAGTTCTCTGGTGTAACAAAAACAAAACAGCAGCCACTGAAAAAAAACTGGAAAAAGCAAAAGTACAAAACACAGTGGCTGGACTAAACTGAGAGGGCAAAAGCCCCCGGAGGGGACCCTGAAGGCCCCACAGAAGTGCAGGACAAAATGCAAAAATATAGCAAAAACACAAATAAGAAATTGTCTTATCTGATAGCAGGAGATGCAGACACGACACAGCAGGCTACAAGGGAAACTGGAAAGAAAGATTCAGACCAGAACAATTGATCACCGGCAACCCTGATGGGAAAATGACTCCCTTATATAAGACCAATCAGTAACACCTGATTCCCAGTCCTCACAATCCTCACTAGTACCGCTTGTAACCACCAGAGGGAGCCTCTGCTCAGAACTCATCTCAAACCCATTCACAACAGTCCTCGGTTTGAAGTGGGGGACTTGGTCTGGTTGTCCTCAAGAAATATCCCTATGAGAGTTGAATCTCCTAAGTTTAAGCCTAGGTTCATTGGACCTTATAAGATCATGGAGATTCTTAATCCTGTTTCCTTTCGTTTACTTCTTCCAGGGACATTTAAGATCCATAACGTGTTCCACAAGTCCTTATTGAAGAGGTTTGTCGAGCCAGTGGTTCCTATGGCTGCGCCTCCTGACCCTGTTTGGTTGAGGGCAATCTGGAGTATGTGGTTGAGAAATATTGGATTCTCGTTTTTCTAGACGGAAACTCCAGTATTTGGTTAAGTGGAGAGGTTATGGTCAGAAGGACAATTCTTG
>JARQOD010000005.1:199820638-199844515 GCA_033576555.1 Oophaga sylvatica | reverse complement strand
TTTTTCAGCTGATTCATTCTAGCTTTCCAAACTCTGCAGTCGACTTTCAAATGTCCTGATTTCTTGCAAACAAAACATTCACGTGTTTCTTTTAGGTGCTTTCTGTTATCATATAGACTCTGTGTTTGTAAAGCAGACTCTGTCTTGGTGCTTATACATTCTGCCTTCCGTTTATATTCATCTATAAGCTTCCCTCTTACATACTCCAGAGTAAGCTCATCATCTGGGCACGCATCTAGTGCGGTCACAAGCGTGTCATAGCTCTCTGGAAGACCACTAAGCAGTAATGCGGCTACATGAAAGTCCTTCAGATCTTCCCCAATGCCTCTCAAGCGTTCTACAAGCTCTAGAATACCCCTGATATACTCCTGCATATCCTGGCGTTTCTGTAGTTTAGACTGGTACAGTTTTCTCATAAGATACAGTTTATTGCTTAAATTAATCCTCTCATGTACCTTTTGCAGCTGCTCCCACATTTCTCTTGCAGTATCACATTTACACACATGAACAATCTGATCATCATCTATGCTGAGTGATATGGTACTCTGTGCTTTCTGATCCATCTCTATCCACTCCTGTGGTACTGGGTCAGGTTTAGGCTCCTGTGTGTATTTCCACGTACCTTCCCTTATCAGCAGCATCTTCACTTTGAATTTCCAGGATTGATAGTTCTGGTTAGTGAGACTTGGTACTGTAAACTTCATGGAGTTGCTGGTGGTGGTGGCCATCTTTGCTGTCTTTCTTTCTTTTCTTTTCTCTGTGTTCTGGGGATCTCTGGGACTCTAGGACTCTGGCCACTCTGGGAACTCTGTGCCCATAACCTGTTAGCAGCGGATTAACCAGCGTAACATCCGAAGTCAGCCACAGAGAATGTAGATTTATTCACATCCAGTATAGACAGCTTACAACACAGCATGAAATGTGATCAGCCTGATATCTGCTATGGCTGCAGCATGAAAAAAACATTACAACAACACAGGAAGAGAAGGAGGAGGCATCCTGTCTGTGAGTGAGGTTTTTTTTTTTTTTTACAAAACTTTGTTAACTACCTCACAATATGCACAGCATATCAAACAGTACAGTAGTAGTTGTTGCAATACATACAAATCAATATGCATTATTCCAACAGAAAAGTCGAAGGTCCGACTGAAACTCGAACCGACCCCAATGCAAGTCAATGGGGAAGAAAAGTTGGCAGGGAGTGGAGGACAGTAAACACACCTACAGTGCCCATTTCAATGCCAACGACATCAATCCTTATTACTTAAGCTTGTCAACCTTAATTTACTTTATAAAAATAGTAACGCATTGAAAAATGGGGGTTATTTGGCTAAAGTTGTGGGGAGGCAGGGCTGGCTCCAGGTTTTCGTGGGCCCCGGGCAAAAGAGTTTCAGTGGGCCCCTTTAACACATACCACAATTCATGATGCTCCGATACGGCAGAGAAATATAGGTATAGTACAATGCCAAATACTTCACTTCTTAAATTACATGAGTGATATCTATTGTAAATTCTACAATAGCTCAAAAACCGGACAGTATATTCCTCCATACAGTATTATGGGCACCACATAGTGCGCCATACAGAATTGGCTCCATATAATGCTCCATACAGAATAGGCCCCATATGTGCTCCATATGATGCTCCATATATAAAGGGCCTTATATGATGACCCATAAATAATGAACCCCATATGATGCTCAAGTATATGATGGGCCCCATATATGATGCTCCAGTGTATGATGAGCCCCATATAATGCTCCAAATATAATGGTCCCCATATATAATGCTCCATATATAATGGGCTCCATGTAATGCCCCATAAATAATGAACCCCATATGATGCTATAGTATATGATGGGCCCCATATATGATGCTCCAGTGTATGATGAGCCCCATATAATGCTCCAAATATAATGGTCCCCATATATAATGCTCCATATATAATGGGCTCCATGTGATGCCCCATAAATAATGAACCCCATATGATGCTCTAGTATATGATGGGCCCCATATATGATGCTCCAGTATAAGATGAGCCCCATATAATGCTCCAAATATAATGGTCCCCATATATAATGCTCCATATATAATGGGCTCCATGTGATGCCCCATAAATAATGACCCCATATGATGCTCTAGTATATGATGGGCCCCATATATGATGCTCCAATGTATGATGAGCCTCATATAATGCTCCAAATATAATGGTACCCATATATTATGCTCCATATATAATGGGCTCCATGTGATGCCCCATAAATAATGACCCCCTTATAATGCTCTAGTATATGATGGGCCCCATATATAATGCTCCAGTGTATAATGGGCCCTATTTATGATGCTCAAGTGTATGATGGGCCCCATATATAATTCTCCAGTGTATAATGCTCCCCATATATTGCTCCAAACATTAAAAAAATGATATACCTCTCCTCGCTGGGCACTGCTCTACTCTGGACCCTCAGCGTCGCCATCTTCCAGCTCTCTGCACTGTGACTGTTCAGGCAGAGGCGCACAGACGTGACGTCATCGCGCTATCTGACCTGAATGTCACTGTCAGGAAACGTGGAAGACGTCACAGCGGTGGAGCAGGGAGAGGTAAGTATTGCAAGTGCTGGGTCCTGAGCAAGCAGGGGGGGCCCACTCATGGGCGCCAGCAATGGCACAGGGCCCATCATAGTACGCCGGTGTCTCTGACGGCGAGTGGGCCACCCCACCTGCTCAGAGCCCTAGCACTTGCCCGGTTGCGCCAGGTGCTGACGCCTGCCCTGGGGGGGTACAGCTCAGTTAGGGAGGTGGAAAAAACTGGCATATGTTGAGGTGTAGGCTGGACGATCAGCAGCTGCAAATGGAGGAATTGGAGAAGTCGGTGGAAGAGGAGGACAAAGCGAGCCATTTTGCTGGCAACCTATGTGTCATCAGGGGAAGGTGGTGCAAAATCCTTTGAAACCCAGGCATGGTTCATTTTAATGAAGGTGAGATCACAAACAGCCGGGTCCTTCTTTCTGTCAGGATTGATCCAGCAGCATTGAAGACTCTTTCTTCAAAAGTTTACAGGCCCAGTAGTCAAAGGGAAATGAACTGTGAGGGAGAACATCGAGGGGGGGAGAGGTAATTTTGAACCATAGTTGACAACTGCTGTCTCCTGTCTGTTGCAATCGATTCAGTATTAACAGTCGTGTGAGCGGTACTTGAGAAATCAGTCCACTACATGGTCATGAAACCCCTGTTTCCAACGCCACTTCAGTTGTGTGCACCACGAACACCTCTTTCATGTTGCCCATTACGGCTCGTGGTAGAACCTGCACCGCTGCTGTGTGCTGGGAATGCCTCTAACAAACGGTTTACCAGAGTTGCTTGTTTGTTCGCCAATATTAGCTCTAGGTTCTCCAGTGGCATGTTGTTCTGTAATTTGCCTTTATAGCGTGGAGCGAGGATGCTGGCCAACCAGTAGTCGTCATACTTCATAACTTTGACAATGCGGGGTCCCTTTTTAGGATCCGCAAGACATAATCACACATGTGGGCCAATGTTCCAGGTGTCAATGATGCACTGCCAGTGGTGGGTGGAGGAGCACTTTCTGACAAATCCACACCTCTTCAGTCACACACAAACCCTGTACCTGACCTAGGCGAGCCAACATTTTCTCTTGCCCCCTGAGAAACATTCTCCTCCCCAAAATAATCATGCCCCTCATCCTCATTCTCTTCCTCTTTTTCCTCCACCTCGTCCAGGACAGTTCCCTGAGCAGACAATGACTGACTGTCATCAAGGCTTCCCTCCTCCTCCTCCTCATCTTCCTCCTCCGCTGCAGACGCCTGATCCTTAACGTGCGTCAAAGTTTGCATGAGCAGACGCATAAGTGGGATGCTCATGCTTATGATGGCGTCGTCTGCGCTTACCAGCCGTGTGCATTCCTTAAAACACTGAAGGACTTTACAGAGGTCTTTCAGCTTTGACCACTGCACACCCGACAACTCAATGTCTGCCCTCAAACTGCCTGCCCGTGTATCCTCCCACAAATACATTACAGCCTGCCTCTGTTCGCACAGCCTCTCAACCATGTGCATGGTGGAGTTCCACCTTGTTGCAAAGTCTATGATTAGGCGGTGCTTGGGGAGGTGGAGCGATCGCTTCAGCCTGTGCCTACGACTGGAGTCTACGGGTGAGCGACGGATGTGCGAGCACAGTGTTCGCACCTTATGGAGCAGGGCTGTTAACTCCGGATAATTATTTATGAAGCACTGCACCACCAGGTTCAAGGTGTGAGCCAGACAAGGTATGTGTCTGAGGTTTGCCAGGGCTATGACCACCACAAAATTACGGCCGTTATCACTGACTACCTTGCCTGGCTCAAGATGTAGACTGCCCAGCCATGACTCAGTTTCTCGCTGCAAGTAGTCGGCCAGTACCTCCGAGGTGTGTCTTTTGTCGCCCAAAGACATCATCTTTAAAATAGCCTGCTGACGCTTACCACTAGCTGTTCGATAGTGGGCACCTCGTGTGCAACACTGGCAGCTGCGGATGGAGTGCTCGTGCGACTGAGCTCTGTCGACGAGCTTTCGTTTCTGGAGGAGGAGGAGGGTCGAATGCCTACAGCCAACTGTTGCCTATACCGTGGGCTAGACAGCACTGTCCCACCGCCGCTGTCCCCTGTGGACCCTGCATCCACCACATTAACCCAGTGCGCAGTGATGGACACGTAACGGCCCTGGCCATGCCTACTGGCCCATGCATCTGTTGTGAGGTGCATCTTTCCACTCACTGATTGTTTGAGTGCATGGACAATGCGGTCTTTCACATGCAGGTGGAGGGCAGGAATGGCTTTTCTAGAAAAGAAGTGCTGACTGGGTAGGTCATAGCGTGGGACAGCGTAGGCCCTGAGCTCTCGGAACGCTGCGCTTTCAACCAAACGAAGGGCATCATCTCTAATGAGATCAGTTTGGCAATGTAGGCATTCAAAGCCAGTGTACGCGGATGAGAGGATGAGCAATTTCTTGTCCTACTCAGAGTGTCAGCTAGGGTGAGCTGTACTTGAGAGCTGCATATGGGAGAACTAGCGGTGCACATGGCAGACTGGGATGGGGTTGGTGATGGTGATGGTGGTGGTGGTGGTGATGGCCTAGATTCAGTCTTTTGTTGGAAAAACATTGTGATTCCCTGACAGCTTTAGCCTTGCGACGACACCTCAACATTTCTTGCTGGTGGTGTGCTAACCAGTGGGCTAACAGTGGAGAAAGCGATATAGCAATGCTGGCTACCTTCAGTCGGAGAAGGTGCACATGTGCTACCTGGGGTTTTGTAGTCCGTCCATGCTTGCAAGTGCATGGTGTTTAAATGTCTAAGCATGCAACTGGTATTCAAATTTCTGAGATTTTTCCCTCGGCTAAAGGTCCTTCCGCACTTCTTACAGATAACCTTTGCCTCATCAATAGGATTTTGGTCAAAAAAGTGCCACAATGCACTCTTACTACTATGGGATTAATTTTCAGTGCTTGCACGCTGTGCTAATTTGACCGTCTGGCCAAGCTGTCCTGCAACTCTTTTTGTTTTTTTAACACGTTTTTGGACTGCTACTGGCCTGCCAGATAACTGCAGCTGCGATGTCAATGCCTGCTGCGGATCCTCCTCCTCTTCTGAGCTATTGCCAGCGGCACCCTCTTCCCCAAATGGCTGCCAATCCGGGTCAACAACTGGGTCATCCATCACCTCCTCTTCAATTTCATCTGCACTTTCCTCTGTGTCACCGTGTAACGTGGTATAGTGTGCGGGAAGGGGCACCTGAGTTTCATCAGGGTCAGATTCTGGCTCAGTAGACTGCGAGGGCAATGTAGTGCTCTGGGTGAATGTACCAGCAGAATCAGATAGCAGTGGCTGTGCATCAGTGAACTCCATGTCATATTCATCTTGGACGGGGGAATTCAGGTTTTGACGTGAAAACCCAGGCATGGTATGTGAAAAGAGCTCAAGGGAGTAATCTGAGGTCTGGCCTGCCACATCCTTCACTTTTGGTGGGGGTGAAGGACACAAGGAAAGGTGTTGTTCCTGACCAGGAGACTGCAGTGACGACTCAGTGCTTGCATTTTTTGAAACTTCAGAAGAGGAGGCGATAGAGCTGGAGGCTGTTTCGGCAATGTAAGCCAAAACCTTTTCCTGATACTCCGGCTTTAAAAGCAGTTTACCTACTCCCAGAAAAGGGAGGCTTCCAGGCCTTCTGGAGCCAGACGATGACACAGGCTCAACACCTCCTGCCTTAGGTGCTATTGCGCTTTTGGCACTACCAGCAGATGCACCACCACCACCATCAGTACCAGCTGGCCCCCCCGCCAACATCCGCGGCCTCTTCCACCATATTTCCTCATGTTTGGGAAAATGTACCAAAAATACCAGCAGATATATGGTGCTGTATCAGAAGTGTACAGCTGTATACTGTGTAGGGTAATTTTAAATCTCCGTATATATTTCCGGAGTCACACACAGACGCTCACTCAGTATGGATTAGACTAGAATATAAAAAGCAGAAAAACGGTACTGTATCAGAAGCGTACAGCTGTATACAGTGTAGTGGAAATTGTAAATATCCGTATATATTTCCTGAGTCACACACAGATGCTCTCTCAGTATGGATTTCACCGTAAAACAAAAGGCAGAAAAACGGTACTGTATCAGAAGCGTACAGCTGTATACGGTAAAGGGAAAATTTTAAATCTCCGTATATATTTCCGGAGTCACACACAGATGCTCACAGGCTCAGTATGGATTAGACCAGAATATAAAAAGCAGAAAAACGGTACTGTATCAGAAGTGTACAGCTGTATACAGTGTAGGGGAAATTATAAATCTCCGTATATATTTCCGGAGTCACACACAGATAGTCAACATGTATTTGTCCGTGATACCAGCCGGTACACGGTAGTGTGTGAGGAGCGTACACCTCTAAAACGGTGTGGGAAAAAATGAACGCTCTCTAACTGTGCAGAAAAAAAGAATAAAAGTATTAGTGCTGTGTAAAAATCAGTCTGCACAGCAGTGTACACACAGCATTACAGCTATCAGGCAGCCTAATAACCAGCACTGCTGCACACAAGAAAATCCTCCCCTGTCACTGGCAGGCAGCCTAATAACCAGCGCTGCTGCACTCAAGAAAATCCTCCCCTGTCACTGCACACTAACTGTACAGCACAATTGCTATCAGCACAAGCACAGAAGAACTTCTCTTTCCAGCTCTAACTCTCTCCCTACTGATAAACAGCGTCAGCAACCTCTCCCTACTGTTAAGATCGGCAGAAGTAAAATGGAGGTCGGCGGTTAGGGCTTTTATAGACACTATGGCGCTACACAAAGCAAGCCAATCACTGCAACGTCTTTCTCTAATGGTGGTGGACGCTGCCTATGTCATCTCGTTGCCCACAGTGTACGTCCTTGCTCATTGGCTGAAAAAAAGGCGCCTGCAAGCATTATGGGAAAACCGACTTTGGCGCTCGTTTTGCCGAATGCATGGCCAACTTCACGCTATGGTCGGGTTTCACTCTGCGAAACCCGACTTTGGCGAAAGTCAGCGACTTATGAATCTGACCGACCTGTTTTGCACAACTCAGCAAGACTTATAATGCCCAAAAGACTGTTATTCCTCATGTACACACACAAGAAAGCTTATCTTGAAAAGGGACTTGAAAATACATTTACCCTTTAAATACGGAAATCATGAGTAAATTGAGATCCACTGGAAAATTTTATGTTAATGCAACACAGCAAATGCTGGAGTACGGTAACTTAGCATATTTAGGAAACACAGGAGAACTAGACTTTTGGAAAATGAAAACCTAATGTTGAGGTCTTAAAAAATAGAAAGAAGCAGATTTCTCTCATAAGATATATTACAAAGTTGCTTATTTTCACGTGTACTATTGATTTATGAAATACAACTGAAAACTTGGTGGGGTATACTGATGAGATGTAAGTTCTAGAAAAGAGAGTACAGAAAAACATTTAAACACTTTTTAGTATAACCTATAATCTTATCATATACATGAGCCTTAAAGGGAATGTTTTGTCAGAGAATGACCTACTGATTCAATTAGGTTTTTATGTGAAAAGTATTTTATTACATTTTTTGCAAAGTTTTTCATATCATGACCTTTAGTAAAAAGAAAATAATAATCTTGCAATTTTCACACTGGCCACTGGGGTTATTTCATGTTTCCTGCTCTTTCAGGAAGAGTTTTCAGAAGTCTCATTATTATTACAGGCAGCATTACAATGAAAGAATGGCTAGATACAATCAAGTTAATGTTGGAGGAGACCCTGCTGGACCTATCTAGGCTTGAACAAGATTAATCGTCCTACAGAGTGTTCATGAATAGCGTCGCCATGGCTTGAGATTGAGTCGAAGGCTGTTAAATAAATAAACCTGTATGCACTGCTGATAATACAGGATCCACCATTCAAAATGGGTGATATGACTGCGCCCCTTGCTCCCCATACCTTTATTATGACCTTTACATATGCTCATTAGATTCTATAACAGATACAGATTGAATAGGTCTATTGCCATGAAAGGAGACATATCACCAGGTCAACAGTGGATTTTTTATCTTATTTGTTCTTGCTAATACCCAAAGTATTATGTTTTTTTTCTTTTTTTTTTAATTTGCTATATAGTTCCAGAGATATGAGCTTTTTTTTTATTTAATACTAACTTTTATAGTCTTTACCAAGGAGGCATTGCTCACAGGATTCTCTGGAGTCATATCTTTTGGCTGATCTGTATTATTACCCTGTTAAGCCATCCCCCCTTGCAAAATAGCATAAAATTTAGGACTGAATAATAACACCAGTATCTATATAACCATATGACGGATGACAAAAAAGAATAAAAGGAATACTCAGGGAAGCATCACGATTAAATTAACTGAAAAAACTGACCACTTTTGACCTGGTGACATGTTGACGTCTTTTTTAACCCCTTTCTGACATTAGACATCCTATCCTATCCATGGGACCTGGCCGATATGCCCATGGACGGGATAGTATGTCATACGTGATCAGCTGCGCTCACGGGGTGAGCGCGGCCGATCCCGGACAGGTGTCAGCTGATTCTCACAGCTGACACCAGGCACTAAGTGAACTTTAACCCCCAGAACACTGAGATCAAACATAGCAGCGTTCCATAGCATAGAGAAGCATTGCACAGAGAGGGGGCTCCCTGCGTGCTTCCCTGAAACCCTCAGAACAATGCGATGTGATCCTCCTCCATGCAGGCCCCCGGATCCAAGATTGCCGCGGGGTCCTTCCGGGTCCTGCAGGGAGGTGGCTTGTCAGTGCTTGCTTAGAGCAGACGCCGGCAAGCCTCCTGCACTGCCTGTCAGATCTCTGATCCGACACAGTGATCTGCAAAGTGTCAGATCAGCGATCTGACAATGTATAGTAATGTCCCATCCTGGGACAATGTAAAAATGTTAAAAAAATTATACTGTGTAAAATATTTTTTTAAAAATCCCTAAATAAATAAATTTAAAAAAATATTTCCCCAATAAACACATTATTATTATGTAAATAAAAAAACAATAAAAGTACACAGTAGCATCGCCGCGTCCATAACGTCCTGCCCTATAAAACTGTCCCACTAGTTAACCCTTTTAGTGAACCTCTTAAAAAAAGGCAAAAAACAATGCTTTATCATCACACCGCGGAACAAAAAGTGGAATAACACGCGATCAAAAAGACGGATATAAATAAACATGGTAACGCTGAAAATGTCATCTTGTCCCACAAAAAACAAGCCACCATACAGCATCATCAGTGAAAAAAATAAAAAAGTTATAGTTCTCAGAATAAAGCTATGCAAAAATAATTATTTTTTATATAAAATAGCTTTTATTGTATAAAAGCACCAAAACATAAAAAAAGATATCAATGAGGTATTGCTGTAATTGTACTGACCCGATGAATAAAACTGCCTTATCAATTTTACCACAACGACCCCCCAAAAGAAATTCATGAATTGCTGGTTTTTGTTCATTCTGCCTCCCAAAAATCAGAATAAAAAAAGATCAAAAAATGTTATGTACCCGAAAATGGTACCAATAAAATTGTCAACTCGTGCCGCAAAAAACAAGACCTCACATAACTCTGTGGGCCAAAATATGGAAAAATTATAGCTCTCAAAATGTGGTGATACAAAAACTATTTTTTGCAATAAAAAGCATCTTTTAGTGTGTGACAGCTGCCAAACATAAAAACCCGCTATAAAAACCCGCTATAAAAAGTAAATCAAACCCCCCTTTAACACCCACTTAGCTAGGGAAAAAATAAAATAAGAAAATGTATTTATTTTCATTTTTCCATTAGGGTTAGGATTGGGGCTAAAGTTAGGGTTAGGCTTGGGGCTAAAGTTAGGAATAGGGTTGGGGCTAAATGTAGGGTTGGGGCTAAAGTTAGGGTTAGGGTTGGGGCTAAAGTTAGGGTTAGGGCTAAAGTTAGGGTTAGGGTTGGGCTAAAGTTAGGGTTAGCGTTGGGGCTAAAGTTAGGGTTAGGGTTGGGGCTAAAGTTAGGGTTAGAGTTGGGGCTAGAGTTGGGGTTAGGGTTTGGATTAGGGTTAGGGTTATGATTAGGGTTAGGGATGTGTTAGGGTTAGGTTTGTGGTTAGGATTGGGATTAGGGTTAGAGGTGTGTTGGGATTAAGGTTGGAGTTAGAATTGGGGGGTTTCCACTGTTTAGGCACATCAGGTGCTCTCCAAATGCGACGTGGCGTCCGATCTCAATTCCAGCCAAGTTTGGTATGAAAATGTCAAATGGCGCTACTTCCCTTCCGAGCTCTGCCGTGTGCCCAAACAGTGGTTCCCCCTATATCTGGGGTATCAGCTTACTCAGGACAAATTGGACAACAACTTTTATAGTCCAATTTCTCCTCTTACCTTTGGGAAAATAAAAAATTGGGACAAAAACATCATGTTTGTGGAAAAAATATTATTTTTTTGTTCACGGCTCTACATTATAAACTTGTGTGAAGCACGTGGGGGTTCAAAGTGCTCACCACACATCTATAAACGTTTCTAAAATGGTGTCACTTGGGGGGTTTCCACTGTTTAGGCACATCAGGTGCTCTCCAAACGCTACATGGCGTCCAATCTCAATTCCAGACAATTTTGGTTTGAAAAAGTCAAACTGCGCTCCTGCCCTTCCGAGCCCTGCCGTGCGCGCAAACAGTGGTTTTCCCCCACATATGGGGTATCAGCATACTCAGGAGCAATTGCACAACAACTTTGTCAATTTTCTCCTTGTACCCTTGTGAAAATAAAAAATTTGTTAGTAAAACTTCATTTTTGTGACTAAGTTAAATGTTAATTTTTTCCTTCCACATTCCAAAAATTAATGTGAAGCACCTAAAGGGTTAATAAACTTCTTGAATGTGGTTTTGAGTACATTGAGAGGTGCAGTTTTTAGAATGGTGTCACTTTTGGGTATTTTCTGCCATATAGACCCCTCAAAGTGACTTCAAATGTGAAGAGGTCCCTAAAAAAATGGTTTTGTAAATTTTGTTGTAAAAATGAGAAATCGCTAGTCAACTTTTAACCCTTATAACTTCCTAATAAAAAAAAATTTGTTTCCAAAATTGTGCTGATGTAAAGTAGACATGTGGGAAATGTTATTTATTAACTATTTTGTGTGACATATTTCTCTGTTTTAAGGGCATGAAAGGGCATGCCAGAAATGCGCCAGAAGTGACCGGAAGGTGCGCCTAAACTCTGTTTAAATTTGCTAAATTTCTTTGTTAACTCCACAATTACTTTAACCATGCTGACATATGCTCTAATGGTTTTGCCTCGATTACTCCTAACTCTCCTTCGCTATCCACAGACCCCAGCACTCTCTAACCAAGTAATAATCTCCCCTTTCCTCTGGCCCCCCATCTGACCTCCTCTGCTGACCTGCTCCTCAAACTCAGATCTCTCCTAATAACACACCAAACAAATCGCCCACTCTTCTTTTCCCACCTGCTCTGCCTCTCTCTGCTTCTCCTCACTGCTGGCGACATATCTCTTAATCCTGGACCCCCACAGCTCATACCTTCCATTATTACCCCCTTCTATCGCTCCCAATCCAATATAAACACTCAAAATCTTTCCAACCTCAAATACGTGCCCTTGACGCCCACCACTCAGCTCCCTCTCTCTGGATTACTCTGGAATGCTCGCTCCATCTGCAATAAACTCCATGTGATTCACGACCTCTTTACCTCTCAAAATTTTTCCTTCCTTGGCCTCACTGAAACATGGCTGACACCCTCTGACACTGCTTCCCCTGCTGCGCTATGCTATGGCGGCCTCCAATTCACCCACATTCCTCGCCCTGGCAACAGACATGCTGGAGGAGTGGGCCTTCTCCTTTCTTCCAACTGCACCTTCAACCCAATCCCACCTCTTCCCTCCCTTGTCCTCCCCTCTTTTGAAGTCCACTCTGTCCGCATCTACTCTCCCTTTCAACCTCCAAGTGGCCGTCATATACCGACCTCCAGGCCCAACCACTGCCTTCATGGACCAATTCTCTACATGGCTCCATCACTTTCTCTCTGCTGACATTCCCACCATCATCATAGGGGACTTCAACATCCCCATTGACACCCATTTACTTTATCCTTTGGACTTACCCAGTGGTCCTCCTCAGCCACCCACACAGACATACACACATTAGACCTGGTCTTCACCCGCCTCTGCTCCCTATCTAACTTCACAACCTCCCCTCTCCCTCTATTTGACCATCATCTACTCTCTTTCTCATCCCTGTCCTCCTCACCTGTCACCCATGCCAAGTAACACGCGCACCCCGCAGAAACCTTGCACATCTAGACACTCACTCACTCTCTGACTCTATCCTACCACTGTCCTCCATATCTTCACTCCATGACACATACACTGCCACTAGTTTCTACAATGCCACTCTTGCATCAGCCATCAACTTGGTTGCCCCTGTCATGCATAACAGAGTGCGACGAATCAATAGACAACCCTGGCACAATAACACCACTAAAAAAACTTCAGCAAGCATCCAGAATTGCTGAACGGCGCTGGAAGAAAACGCATTCACAAGACGACTTCACTGCACTCAAACAAGCAACACTTGCATTCAAATCAGCTCTCACCTCTGCTATACAGGCCTACTTTACATCCCTTGTATCTTCCTTATCCCACAACCCCAAACAGTGGTTCAATACTTTTAACTCCCTCCTCCGCCCACCACAGCCCCTTCCAACTTCCCTAATCTCTGCTGAGGACTTCACCATGCATTTCAAAAACAAGATAGACCAAACACGGCAAGTCTTTATTATTCAACCACCACAACCCCTTTGTATAGCTGACCAATGCCCAAACCCCGTAACCTCCTTATCCAACATCACGGAAGGGGAGCTTGCTCATCTTCTCTCCAAATCACACCTCACCACTTGTGCACTCGACCCCATCTCATCCCACCTCCTCCCCAATCTCGCCACCACTCTTATCCCATCACTAACCCACTTCTTCAACCTATCACTAACTTCCGGTACCTTCCCTTCTGCTTTCAAACATGCCACAATCACGCCTATCCTCAAAAAGCCAACCCTCGACCCAACTGCTATGTCCAGTTATCGCCCAATATCGCTGCTCCCATTCGCTTCCAAACTCCTGGAGCAGCATGTCCACGCTGAACTTTCCTCCCATCTCTCATCTAAAATGCTCTTTGACAATCTACAATCTGGTTTCCACCCCCATCACTCCACTGAGACTGCCCTGACCAAAATTACTAACGACCTACTTACAGCCAAAGCGAACGGACAATACTCTATACTCCTCTTTCTAGACCTGTCTTCTGCTTTCGACACAGTTGACCACTGCCTCCTACTACAGATCCTCTCTTCCTTTGGCATCAAAGACCTCGCCCTATCCTGGATCAAATCATACCTCTCCAACCGCACATTCAGCGTCTCCCACTCACACACTACCTCTTCATCCCACGCTCTCTCTGTTGGAGTCCCCCAAGGCTCGGTTCTAGGACCCCTACTTTTCTCAATCTATACACTTGGCCTGGGGCAACTCATAAAGTCCCACGGATTCCAGTACCACCTTTATGCCGATGATACTCAGATCTACCTCTCTGGCCCAGATGTCACCTCTCTGCTATCCAAAATCCCGGAATGTCTATCAGCCATATCCTCCTTCTTCTCCTCCCGCTTCCTCAAACTGAATGTGGACAAATCTGAACTGATCATATTTCCCCCATCTCACAGATCTTCCTTACCCGACCTATCTATAACAATTGACAACATCACTCTTCCCCCTGTACTGGAGTCTGCTGCCTTGGAGTAACCCTTGACTCTACCCTGTCCTTCAAACCACACATCCAAACTCTCTCCACCTCCTGCCGCCTCCAGCTCAAAAATATTTCCAGAATCCATCCCTTCCTCAACCCTCACTCTACTAAAATGCTTGTGCACACCCTCATCATCTCCCGTCTCGACTACTGCAACATCCTTTTCTGCGGCCTCCCTGCTAACACCCTCAAACCTCTCCAGTCCATCCTTAACTCTGCTGCCCGACTAATTCATCTCTCTCCTCGCTACTCCTCCGCAAACCTCTCCACTGGCTCCCACTCCCTCAGCGTATCCAATTCAAATTACTAATACTGACCTACAAGGCCATCTATAACCTGTCTCCTCCATATATCTCTGAACTAATCTCCCGATATCTTCCCTCACGTAATCTCTGATCCTCCCAAGACCTCCTTCTCTCCTCCACACTTATTCGCTCCTCACCTAACCGCCTCCAAGACTTCTCCCGAATATCCCCATCCTCTGGAATTCTTTGCCCTAACACATCCGACTATCAACCACACTCGGATCCTTCAGGCGGAACCTGAAAACATACCTCTTCACGAAAGCTTACAGCCTGCAATGATCCCCGCTGCCTCCTCACCACTACTGGAGCTACCGCCTCACATTCACTGGAGCTGCTGCAACCCCCCAACCTACTTTCTCCTTCCCCACCATCCTGTAGAATGTAAGCCCGCAAGGGCAGGGTCCTCTCTCCCCTCTATATCAGTCTGTGATTGTTAGTTTGTTTACCGTAAGTGATATCTGTAATCTGTATGTGACCCCTTCTCATGTACAGCACCATGGAATCAATGGCGCTATATAAATAAATATTAATAATAATAATAATAACAAAGGACATAAAAATTAAAAGTTTGAAAATTGCAAAATTATCAAAATTTTTGCCATATTTCCATTTTTTTCATAAATATACGCAAGAAATTTTACCACTTTCATAAAGTACAATATGTCACGAGAAAACAGTCTCAGAATCGTGAAGATCCATTGAAGCGTTCCAAAGTTATAACCTCATAAAGAGACAGTGGTCAGAATTGTAAAAATTGGCCTGGTCATTAACGTGCAAACAACCCTCGGGTAAAGGGGTTAATATACACGTGGATTTCCTGTAAAGACAGGAAGTATAGACCCCATGAACATTGGGAAAATTGAAAGATTTCAATTTTTTTTATACAGATAGTCATATGAAAATTAAGAAATGAAAAAAATTACCAGAAAATTGAAAGCATATATTTAACATAAACAGCTGATTAATCAGTATGTCACTTTCTGATGACACATTCTCTTTAACAAACTCAATGATTCCTTTTCTTGAAGAACACAGTCAAGACCACCAAATATCCAAATATTGTGTTTCTTGTGTCATTTCCATCTGCATAATTTTCAAACTTCTACAGAATTTTTACTTATGCTTACTTTTACTATTTCTGTGACATTCAGGAACTGTGATAGCATCTGAATCCATTTGACTGAAATTATTTCTTGTCCATGTTTGTACATTGCAAAAAAAAAAATTCTTGCACCCTCACATGACAAAGGGTATTGGCGAGTCATGCGTGATCCTCCCTTTACATATCCTTCCATCTCAGTCCCCTTAAGTAACCAAACTACAGACCAGGATGGATTTTAATGGCCACGGCAGCCTTTATTATACCAAACAACAATTATAACAGATTAAACTTGGAGGATAGTCCTTGAAGCCCCTGAACTGCGACAGGCAGTATGTACATAACCAACTGCTTAGACTGAATATTTTACCTCTAGCCGTTTAGCATCAGCTCAGAGGCAGCTGTTAACCAACCTGGCATTATAAACTTATTCCACCACCAACGAGCCCTTCCCCCCTTAACACAGGGGTTCCACTACCTTTCGCTACTTAAGAGATTCCACTTGGAGGTCCAGAACCTTGTGGGTCCACCACCCACCCATCCGCCACTAACCACATCCACCAACTTTGAGGACCCTCCCCGCCTTTTGCCACACTGATACCCAAACAAAAATTTAAAAGGAAACAAGCCACAATGCAATACATTATTAATAAAATTGTAAGATTTTGCTAACTTTTTAGTCCCCTTTTCTGACTCTTGTAACTTCATATCAAAATATAAAACTAAAGGGAGGGTAGGTGAGAGATTCCTAACTTGATCCAGTATGTGCCTTAGATGGCTGCTTTACTCGCTTATCATTACTTAGCACTCATATAGGTACTGTATATTCAAAAACTTATTTATTGAATGTAGAAATTCCTGACAAATAAGAGACGTTTCAGTCAATACCTGAGCTTCATCAGTCATCAAGATAGAGGAGACCTGTATGGAAGCGCGCTGTGTGAGGGTCTGCGGTGTCCAAAAAATGAAATCTTTCATTCACCTTGAAATTGAGAATTAATTTGCTCATCTCTAACCAAAAATTTTAAGATGATGCGGAATGGCTATCTTACCTTAATCAATGAATTTTTAAAATGCAGATGGGTCCGACAGTAGCTCATCTCCTGCAGAAACAAAATAATCGGGCATATTAATATTTTTTCTTTTCTATCTATCCCCATACACATTATGTGGTTGGCTGGTTTGACACAACTTAGTTTGGCCAAACTTTATATAATGTGAATTGGCATCTTCCGTCCTGGGACAGGGTAATCACCGGTGAGGGTAAAAAACTCTATGGAAAAGGATATGCTGTTAGTGGATAACAAGATTTACAAGACTAACTGTTTAGTTTTAAACACCAGGTTGTGTCTGTAGAAGATAACATTTCAACATTTATTAAGTGCAAAAAAGAAAAAAATATACAGTATATAAACAAAATTTTCTTTCAACGGTAAAACAAATATAATATGAAATATGGAAGTAAAACATCATACACTACAGTAAAATGTAAAGTCAAAGTAAAATAAATAATTATAGTATCCAATATATTAATCAAAATAAACAAGAAGATTTCTCTAGGACTAATAGCTCTCCTAGGTCCACTCTTTTAGGCAAGGAGCTAAGTATATTGTGCTGCTGTAACCCGACGCCTAACACTGTCAATGTAATAAACAGCCTAGACGGTCTGGTATAGCTCTCAAGGTAAAAGTGTCTGGAATTGAAATTCATTTTAAATCTTCCAGTTTAATAGATCAGTAGATCAGTGATGTTTCACACTGATAGGGATCCAAATATTACATTCTTTCAATATAAAAGATGCAGTCAAAATGCACTGAGTGATCACTGTGTGGAATTTTTATATTATTACTTGCTAAATTTCCTTCATTCTCAATGTATTGTGTCATTCAATTACTTTTATTTAAAAAAACCAGACTAATGAGGCTAGCAAGAAAAAAATAAAAAAGGAGGCTACATAGGCTCCTTCTTTGGAGATTTGGGGAATTTTAGAAATACAAATCTGAGCAGTTTGCTCAATGCTTATTAAAGGACGCATACAACTAGTTTTCTTCACCTGATTTTCTTCTAGGCATGCACGTTATTTTAATGTTTTTAAATTTTTGTGTTTTATGTTTTTTTCTGATGTTACAATAATTATTAAAAATAAAAACTGGAAATCTTTCAGTTTTCACAGTGGTCACTTGGTATTTTTAACACTCTAACTTCATGCTGTTTCAGGTGATCCACATGTACTTTTGCAGCAATGACCAGACAGACCATTTCTTTTTGTTCCACTAAGGTTTTTTGCAAAAGGTGCACTGGGGCATTGGAGTGTACAAAGTGGGACATGGGTAAGATACCATGTTTTTTACTATAGGTTAAGTCTGTGTCTGCCATCTTTGTTATCACTATTCACTGATTCCATATGGCTGCACATGGACATGAATGATACAAGTAATATACTTAGCACAATTGTATCCATGTGTACCCTCTGTCCTGTGTTTGTTTAGCTCACAGTAATATAGTTAGCAAGGCCGAAAACAGACATTTGTCCATCCAGTTCAGCCTTCTAAAGAACCTAATAACTGTAAGATAAAATATTGTTAAGCTCCAGTAAGACATCCAGGCCTCTCTTGAACCCCTCAACTGAGTTTGCTATCACCACCTCCTCAGGCAAGGAATTCCAGATTCTCACTGCCCTAACAGTAAAGAATCCTCTTCTATGTTGGTGGAAAAACCTTCTCTCCTCCAGGCGCAGAGAATGCCCCCTTGTGACCATCACCTTCCTTGGTATAAACAGATCCTCAAAGAGATATTTGTTTTGTCCCCTTATATACTTAAACATGGTTATTAGATCGCCCCTCAGTTGTCTTTTTTCTAGACTAAATAATCCTAATTTTGCTAATCTCTCTGGGTATTGTAGTTCACCATCCCCTTTATTAATTTTGTTGCCCTCCTTTGTACTCGCACTAGTTCCATTATATCCTTCCTGAGCACCGGTGCCCAAAACTGTACACAGTACTCCATGTGCGGTCTAACCAGGGATTTGTACAGAGGCAGTATAATGCTCTCATCATGTGTATCCAGACCTCTTTTAATGCACCCCATGATCCTGTTTGCCTTGGCAGCCGCTGCCTGGCACTGGTGCTCCAGATAAGTTTATCGTTAACTAGGATCCCCAAGTCCTTCTCCATGTCAGATTTACCCAGTGGTTTCCCATTCAGTGTGTAATGGTGATTTTGATTTGTTCTTCCCATGTGTATAACCTTACATTTATCATTGTTAAACCACATCTGCCACCTTTCAGCCTAAGTATCCAGACCCATCTGTAGCAGAATACTATCTTCTCTTGTATTGACTGCTTTACATAGTTTTGTATCATCTGCAAATATCGATATTTTACTGTGTAAACCTTCTACCAGATCGTTAATAAATATGTTGAAGAGAATAGGTCCCAACACCGACCCCTGCGGTACCCCACTGGTCACAGCGAGCCAGTTAGACCTAGCTCATTCTGCTAAGCTTAATTGACTTACATATGGGAAACAGTTTCCTGATATGCTAGTGCTAATAGCATATTTATTTTAGTTTTGTAAATGTTGATTCAATAAACTTCTAACCTTTTTATCAATGTCATGGAGATATATTGACTCATTTGGTTTCTGGTAGGATATCTATTATGATGAGTTTTCTTACCTAAACTATTTCATAATTATAGTCCTGAAATCCCATTTTTTCCATATCTTTTGTATTGAAGCATCTACTACGCATCTGCACAGATCATTGTGAAGGAACGAGAAGCAGGTACAGCTACGAAAGAGGTTATATTTGTCATTTTAATTCCTGCTATTATGATAAAGAACATGCTGAAAACTTTTACTGAAAGTACAGAAAGAATGAATATAAAAAAGCCCCACTGGCCAATGTAAAAATAGCAAGATTGCTAATCTTATTTTTCAATTTAAGATCATAATATGAAAAAAATAAAATGCCCAAAAAAATGTAATACAAAAATTTAAACAAATAAGGCCACGTGCACACGTTGTTAAGCTTCTTTACCTCAGTATTTGTAAGCCAAAACAAGAAGAGAAAGAATCAGAGTAAAAGTATAATAGAAGCACGTCACCACTTCTGTATTTATCACCCACTCCTGGTTTTGGCTTACAAATACTGAGGTAATTTTGATTCCTTCTTTTTCATCAAGTAAAACTTTCCTGAAAATAGCTTCTGCATATAAATTGAAGAGAAATGGTGACAGGATGCCGCCTTATCTGGTGCTTAGCTCTACGTTGAACCTTGCCGTGATGCGGTGTTGCATTTGAACTGTTGATCTTTGGTCGATGTAAAGGTTCCTAATGAGACTGATTAGATGGTTCTTCACACCCATATCCTTCATGGTATTCCACATTTTTTGATGATCAACACTGACGAAGGCTTTGATGTAGTTGAAGCAAAAATAGATTTCCTTTTTGCCATCTTTGGCCTTTTCCATTATCTAATGTTAGCAATTACATCTTTGTTCCTCTGTCTTTTCTGAATCCTGCTTGTTCCTCTGGTAGCTCTTTGTCAAAGTAAGACTGTAGCCATCTTTGTAGGATCTTCAGTAGTATTTTGCTGGCATTAGGTGTGAGCTCAATATTCCGATAGATTCCAGTCAGTAGCATCTCTCTTCTTCGGAATAAGAATAAATATGGATCTTGTCCAGTTCTTGGGCCATTTACCAGTTGTCCATACCTGTTGACACAGCTGTGTGTTGACATCAACTGCTGCTTCAGAAGACTTTATTAGCTCTATTGGAATATTGTCACATCCAGGTGCTTTGTTTTTTCACAGGAGCTTTATCACAGCAAATACTCCATCTTCAAGATGTTCAGTTTGCTATCATTTCCAGTCTCAGTTTCTTCCCATATTACTGCGTCGTTCTTGTAGAGGTGCCAGTGTATGCTTTCCATCTTTCCTTGTTCTGTTTTGATTCAATTAGTTTGTTCTCATAGGCGTCTTTCAACATTCTCACTCTTGGTTGAAACTTTCGTCATATCTCTTTGATATTTTGTTAGGCCATCCTGGTCTTGACCTTCAGATTTTCGCTTTCTAGAGATTACAGTACAGTTATTGATGGTGACTTACAGCTAGCGTTATTCCGGGTTAAATTGTTCACTTTTCTCGTCTTATTCATCTGGCCCAGACAGACTTGACAACTAAGCGTTAAAAGTTGACCAGCGATTTTTCACTTTTCCAACAAAATTTACAAAACCATTTTTTTTAGAGACCACATCACATTTGAAGTGACTTTGAGTGGTCTATATGACAGAAATTTTCCAAAAATGACATAATTTTAAAAACTGCACCCCTCAAGGTGCTGAAAACCACATTCAATAATTTTTATAATGTGGAAGGAAAAAATTAACATTTAACTCTTTGTCACAAAAATGTTACTTTAGATCCAAATTTTATTATTTTCGCAAAGATAACAGGAAAAAATGGTTCTTGTGCAATTTCTCCTGAGCATTCCAATGGGAAGGAGCGCCATTTGACTTTTGGAATGTAACACTTGCTGGAATAATTAGCAGATGCCATATTGTGTTAAAAAAAACTAATATTTGAATCGCTATATTTTGAGAGCTAAAATTTTTCCATATTTCATTCGATAGTCACGTGAGGGCTTATTTTTTGCAGGACAAGTTGACATTTTATTGGTACCATTTTCAGACTCATGACATTTTTTGATTGCTTTCTATTCTTATTTGTGGGAGGTAGAATAAACAAAAACTGGGTTTATGCCGTTCCGTGTATGGTAAAATTGATAAGGCACCTTTATTCTTCGGGTCAGTACGATTACAGTGATTCCCATTTATGCTTTTTCTTGTTTTGGTGCTTATACACAATAAAAACTATTCTGAGAGATATAACATTCTTATTTTTTGGCTGGTGGAGCTGTATGGCAGCTTGTTTTTTGCGGGACAAGATGACATTTTCAGCTATACCATTTTTATAAACATTCACCTTTTTTATCACGTTTTATTCCACTTTTTGATAGGCAGTATGATGATCAAGCATCGTGTTTGCCCCATTTTTTTTTGTTTTTCTCTTTTTACGGTGTACACTAAAGGGCTTAAGTAGTGGGACAGCTTTATAGGTTTATTGCTTTTTTTTCATAATAATATTTATTTATGTGCACAAATATATATATATATATATATACGCCTCCCGAAGAAGGATTGCGAAACGCGCGTCGGGGTAGCAGGGACGCCAGGACACTCACGGACAACTCTTAGGCAAACTTTTGCTAACCATTATTGGCTTCCATATGGGCACTTGTCCCACCTGTCATGCTATATTGACTTACGACACTGCATGAGCTGCTGCTTTTATTGGATGCACTAGACACTTTTACTGGTCAGCAGTTAGACATTTGTATTATCTTTATAATGAGGCCATTTAGCGATTAGGATATGGGGCACCTGTGCCAGGCTATTGGTTAGTTTGTTATTATCTATATTGTGCTCCTTCATTTGAGTTGTTTCCTTACGTGTTATGTCTATGGATATTTGTCCCTGTTTTTTTGCTGATTCAGCATTCTATTTACTGATTTTAAGAATTTTTCAATAAAAATTATATATTTCTTCAATTTTGGCATCCGTTATTATTTACCGTTATTTTGGTAAAAGTTTTTTTGCGAATTATATTGTCATATATAGGATGTTGCCCCCATAGAATTAGGGGACTTTTTTCACTATTAGGACCAAGTTGTGATTAAATACATATATATATACAGTATATACATACATACTAGATGGTGGCCCGATTCTAATGCATCTGGTATTCTAGAATATGTATGTAGTTTAGTTATGAAGATTTAAGAATAATGCAATGAATACAGAGGATTTTCCGGGAAAATTATCATTAAATGTTATTGCTTATAGAACTTAATACAACTGAACGAAATTATTAAACATCATCAAAATATATAAACTATTACATGAATATCTAACTGTATTTAAATAAATCATCAGACGAAAGAAGCACATCGACACTATAATATATTTGCTAACAATATCAACCCAAAATATTTTTGTACACCACATTTCTTGTATAAAGTATTCAGTAAACGTGACAGAAGTACGTCACACTGTGAATGACAGAACGTATTTGGTAAACATGGCCCACACACATTGTGCCATCATGCCGCAAAAATTGTTTTCCCCCTCTCATTTGCTTTTTTTCCCCCTAAATTTGCTCCAACACGGGTTCTGTGACATTTCCCTGTGACGGCTAAGGCCGCGTTGGGTATCCAAGGGGCGGCCCACCACTCCCCCATAACACCACACCAATCCGGAGGCAGCTGAGCAAGAGGGGCTATTGGTCACTTGGGGCCGGGCGAGCCCCTCAGCACGTGGTTTTCCATTACAGACAACAGAATTAGACGATTATATAGAAAAACTATAATAAACGGGGGGAGCGCATTTTGTCTGAAGCCTTTATAGACTGCGCAAGCGCGACACGCCTCGCATCGGCTCCAACAAGTGAGGCATCCAGAGCGGTGAGTACCTGTATGGCCTCGAGATCGCGTATCTACTGGGTGCATACCGCGATCCCGGCCCATACTCCAACTTACCTGCCACGGGGCTTCTCTTTTCCCCGGGGGGAGGGGAAACCCGGGGTGGCGTCGGATCGCGCATCGCAATAGCGCTATCCGGCGCCATTTTTTCGAAGACCATTTACAGTGTGGGCTTTACAATAGGGGGCCCCACCGCGCGTATGGGATCCGTACTCCGGGCCCCCTCTCCTCCCCCCCCGGGGCCCCGCTGAACGGGGAAAAGCGCTGGAGCACAGGGATAAAGGTGAGTAAAATGTTTTGGTTTTTTTGGGGGAAAATGGCAGTTTAAAGCGGTGAGGGGGGCAGCAATCAGGGAAAAGGGGGGGGGGAGGGGACCATCACACAGTTTGGGGGTGAGGGGGCCATGCACATCAGGGGTTGGGGGGAGGGGACCATGCACATCAGGAGGGGGGGGAGGGGGCCAGCACATTGGGGGTTTGGGGGGGGGAGGGACCCTGCACTCAGGATTGGGGGGGGAGGGGGCCATGCACATCAGGGTTTTGGGGGGGGAGGGGGCCCCGCACATCAGGATTGGGGGGGTGGGAAAA
>JARQOD010000005.1:199664051-199820538 GCA_033576555.1 Oophaga sylvatica | reverse complement strand
AATTGGAACTACTAATGCAGGAAAATAAGCATGAAGTCATTGGAATCACTGAAACTTGGTGGGACAATACACATGATTGGAATCCAAGGCTAGAAGGATACAACTTATTTGCAAGAAACAGACTTGATAAACGAGGAGGAGGTGTCACATTATGTGTTAGGAAAGCATATATCTGCACAAAGATTGAAGCTTCAGAGACTGAGAGTTCTGTGGAAACTAGGAAAGAATATAAGGATAGAACAATGGAAAGGACACCATTATAGGCATTTATTACAGGTTGCGTGTGCAAGCAAGAAGATATGGATGTACTCTTTATGCATCAAATGGCCAAGTTCTCCAAAAAATATGACATAGTTGTCATGGTAGATTTCAACTATCCAGACATTTGTTGGGAATCTCTCTCAGGCAAAACTAACAGGTCAAGGAAATTCTTATCCTCTCTTGCTGACAACTTTATCTTCCAAAAGGTAGGGGAGAAAACAAGGGGATCTGCTACCTTGGATCTAATCCATATAAACAGGGAGGAAATGGTTGAGGAGGTAAGGGTGGCTGGGACCCTAGGAGGTAGCGACCATGCTATTTTAGAATTTTGGATAACTCGAGGAGAAAGACCTGTGAAGACTCAGACGTCAAGGTTAGATTTCAGAAAGGCAGATTTTAAGGGACTCAGAAAGAGAATTGGTGGGATCCAATGGCTGGATATCCTTAAGGACAAAAATGTCCAGGAAGGATGGGAAATTTTGAAAAATTAGATTCTCAAAGCACAATCGTTAACAATTCCGAAAAGAGGGAAGAATAGGAAGCATTTAACAAAACCAGGATGAATGAACACAGAACTTAAACACATACTAAAATGGAAGAAAGAAATGTTTATCAAATGGAAAGAGGGAGGAATATCTAAAGAAGAATATAATGCTGTCTGCAGAACCTGCAGGGCACAAATCAGATTAGTAAAAGCTAACAATGGATAAAGGCTTGCAAGAGACATCAAAAGCAATAAAAAAGCATTTGGGGGAAATGTCAAAAGTAAAAGAAAAGTGAAAGATGCTATAGGATTTTTAAAGGATGAAAATGATGAAATGGTAAGACAGGATGTTGAGAAGGCCGAACTTTTAAATTTCTATTTTGCATCTGTTTTCTCTCAGAAAAGAAATGTAACATCAACTGATCTTCACTGTCCTAATAAGGGGATAGAAGAATCCAGGATATCTATAAACAGAAAAATAGTGAGGAAACACTTAGCTAACATAAATTAATTCAAGTCTACAGGTCCAGATGAATTACAGCCCAGAATACTGAAGGAGATAGCAGAAGAAATTTTTGAACCACTCTCCATATTCTTTGAAAATTCTTGGAGAACAGGAGAAGTCCCAGAAGACTGGAGAAGAGCAAATGTTGTTCCTATCTTCAAAAAGGGGAAGAAGGTGGACCCAGGGAACTATAGGCCCGTGAGTCTGACTTCTATACCAGGAAAGATCTTTGAACAAATTATTAAATAACAGGTATGTAAGTACCTGGATAAGAATGAAGTAATTAAAAAGAGTCAGCATGGGTTTGTAACTACTAAGTCATGTCAGACTAACCTAATTTCCTTCTATGACAGAATCACTGACTGGGTGGATCAGGGAAATGCTGCAGATATAGTATATCTTGACTTCAGCAAAGCATTTGACAAAGTATTTCACACAATCCTTATTGAAAAAATGACTAAGTATGGAATGGACAAGGCAACTGTTTGGTGGATTCATAACTGACTTATTGATCGGATCCAAAGAGTGGTCGTCAATGGCTGCATATCCAGTTGGAAGAATGTCTCAAGTGGGGTACAACAGGGCTCTGTCCTGGGCCCTATATTGTTCAACATCTTTATCAATGATTTAGATGAAGGAATTGAGGTTAAACTTATTAAATTTGCTGATGACACAAAGCTAAATATACATAAATAAAATGGAGCAATGGGCAGCAACTAACAGAATGGTTTTTAACAGGGAAAAATGCAAAGTACTACATCTGGGCAATAAAAATGAAAAAAAGCATATACAAAATGCGAGGAGTAGGGCTAAGCACATGTGAAAAATACTTGGGTAGAATTGGGTAGACTTGGGTATACTAATAGATTACAGACTGAACATGAGTCAACAGTGTGATGCAGCAGCAAAAAAGGCAAATACAATTCTAGGATGTATTAACAGAAACATACAGTCTAGATCACGTGAAGTCATTATTGCCCTCTACTCCTCTTTGGTCAGACCTCATCTGGAATACTGTGCCCAGTATTGGGCACCACATTTTAAAAAAAACATCAACAAACTGCAGCAAGTTCAGAGAAGAGCGACCAGAATGGTGACCGGTCTGCAAACCATGTCCTATGAGGAACGGTTGCAGGATTTGGGAATGTTTAGCTTGAAAAAGAGTAGACTGAGAGGAGACTTAATACCTGTATACAAATATCTAAAGGGCTGTCACATTGTAGAAGGATCATCTTTATTCTCATTTGCAAAAGGAAAGACTAGAAGCTAGAGATGAGTGACTTTGCCTTTTTTAAGGTCGAGTCGGGTTTCATGAAACCCGACTTTCTCAAAAGTCAAGTCGAAGGAAGTCGGCCGACTAACGGAAATAATCGGGTCGGAGTCGAAAATCCGACCTCAATGCAAGTCAATGGGGAATAAAAGTCGGCAGGGAGTGGAGGACAGTAAACACACCTACAGTGCCCATTTCAATGCCAACGACATCAATTCTTATTACTTAAGCTTGTCAACCTTAATTCAATTTATAATAGTAACGCATTGAAAACTGGGGGTTATTTGGCTAAAGCTGTGGGGGGGGGGGCAGTGCTGGCTCCAGGTTTTCGTGGGCCCCGGGCAAAAGAGTCTCAGTGGGCCCCTTTAATACATACCACAATTCATGATGCTCCGATACGGCAGAGAAATATAGGTATAGTACAATGCCAAATACTTCACTTCTGACATTACATGAGTGATATTTATTTTAAATTCTACAATAGCTCAAAAAACGGACAGTATAGTCCTACATACAGTATTATGGGCACCACAAAGTGCACCATACAGAATAATGAGCCCCAAATATTGCTCTATACAGAATAATGAGCCCCATATATTGCTCAATACAGAATGGACTCCATATAATGCTCCATACAGAATAGGCCCCATATGTGCTTCATATGTGCTCCATATATAAAGGGCCCCATATGTGTCATGCTGTCACTGCGTACAGGAGGTCAGGGTCCTATGCTGACCCTAAGCTGGGGCCCTGACTAATCCTTCTACCTAGAGGTACTGTTAATGGTACAGAGGTCCAGGCCGCCAGCGTAACCCTACCTCCTGAGAATCCCTGAACCTCAGTAATCTAGTCCTGAGAAGGACCCCGATCACAACAGTAGGTGACAGGGTAGTAAATGCTTATACACAGTACTAGACGAACGAGACAGTACAAGGGGAAAACCAAAAACCACCTTGCATACAAAAACTCACACCACAATAACAGAGGGAACACAAACGGGTAAGGAGATAAATGATAAAGCGAGGAAGGGAAAAAAACACACCGAGTACACTTCGCTCCAAACTCTTCAATACCACGATCCGCTCTGATGGTCTGTATGAAATGCTTTCACCGACAACTACCCTATCAGACCGGCAGGTATTTGAAGGAGTCCCAATACTGCAGAATTAACTGCAGCTGGGTGAGGCTGGGCCTCGTCTAGCACAGAGAGAGAGAATTAACTCCCTCACTGCCGAAAAACACCAAGCACCAAAAACTCAGCTGCGAGAAGTCAGGCTGTGCAATCGGGACGATCTTCGTGGCGACACAGCCGTGACAATATGATGCTCCAGTGTTTAATGGGCCCTATCTATGATACTCAAGTGTATGATGGGCCCCATATATAATTCTCCAGTGTATAATGCTCCCCATATATTGCTCCAACCATTACAAAAAATGAAATACCTCTCCTCGCTGGCACTGTTCTACTCTGGACTCCTCAGCGTCACCATCTTCCAGCTCTCTGCACTGGGACTGTTCAGGCAGAGGGTGCACAGACGTGACATTATCGTGCTCTCTGACCTGAATGTCACTGTCAGGAAACGCGGAAGACGTCACAGCGGTGGAGCAGGGAGAGGTAAGTATTGCAAGTGCTTGGGCCCTGAGCAAGAAGGGGGGGCCCACTCATGGGCGCCGGCACTGGCACAGAGCCCCTCATAGTACGCCGGTGTCTCTGACGGCGAGTGGGCTCCCCCACCTGCTCAGGGCCCCGGCACTTGCCCGGTTGCGCCAGGTGCTGACCCCGGCCCGGGGGGGGTACAGCCCAGTTAGGGAGGTGGAAAAACTGGCATATGTTGAGGTGTAGGCTGGACGTTCAGCGGCTGCAAATGGAGGAATTGGAGAAGTTGGAGGAAGAGGAGGACAAAGCGAGCCATTTTGCTGGCAACCTATGTGTCATCAGGGGAAGCTGGAACAAAATCCTTTGAAACTCAGGCATGGTTCATTTTAATGAAGGTGAGATCACCTACATTTTGGGTCGACAGCCGGGTCCGTCTTTCTGTCAGGATTGATCCAGCAGCACTGAAGACTCTTTCTGATAGCACACTACCAGCAGGGCAAGCGAGCTCCTGTAAGGCATATTGTGCCAATTCAGGCCAGGTGTCCAGTTTACAGGCCCAGTAGTCAAAGGGGAATGAACTGTGAGGGAGAACATCGATAGGGGAGGAGAGGTAATTTTGAACCATAGTTGACAACTGTTGTCTCCTGTCTGTTGCAATCGATTCAGTATTACCAGTCGTGTGAACGTTACTCGAGAAATCAGACAACAACATGGTCATGAAACCCCTGTCTCCAACGCCACTTCAGCTGTGTGCACCACGAAAACCTCTTCCGTTTGGCCCAGTACGGCTCGTGGTTGAACCTGCACCGCTGCTGTGTACTGGGAATGCCTCTAACAAACGGTTTACCAGAGTTGCTTGTTTGTTCACCAATATTAGCTCTAGGTTGTCCTGTGGCATGATGTTCTGTAATTTGCCTTTATAGCGTGGATCGAGGATGCTGGCCAACCAGTAGTCGTCATCCTTCATAATTTTGGCAATGCAGGGGTCCCTTTTTAGGATCCGCAAGACATAATCACACATGTGGGCCAATGTTCCAGGTGTCAATGATGCACTGCCAGTGGTGGGTGGAGGAGCACTTTCTGCCAAATCCACATCCCTCCATTCACACACAAACCCTGTACCTGACCTTGGCAAGCTAACATTTTCTCTTTCCCCTTGAGAAGCATCATCCTCCCCAAAATAATTATCCCCCTCATCCTCCTCCTCTTCCTCTTCTTCCTCAACCTCATTCAGGACAGTTCTCTGAGCAGACAATGTCCTGACTATCATGAAGGCTTCCCTCCTCCTCCTCCGCTGCAGACACCTGATCCTTAATGTGCGTCAAAGATTTCATGAGCAGATGCATAAGTGGGATTATCATGCTTATGATGGCGTCGTCTGTGCTTACCAGCCGTGTGCATTCCTCAAAACACTGAAGGACTTTACAGAGGTCTTTCAGCTTTGACCACTGCACACCCGATAATTCGATGTCTGCCCTCAAACTGCCTGCCCGTGGATCCTCCCACAAATGCATTACAGCCTGCTTCTGTTCGCACAGCCTCTCATCTATGTGCATGGTGGAGTTCCACCTTGTTGCAATGTCTATGATTAGGCGGTGCTTGGGGAGGTAGAGCGATCGCTGCAGCCTCTGCATACGACTGGAGTCTACGGGCGAGCGACGGATGTGCGAGCACAGTCTTCGCACCTTATGGAGCAGGGCTGGTAACTCCGGATAATTATTTATGAAGCACTGCACCACCAGGTTCAAGGTGTGAGCCAGGCAAGGTATGTGTCTGAGTTTTGCCAGGGCTATGGCCGCCACAAAATTACAGCCGTTATCACTGACTACCTTGCCTGGCTCAAGATGTAGACTGCCCAGCCATGAATCAGTTTCTCTCTGCAAGTAGTCGGCCAGTACCTCCGCGGTGTGTCTGTTGTTGCCCAAAGACATCAACTTTAAAACAGCCTGCTGACGCTTACCACTAGCTGATTGATAGTGGGACACCTCATGTGCAACACTGGCAGCTGCGGATGGAGTGCTGGTGCGACTGCGCTCTGTCGACGATCTTTTGCTTCAGGAGGAGGAGGCGGGTCGAACGCCTACAGCCAACTGTTGCCTATACCATGGGCTAAGCAGCACTGTCCCACCGCCGCTGTCCCCTGTGGACCCTGCATCCACCACATTAACCCAGTGCACAGTGATGGACACATAACGGCCCTGGCCATGCCTACTGGCCCATGCATCTGTTGTGAGGTGCACCTTTCCACTCACTGATTGTTTGAGTGCATGGACAAAGCGGTCTTTCACATGCAGGTGAGGGCAGGGATGGCTTTTCTAGAAAAGAAGTGCTGACTGGGTAGGTCATAGCGTGGGACAGCGTAGGCCATGAGCTCTCAGAACGCTGCGCTTTCAACCAAACAGAAGGGCATCATCTCTAATGAGATCAGTTTGGCAATGTAGGCGTTCAAAGCCAGTGAGGTTTTGTAGTTCGTCCACGCTTGCTAATGCATGGTGTTTAATTGTCTAAGCATGCAACTGGTATTCAATTTTTGGAGATTTTTCCCTTGGCTAAAGGTCCTTCTGCACTTCTTACAGATAACCTTTGCCTCATCAATAGGATTTTGGTCAAAAAAGTGCCACACTGCACTCTTCCTACTATGGGATAAATTTTCAGGGCTTGCACGCAGTGCTAATTTGACCATGTGGCCAAGCTGTCCTGCAACTCTTTTTGTTTTTTTTAACACGTTTTTTGACTGCTACGGACCTGCAAGATAACTGCAGCTGCGATGTCGATGTCTGCCGCGGATCCTCCTCCTCTTCTGAGCTATTGCCAGCGGCACCCTCTTCCCCCAATGGATGCCAATCCGGGTGAACAACTGGGTCATCCATCACCTCCTCTTCAATTTCATCTTCACCTTTCTCTGTGTCACCGTGTAAGGTGTTAGAGTATGCGGGAAGGGACACCATGGAGTAATCTGAAATGTGGCCTGCCGCATCCTTCACTTTTGGTGGGGGTGAAGGACACAAGGAAAGGTGTCGTTCCTGACCAGGAGCCTGCACTGATGACTCAGTGCTTGCATTTTTTGAAACTTCAGAAGAGGAGGCGATAGAGCTGGAGGCTGTTTCGGCAATGTAAGCCAAAATCTGTTCCTGATGCTCCGGCTTTTAAAGCAGTTTACCTACTCCCAGAAAAGGGAGCCTTCCAGGCCTTCTGGAGCCAGACGATGACGCAGGCTCAACACCTCCTGCCTTAGGTGCTATTGTGCTTTTGGCACTACCAGCAGATGCACCACCACCATCATTTCCAGCTGGCTCCCCCCGCCCACATCAGCGGCCTCTTCCACCATACTTCCTCATGTTTGGGAAAATGTACCAAAAATACCAGCAGAAATATGGTACTGTATGAGACATGTACAGCTGTATATGTAGTAAGGGAAAATTTAAATCTCCGTATATATTTCCGGAGTCACACACAGACGATCACTCAGTATGGATTTGACCGTAATGCAAAGAGCAGAGTTACGGTACTGTCTCAGAAGCATACAGCTGTATACGGTGTAGGGAAATTTGCAATCTCCGTATATATTTCCGGAGTCACACACAGACGCTCACTCAGTATGGATTTGACCGTAATACAAAGAGCAGATATACGGTACTATCTCAGAAGCGTACAGCTGTATACGGTGTAGGGGAAAATTGCAATCTCCGTATATATTTCCGGAGTCACACACAGATAGTCAGCATGTATTTGTCTGTGATACCAGCCGGTACACGGTAGTGTGTGAGGAGCGTACAGCTCTATACGGTGTAGGGAAAATTGCAATCTCCGTATATATTTCCGGAGTCACACACAGATAGTCAGCAAGTATTTGTCTGTGATACCAGCCGGTACACGGTAGTGTGTGAGGAGCATACAGCTCTATACGGTGTGGGAAAAATTGAACGGTCGGTAATTGTGCAAAAAAAAAAAATAAAAGTATTGGTGCTGTGTAAAAAGCAGTCTTCACAGCAGTGTACACACAGCAATACAGCTATCAGGCAGCCTAATAACCAGCATTGCTGCACACAAGAAAATCCTCCCCTGTCACTGCACACTAACTGTACAGCACAATTGCTATCAGCACAAGTACAGAATAACTTCTCTTTCCAGCCCTAACTCTCTTCCTACTGATAAACAGCGTCAGCAACCTCTCCCTACTGTTAAGATCAGCAGAAGTAAAATGGAGGTCGGCGGTCAAGGCTTTTATAGACACTATGACGCCCCCCAAAGCAAGCCAATCACTGCAATGCCCTTCTCTAGGATGGTGGTGGACGCTGCACATGTCATCTCGTTGCCCACAGTGTACATCCTTGCTCATTGGCTGAAAAAAGTCACCTTCAAGCATTATGGGAAAACAGACTTGGGTGCTGGGGTCGACGACCGCATGGCCGACTGCACGCTATGGTCTGGTTTCGGCCAACGAAACCCGACTTTGGTGAAAGTCGGCGACTTTTGAATCTGACTGACCTGTTTCGCTTAACTCTACTAGAAGCAATGGGATGAAACTGAATGAGAGGAGACACAGATTAGATATTAGAAAACATTTTTTGACAGTTAGGGTGATCAATGAGTGGAACAGGCTGCCACGAGAGGTGGTGAGTTCTCCTTCAATGGAAGTCTTCAAACAGAGGCTGGACAGACATCTCTCTGGGATGATTTAGTGAATCCTGCTTTGAGCAGGGGGTTGGACCATATGGCCCAGGAGGTCCCTTCCAACTTTACCATTCTATGATAAGTACACCATCCACACAGTAAAACATGGTAGTGGCATCATCATGCTGTGAGTATGTTTTCAGCAGCAAGGACAATAAAAATGGTCCAAGTTGAGGGGAAGATAGATGCTGTGAAATACAGGGATACTCATGAGCTAAAACCTGTTTCAGTCTGTCAGTGATGTGAGACTGGAACAGAGGTTCACCTTCCAATAAGAAAATGACCCAAAGTATACTGCTAAAGTAACATTTAAGTGGTTTAAGGGGAAACATGTAAATGTTTTTGGAGTGGCCTAGTGAAAACCTAGACCTTAATCCAATTGAGAATCTGTGGTCAAACTTGAAGATTGCTGTTCACCTGAGGAAACCATCTAACTTGAAGAAGTTGGAGCAGTTTTCCCTTGAGGAATGGGCAAAAATCCTAGTGGCAAGATGTGGAAAGCTCATAGGGTCTAATCCGAAGCGATTAGCAGCTGTAATTGCAGCAAAAGGAGGCTCTACAAAGTACTGACTTTAGGTGGGTGAATAGTTATGCACACTGTATTTTTCAGTAATTTTGTTGTATTTGTTGTTTGCTTCACAATAAAAAGAAAACCAAACTGTTCACAATTGTAGGTATGTTATTTACATGAACTGATGCAAACCCTCATAAAAACCATTGAAATTCCAGGTTGTGAGGTAGCAAAATACAAAAAATGCCAAGAAGGTAAATACCTTCACAAGCCACTGTAGTTTGTGTTTTAAGGACCTTGCATTATTTATTTATTTTACTCAGTTTTATGGCGCCATCATATTCATCAGCTCTTTACAGACGTCATCATGACTGTCTTCATTGAGGCTCACAATCTAAATTCTATATCAGTATATCTTTGAAGTATGGATGAAACACAGGGAGAACATACAGAGTCCTTGAAGATGTTGCCCTTGGTGAAATTTTCACCCAGGACCCCAGCACTGCAATGCTACAATGTTAACCACTGAGCCACTGTGCTGTCCCTTTGTTACATTGCAGCTAAATTTTATACCAACTAACTTTCACCAACTTTCCTGTCTGATACGATTTTCAAACTGGTCATTACTTTTACACCATCTAGAGTTGTAATTTGCAGCTAGTAACGATAAATATGTCAGTCCGGTGGCCATACAGGTATTATATACAGAACGTCAAGAGAAATGATATTTGTTAAATACTCTTTCTCCATCCCACATATGGCAATATACAGTTAAATCCACACCTGTTAACTTACCTATACATAGATTTTGTGATCCATAAAACATGCTGCAAACATGCAATAAAAATTGCTAGTATTCTTCACTAGTACCTTAAAGATAAAATAGTCTTACAGTGCGCAGCTGAACGTAACAGCATAAAGTTCTTTTCCTCACTTTCACTGTGCATAAAGCAAACATTGTAATGTATAATATAATTCATTTTTAAACACTTCTTTAAAAATTAAACTGACATATTAGCAAATATTATGTACCTAAATACAACAGAGATGTTCACCTTAACATGAATACTTGTGGATTATGAAAGTGTTTTGGGGCAAAAACTGTTTTAGAAGAAATAACAAATGTAGTAAATTTTTTGCAAATTTGTTTACATAAAAAACATGGTTATTGTAAAACCTACCATCAAGCAAAAAAAATTACCACTTGACAGTCAAATTAAAATTGAAAAATTTTACTTTTTAGTGTATATTTCAAATTTAGATCTTAAGAAAATATAGTAACATGTAATTAGCGTGCATTAAAGGTTATCAATATTACTGCAACCAGCGTCTCACCCTTTGCAAGCACCCCTCTGTTTGAAAAAGGCCATTGTCCCCTGGCCAGTGCCATGTCCCGTTCAAAGTTGTGGTAGTGGCTGTAACTTGTATACAGTACAGACCAAAAGTTTGTACACACCTTCTCATTCAAAGATTTTTCTGTATTTTCATGACTATAAAAATTGTAGAATCACCTTTTGCTTTGATTACTGCTTTGCACGCAGAAAAGGTGAACGGATGGACTCTACATGCCTGGTTCCCACCGTGAAGCATGGAGGAGGTGGTGTGATGGTGTGGGGGTACTTTGCTGGTGACACTGTTGGGGATTTATTCAAAATTGAAGCGGGAGCGGTCCAGCTCACCCCAAACCATCTCGATTGGGTTCAGGTCTGGTGACTGTGGAGGCCAGGTCATCTGGCGTAGCACCCCAACACTTCCTTCTTGGTCAAATAGCCCTTACATGATGGTCCAACTAAACGCAAACCGGATGGAATAGCATGCTGCTGCAAGATGCTGTAGTAACCATTCTGGTTCACTATGTCTTCAATTTTGAATAAATCCCCAACAGTGTCACCAGCAAAGCACCCCCACACCATCACACCACCTCCTCCATGCTTCACGGTGGGAACCAGGCATGTAGAATCCATCCGTTCACCTTTTCTGCGTGCAAAGCAGTAATCAAAGCAAAAGGTGGCTACTTTGAAGAACCTAGAATATAAGACATATTTTCAGTTGTTTCACATTTTTTTGTAAAGTGTAATGTATAATTCCACATGTGTTAATTCATAGTTTTGATGCCTTCAGTGTGAATGTACAATTTTCATAGTCATGAAAATACAGAAAAATCTTTGAATGAGAAGGTGTGTCCAAACTTTTGTCTGTACTGTATGTCTCACTATGATGAACAGAATGGAGCTGCAATATCAAACAGTGAAGAAAAAGCCGCATTTGCCTGAACCCTACAAGTAGAAGATCAACGTGGGTGGCGCCAAAAGTTCTTTACGTTGCCTTTTTTATTCTTTCTTGTTTTCCTTTAAAGTATAAGTAGTAGCTCTGTATAATTAGTTAGGAAGTTATTAGCGGGTCAAAACATGTCTGGGAATGGAGGGAGAGGAGGAAGCACGGTACTTTGCTTTAATTGGCAACCACCTGAGAGCTGACAGCTCGATAACTCAACAGTGCTTGTTATAGTCCATGCAGCCGCCATTATTTTACATTGGTGTAACAGGATATCTATTAATCCTAATTATAAATATCATGAGCATAACATTTACAGTTCTACAGTAATAACTCGCCAGCTGAATTTGCATGCTGCACTGGTGACATTAACTAAACTGTGGCGATGAAATAAACAGCAAAATTTGTTTGTTGTCTACGATATAAGCAGCAAAATTAGGAGACAATACATAATAAATGAGGTAGAAATAAACATTCCAGCTTAGGCAGGGTATGCTTTGAACGCCTTAAGGACTGAGTGATTTTTTTATTTTTCAGCTTTTGTTTTTTCCTTATCTTTTTCCTACAGCCATATCTTTTTCATTTTTTCCATCAGCATATCCATATAAGGGCTTGAATTTTTTGTGGGAAAAGATCATAATAAAAAAAATGTACTGAAAAACAGAACAAAATCGAATTGAGATGAAATCATGAAAAAAAAATGCATTTCCACAATTGTTTTTTTTTAAATTATGTTTTCACAGCATTAATTGCATAATAAAAAATGACCTGACAACATGATTCTTCAGGTTAGTACAATTGCTACAATATCAAATTTGCATATTTTTTAATATTTAAATTGAACCTGACAGCTGATACATGCGTGCGGCATGTAACAGGCACTGATGCTATGGTATCATGTATGTGTGACACTAACACCACAGCATTTCAGAGAAAAACATAGTTTGAAAACTGCATTGGACCAAGTTGCATGGAAGACTACACCATGTTCCAAACTATTATGCAAATGATATTTTTCTCTGATTTTCCTAAGTGATCGGTGCAAATGACAGTCAGTCTAATAAAAGTCATCACCCGTTAGAGTATACATCAAATTTTATTGAAGAAACCTCCCAATGATAACAGTATAATCTTCAAAATGAATAAAAACGCAAAATGCGCTGTTCCAAATTATTAGGCACAGTAGAATTTCTAAACATTTGATATGTTGTAAAGAACTAAAAATGCTCATTTGTGGAATTTGCAGCATTAGGAGGTCACATTCACTGAACAAAAAAGCTACTTAACTCCAAAACATCCTAACAGGCCAAGTTACATGTTAACATAGGAACCCTTCTTTGATATCACCTTCACAATTCTTGCTTCCATTGAACTTGTGAGTTTTTGGAGAGTTTCTATTGTATTTCTTTGCATGAGGACAGAATAGCCTCCCAGAGCTGCTGTTTTGATGTGAACTGCCTCCCACCCTCATAGATCTTTTGCTTGATGATACTCCAAAGGTTCTCTAAAGGTTGAGGTCAGGGGAAGATGGTGCCACACCATGCGTTTATCTCCTTTTATGCCCATATCAGCCAATGACTCAGAGGTATTCTTTGCAGCATGAGATGATGCATTGTCATGCATGAAGATGATTTTGCTCCTGAAGTCACGTTTCTGCTTTTTATACCATGGAAGAAAGTTGTCAGTCAGAAACACTATATACTTTGCAGAGGTCGTTTTCACACCTTCAGGAACCTTAAAGGGCCCTACCAGCTGTTTCCCCATGATTCCAGCCCAAAACATGACTCCTCCACCTCCTTGCTGACGTCACAGCCTTGTTGGACATGGTGGCCATCCAACATCCACACTCATCCATCTGGATCATCCAGGGTTGCTCAACACTCATCAGTAAACAAGACTGTTTGAAAACTAGTCTTCATGTATGTCTGGGCCCACTGCAACCATTTCTGCTTGTGAGCACTGTTTAGGGGTGGCCGAATAGTAGGTTTATGCACCACAGCAAGCCTTTGAAGGTTTGAGGGATTCCAGAGGCACTAGCAGCTTCAAATATTTGTTTGCTGGTTTGTAATGGATTTTTAGCAGCTGCTCTCTTAATCTGATGAACTGTGCTCACAATCAGCCACAAATCTCTTAACAGTACAGCGCTATAGCTTGCAGACACAAAATATGAAAACTGAATTGCATCACTGCCTTGGAAATATGAAAAATTGAGAAGTCTTAGCGCATAAAATGGCCAATTTATGTGCACCTGAAAGCCACGTTAAGGCTCTTCTCGTATTCCAGGTCCTAACTAATGCCAATCCTCGCTTAGAAAAGTCTATCTATATGGGAACATGTGAATCCTCTCTCTAGACTAAAATCTACATCGCTGTGGAAGGGTAATGGACCTGGTATAATTAAAAAGCCTGTGACCAACAGGTGGAGTGCTCAGACAGAAGGTAAATGAATACATATGAAAAAACTGACCGGCACATCCAAAAATAGATCTAATGTGAACAGGTGCTAAACCTAGAGTCACCAACTCATGCACATTCAAGAAAAAAAGGTAGCACACTGCAGCGCTATAGTGTCATGGTTTACTGGGTTCTTGGATCAGGTAGTCGCGGGGTTAACTTGATTGGCCTCTTTCTGGGTCCTAGGAGGCTTTTTATAGCCTCACTGTGAAGCCAGTCTTTGTCGTTTATACTCTGACCTTTGGCTGAGTGTGTCTGACCCTGTGCTTGTGCCAGTGCGTTGTGCCTGTGCTACGTTTTGTCTGTCTGGTTCTGATTTGGTTGTGTCCCTGTTACGAGTTTTGCCTGTCCCTTTTGTACTGCGTTGCTCCCTCTGTGTATGATCCCTTGGCTGTGTTCTGGTTATTCTCTGCCTGCTCCTTTTGTACTGCGTTGTCCCTCTGTGTATGACCTGGCTATCCTGACTATCCATTCTGTCTATGCCCCTTGGTAACTTTATTTCTGTCATGGTCTGCTGAGTTTCTGGGATTAGGTGGTTTTAGGGTTAACCGGGATGGCCTCACTCTGGGATTCTGGGAGGCTTTTAATAGCCTCATTGTGGGGCCATCCTCTGTCGCTTATACTCTGACCCTTGGCCGAGTGTGTGTGACCCTGTTGTGCTTGTGCCAGTGCTTTGTGCCTGTGCTACGTTCTGTCTGTCTGGTTCTGATTTGGCTGTGTCCCTGTTTCGAGTTTTGCCTGTCCCTTTTGTACTCTGCTGCCCTCTACGTGTATGACCCTTGGCTACGTTCTGACTCCGCTCTGCCTGCTCCTCTTGTACTTCGTCGCCCTCTATGTGTATGACCCCTTGGCTACGTCCTGATTATCCGTTCTGTATATGCCCCTTGGTAACTGTGTCCCGTAGTTACCCTTCTAGGAGTTTTCCTTCACCTCATAGCTCTCTGGAGCTTAGGCCACGCCCACTAGCAGTCACGTGCCTGCAGGTCCTTTGGTCTGAAGCATTCTCTATCTGCTACTACTGCCTCTGAGAGACGTGTGGCCGGCTCCGCCCACTAGCAGTCACATGCGGAAGGTCCTGTTCCTCAGAAGCACACGTCTTCCCTGCTGCGGCTCTGCAATACAGGTATCTTTGGGCATAGTTTGTTCACTCAGGACACACGCACTGGCTCAGTGAGCAAGTGCAGTGCGGTGTCCCTGACAATTTCGTAGTTACCCTTCTAGGAGTTTTCCTTTACCTCATAGCTCTCTGGAGCTTAGGCCACGCCCCTAGGCAGTCATGTGCCTGCAGGTCCTCCGGCCTGAAGCATTCTCTATCTGCTACTGCTGCCTCTGAGAGACGTGTGGCCGGCTCCGCCCCTTGACAGTCACATGCTGCGGAAGGTCCTGTTCCACAGAAACACACGTCTTCCCTGCTGCGGCTCTGCTATACAGGTATCTTTGGGCACAGTTTGTTCACTCAGGACACACGCACTGGCTCAGTGAGCAAGTGCAGTGCGGTGTCCCTGACATATAGCTTGCAGACACAAAATATGAAAAATGAATTGCATCACTGCCTTAGAAGTATGAAAAATTGAGAAGTCTTAGCGCATAAAAGTCTTAGCGCATTTTTGGATGTGCCGGTCAGTTTTTTGATATGTATTCATTTACCTTCTGTCTGAGCATTCCACCTGTTGGTCACAGGCGTTTTAATTATACCAGGTCCTTTACCCCTCCACAGAGATGTAGATTTTAGTCTAGAGAGAGGATTCACATGTTCCCATACAGATAAAACATTTCTAAGCAAGGATTGGCATTAGTTAGACCTGGAATACGAGAAGAGCCTTAACGTGGCTTCCAGGTACACATAATTTGGCCATTTTATGCGCTAAGACTTCTCAATTTTTCATATTTCTAAGGCAGTGATGCAATTCATTTTTCATATTTTGTGTCTGCAAGCTATAGCGCTACAGTGTGCTACATTTTTATTTTGAATGTGCATGAGTTGGTGACTCTAGGTTTAGCACCTGTTCACATTAGGTCTGTTTTTGGATGTGCCGGTCAGTTTTTTTATATGAAAGACACAACACACACTGACTCTCTAGGCAAGATAACTAAGCCAGACCATGTGATGATCACCTGACCGTGACATCTTCCCAGGTCCTGTCAATTCCCATGCCAGTGTCGGCTCTGCAGGTTGTGATATGGTGAGCACCCTGCCACCTGCCCTATGGATGCCCACATAAAACCAGCCCATGTATTCAACTTTACTTTAACCCTCTCAACAGTGGAGGAAAAATATCCTGGTTTCACATCACTGATGCCAGTATGTGCAGTGACACATATCTCCCCTCATATACTGTGCCAGTCACCCTAGTGCATATCCCCCCTCTTCCCAAAGCCGGGGTTTTGGCAGCTTCAGATACTAAACAGGGAATTTTGGGAGAGAGCATCCACGTTGCCATGTAACTTCCCTGGCCTATTCTCTACGTGGAAACTGAAGTATTGAAGGGCTAAAAACCACCTACAGTCATGCCAAAAGTTTTGAGAATGACACAAATATTATATTTTCACATGATCTGCTGCCCTCTGGTTTTTATGTGTGTGTTTGACAGATGTTTTTATCACAGACAGAAATATAATTGCAAACATATGAGTAACAAAAGCTTATATTGACAGTTAGAATAAGTTAATGCAGCAAGTCAATATTTGCAGTGTTGACCCTTCTTCTTCAGGACCTCTGCAATTCTCCCTGGCATGCTCTCAATCAACTTCTGGACCAAATCCTGACTGATAGCAGTCCATTCTTGCACAATCAATGCTTTCATTTTGTCAGAATTTTTAGGTTTTTATTTGTCCACCCATCTCTTGATGATTGACCACAAGTTCTCAATGGGATTAAGATCTGGGGAGTTTCCAGGCCATGGACCCAAAATCTCTATGTTTTGTTCCCTGAGCCATTTAGTTATCACCTTTGCTTTATGGCAAGGTGCTCCATCATGCTGGAAAAGGCATTGTTGATCGCCAAACTGCTCTTGGAGGGTTGGGAGAAGTTGCTCTTGGAAGACATTCTGGTACCATTCTTTATTCATGGCTGTATTTTTAGGCAAGATTGTGAGAGAGCCGATTCCTTTGGCTGAGAAGCAACCCCACACATGAATGGTTTCAGGATGCTTAACAGTTGGCATGAGACAAGACTGGTGGTAGCGCTCACCTTGTCTTCTCCGAATGAGGCGTTTTCCTGATGTCCCAAACAATCAAAAAGGGGATTCATCAGAGAAAATAACTTTACCCCAGTCCTCAGCAGTCCACTGCCTGTACCTTTTGCAGAATATCAGTCTGTCCATGATGTTTTTTCTGGAGAGAAGTGGCTTCTTTGCTGCCCTCCTTGAGACTAGGCCTTGCTCCAAGAGTCTCCGCCTCACAGTGCGTGCAGATGCACTCACACCTGCCTGCTGCCATTCCTGAGCAAGCTCTGCACTGCTGGTATCCTGATCCTGCAGCTGAAACAATTTTAAGAGACGGTCCTGGCGCTTGCTGGTCTTTCTTGGGCGCCCTGGAGCCTTTTTGGCAACAATGGAACCTCTCTCCTTGAAGTTCTTGATGATGCGATAGATTGTTGACTGAGGTGCAATCTTTCTAGCTGCGATACTCTTCCTGTTAGGCCATTTTTGTGCATTGCAATGATGACTGCACGTGTTTCTCTAGAGATAACCATGGTTAACAGAAGAGAAACAATGATGCCAAGCACCAGCCTCCTTTTAAAGAGTCCAGTGGTGTCATTCTTACTTAATCATGACAGATTGATCTCCAGCCATGTCCTCATCAACACCCACACCTGTGTTAATGGAGCAATCACTGAAAAGAGGTTAGCTGGTCCTTTTAAGGCAGGGCTGCAATGATGTTGAAATGTGTTTTGGGGATAAAGTTCATTTTCTAGCCAAATATTGACTTTGCAAGTAATTGCTGTTAAGCTGATCACTCTTTATAACATTCTGGAGTATATGCAAATTGCCATTAGAAAAAGTGAAGCAGTACACTTTGTAAAAATTAATATTTGTGTCATTCTCAAAACTTTTGGCCATGACTGTAGTCACCTGGGCGTTTTTACCCTTCTTCTCCCTTAACTATCTCAGAGGGGCATAGTCCGACACTAGCTTAAACCTACATCCTAGAAAGTAATACTTTAGTGTGTCCTCTGCTCACTTTATGGCTAAGCACTCTTTTTCAACAATTGCGTAGTTTTTCTCGCAAGAAGAGAACGGCATCATGGTGTACTGTGAACACTCATCTGGCATCGAGAAGGCCATCTTCACCTTGGCGCTCTGGGACATGGGGATCCAGGTCGAGGGTTGAGATGTACCTTGCGGGCTCCAGTAGCTCAATGAGTTCATCCATGCCAGGCATCGGATACGCATCAAAACTGGACACCTCATTGAGCCTGCTGTAGTCATTACAAAACTGCCACTCACCATTGGGCTTCAGCACGAAGGACTCGAACACCCACTTTTGACTCCTCACCCCAACGTCAAGCATTCTCTTCACCTCCTTTGAGATTGTCTCCCTCTGTGCTTCAGGGATTCTATAAGGCTTGAGATTCACCCTTACATGTGGCTCTGTTAAAACCTTATGTTCAATGACCTGTGTGTGCCCTGGCAACTCCGAGAACAGATCACGGTTCTCCTGCAGCAGTTCTCGACATTGTTGCTTCTGGGCTGGCGTTGGCGTCTCAGCAATCATGACCTCCTTCACTTTGGCTTCTGGATGGGCCCACAGGCAAGGAGCTTCCAGCGATTCCCGGTGACGCCATAGTCACATGTTATGCCTGGTGCGGCTTTCTGGAACTGGGCTGGTGTACCTTGTATTTCACGTCAACGAGTTTTTACACAACTTCGTATAGGCCTTGCCACTTGGCTAGGAACTTGCTCTCCACCATGGGGATAAGTACTAGCACGCGGTCACCAGGCTGGAATTGCCTTAGCCTCGTTGATCAGCTTTATACCCTTTCCTGGGCCTCCTGTGCCTAAAGAAGATGTTCCTTTACGATAGGCATTACATGTACCATCCTCTCCTGTAGCTGGGCGACATGCTCAATGACAGTCCGGTGTGGCATGACCTCGGCTACCCAGGTTTCCATGGCAATGTCCAGGAGCCCTTGTGGATGTCGACCATACAGGATCTTGAACGGCGTGATGCCAGTTTAGGCTTGTGGGATTTCTCTGATAGAAAATAGCAGAAATGGGAGCAGATTGTCCCAGCCTCAACTGTCCTTCTCATGACCCTCTTCAGCATGGCCTTCAAAGTCTTATTGAAGTGCTCCACCAGGCCATCGGTCTACGAATGGTAAACTGAGGTCACAGCTGGGCAATCTGGAGGACTCTACACAGCTCCCTCAACACTTTGCTCATAAAGGGAGTACCCTAGTCTGTCAGAATCTCATTAGGCAAGCCGGTCTTAACGAAGATATGGACAAGCTCCCGGGCAATACTCTTATCCGAAGAGTTCCTCATTGGCACCACTTCTGGTTACTGGGTCACAGAGGCCATGACCACTAGGATGCATTTATGGCCACGTGCAGATATAACTAGGGGACCTGCCAGGTCCATGGCAATCCTCTCAAATGGGACCACAGGCAACGGGACTAAGGGCTTCAGAAGTGAGAGATAGGAGCGGTTATCTGACAGGTGGGGCAGGACCTGCAATAATTTAGGATCTCCTGGTAACATCCTGGTCAATAGATCCACTGTAATACTCTATCCTGAGTTTTCTCTATCCCTAGGTGTCCCCCGAAATAATGCAAACGGGTCATGTCTAAAACCCTCTGCTGGTAGGGTCCTGGAATTAACAACTGCTCTACTATCTCTAATCACCTCAGTTTGGTCACCCGATACAACAATTCACCATTGACTGCAAAGTGAGGGAACCTGGTGTCAGCCCCCGGCTCTTGAGCACCCCCATTACATACAGTAACATTATCAAATGCCCCCTTTAATGTAAGGTCTTGAAGTTCAATCGTCCCAAAGATCTCTTTGGGCACCTCTAAGTCAGGGAAGATGAGCTCCTCTGTCACGTCTCATCCTCCTCTCCAGCGAATACACATAGGGAAAACTCCTCCAACTTTAATTTTGATGGAGCCTCTTCCAGAGGGGCCTGGCTTTTGACCCAGACACTCTGTACAGCCCCCTTTTGTCACAAGTTCCAAAACAGAGAAAAATTCCTCCCCAGAATGACAGGATGTATTAAGTTTTTCACTACCCCAACCTCATGGGATTTGGTAACACAGTATGTTCCCATGGTCACTCTGGCAGTCCTTGGTGTCTCCGTGTATGCAGCGGACACCCACAAACTTGTTAGGGATTAACTGTGGGGCAGTGCAGCACTGATTAGGGTCACTAGACTTCCAGAGTCCAAAAGTCCCAAAACCATTACCCCACTGATAGACACAGTACCCGACTGCGGCCCCTCACAGGGTTGACAGTCCACATTGCAGGCTGGATAAGCATAGTAAGAGCAGCACTTGCCTAGATTTCAGTTCATGGATTCAGAGGACATATGACACTGGGCGGCTACATGACCAGGATTGTGACATTACCAACAGACCACATTCTTCATAAAGCCTTAGGGTATCCCTCAGCAGGATTGTAGTGGCCCCATTTGTTGGTATAGCCACCCTCCATGGTGAGCCTGCCCCCTTTGGTATCCCAGTATGAGGAAGTAGCAATATCTGGTTTCCCAAGGGATTTCTCAACAACCTGGTATCTATCAACCAGGACATCCAGATCGTCCGCATTTCAGGGATCGCCCTGAGCAACCCAGGTCTATATTGGCCTGGGAAGAGAGTGGATGAACCTGTCCATTACCACACACTCAACAATCTGGGCAGGAGTGGAAGTCTCTGGCTGCAGCCACTTTTGGACCAGGTGCAACAAATTGAACATTTGTGAGCAAGGGGGTTTGTCGCCAGCATATGCCCAGCGGTGGACTCGCTGAGCTCTCACAGACATCGCTACCCCCAGGCGTGCCAGGATTTCAGTTGTTAATTTTGCATATTCTTTGGCATCCTGGATGGCTAAGTCATAATATGCCTTTTGAGGTTCCCCCGACAGATATGGTGCCAATACCTCCGCCCACTGCTCTCACAGAAGTTTCTCCCGTTCAGTCACCCTCTCGAAAACAGTCAAAAAAGATTCCACATCATCCCCCAGGTTCATTTTCTACATTGCTCATCTTACCATTTTCCAGATGTGCGAATCATCACCTACGGCCTCACCCGAAATGTCTCTGTGAGGAGCTCCATTTGTCGCGTTAGGGCCTCCTGTTGCTATCGCTGCTGCTGCTGCTGTTCAAGCTGCTGTGCCAACAGCTTATTCGTCTCCTGTTGTGCCAATTTCTGCTGTTGACTGCCGAGCTGGTGTTGCTGTTGTACCTGGACAAGATGCTTCACAAGCTCCTCTATGCTGCAGGATGTCTCAAGCTGCATGGGGATTTTACCCAGGGCATGCAGTTGTCCACAGCCTCTATGTGTGTTCCTGGAATGCTGCCTTCATTCTTCACCACGTGTGAGGGGTTTACTTACTTGGCTGCTTACAAAGGTGGACTCAGGAATGCCTCTTGAGGTAAATCACTCTTTAGTTCATTAAAACACAGCATAAAGCCTAGCAGGGTTAAAAAAAAGTAAACATGGCCTTTCTGGCCTAACGGTAAAAACAAAACAAATATAAAGTGCGAAAGAGTCCTTTCCCTGCAGGATTCACCCACAGATACCACACAATGTCCTCAGCTCCTCCTCGAGCCACATGAGAGTTCTTCTCTCCCAAGTCACAATACACACTGACTCTCTAGACAAGCTATTTAAGCCACGCCATTTGACGATCACCTGACTGTGACATCATCCCAGGTCCTGTCAGTGCACATGTCGGTGTCAGCTTTACAGGTGGAGATATTGGGAGCACCCTCACACCCACTCTATGGGTGCCCACATAAAACCAGCCCATGTATTCAACTTTACTTTAACCCTCTCTCAACACTTAATTGTGCTGGAGGAAAAATACCCTTGTTTCTACCCAAAACACTGACGCCAAAATGAGCAGTGACACATATCTTCCCTTATTACACTGTTGCCATGGCCCTGTCACAATAGAACACTTTACTGAACACATTTTCAGCAGCATCCCATTCTCTTCAAAACCTACAGAAACTCCCCAGTCTTGCCATTAAAATTATTCTGTGAACACGTAATAATATAATGCCTCTTGATGCGTAGCCCCTTCAAGTAAACAATGTTATCGTCAAGTATAAAATGCCTCCAGACTGTCCCCTTCAGTAAATAATTTCCCCCCCGAGTGCCCTTCTAGAAATATTGTTCATCTGTTAGTGTCCCCTCCATTAAAAATGCATTTGACTGTCCACTTTCACAGTTAACAATGTTTCCTAAGTTCCAAAAATGAAGTAATAATGCCCTCTATATATTAATATAATGCTCTCAGATTTCAGCAACCCCTTCAAAAAAATAATGCTTATTATTCTTCCTAATCTGATCCCCTGACATCCAAGCCCATGAATCTTCTTCCATACTTACATCTTGTAGGTCGCAGGCCCACAGTAGCTTGTGGTCTAGAAGACAGAGAGTAATATGGCAGGAAGCCTGCGGTTACACACTCTGCCACAGGTTTGAACTGTAGCAGCACCACATTGATTCCGATGAAGTTTCAAGTTGCACTCACTGTAGATCTAGAGCACTGAGCAAGACGTCTGGGGTCCAAATCTCAGATCTTTGGCACTAGCAATGACCCTGATTTCCATTAATAATGGATTGCTTATTGTTAATTTCCACAGTTTCTGCAAAGTCGTATGGCCATTAACAGCAAGCAATTAACTTTTAGTGATGCCTCAAAAAACTGCTTTGACATTTAAGAGGCAGTAGATCAGCAGTTGCACCTCAGACACGCACTACACACGGACAGAACAGTGTGATCCCTGATTTAATACAAATATGCACCACACAGTTAATAATATTATTAGCCACTCTCCGACTGAAAATATAAATGACTTAGCTATTATGGTGAGCCTACAAATTAATCACTTTCCCCCTACCAAATAAAATTATAACTTCATTAGCCACTGTTTGCCCCCTCAATGAAAATATTAATAGGTTGTTCACTGTCACTCTTCCAATTCCTTTGTACCTCCCTCCCGCTCCTAATTCATTAGTGTTCTCTTCTTCTCCATTAATAACTGTCCTCTCCTCCCATTTCAATTCCCACTGTGCTCCGACCCCTCAATTCATTGCCCATTGTGTTGATATTCATCCTTTGAATATATATTGAAATGACTGAAGATTAATGGAAAAAAGGATCCCGTGCTGCTGCTTGTTTCTTGACAGGGAGTTAACACCTGACTCACAGTGCACATAACATGTTATTAGGCTTATTATTGGCTATGCCAAATAGCAAGTTGACCCATTTTTAGAAAGCAACTTAAGAGTTTTCTCACGTTACATAAATAAAATGACACATTGTCGATATAAATTAGGTTTCATTTACTGGAAGTATTCTGAATAAATATATTCTCTTTTCTCAAGTCTCCAATGCCTAATTTATATTGTAATAACAAATTACAAAGATTCATATGCTGTAGCTGCACATTTTGTAATTGATGTGTTCAGTATTTATAACGTATTGCACAAACAGGCTGTCCAGCACTATGAAGAGCCTTTCTAACTATTGTGTGTATCTTATTAAATACTTTGATTACCCCCTATGTCCTGTTTATCTGTATTAGCCACATGTGACTGCACTATTTGGATCCTTCCAGTGACTTTACTTTTGGATGTCATTTGAGTTTTTGCAAATCCGAACACTAAACAATAAACATCACATGGCTGTTGATCAAGCGATGCTTCGGCAGTCCAATACACCGGAGCACTCTTTTAGACCAGCAGTGGACATTTCTGGTGGCAGATTATCACTGAGAGAACAAAGCAATCGGCAGTTTGATATCAGACATGCATATCCAACTTATTCCACAACAATTAGTAGGTCGGTGCCCCCATTCACTTTAGGGTGTCGACTGAACCCCATTGTTATGGCCAGTGGAAGCATGTATCAGATACTGGCTGTGCGGTTTTAGTCATATATTTTTGACTCTAAAACGATGCTGCGTTTCAGAGAAAAACATGCCTTAATATCCAGCCAGGGACCAAACAGCAAGAGAGACCAGTCAGACAGGTGGGTCCCCGGCTCTCCCAGAACACTTTCCTGGACTGACAAGTCTCCCAGTCAGTCCAGTAGAACGGGTGGTGAGAGGCAACAGGGACCCATCTGTCCAACTAGTCTCCCGTGTGCCTCAGTTCCCAGCCGGCTATTAAAGTATGTTTTTCTCCGAAACGCTGAAGCATTTCAGTGTCAAACATATACAGTGGGGAAAATAAGTATTTGATACACTGACGATTTTGCAAGTTTCCCACCTACAAAGAATGGAGAGGTCTATAATTTTTATCGTAGGTACAATTCAACTGTGAGAGACAACAGAATCTAAAAATAAAAAACAGAAAATCACATTGTATAATTTTAAAATAATTAAATTGTATTTTATTGCATGAAATAAGTATTTGATAACCTACCAACTAGCAAGAATTCTGGCTTCCACAGACCTGTTAGTTTTTTTTTAAGAAGCCATCCTATTGTACCTGTTTGAACTCGTTACTTGTATAAACGACACCTGTCCACACACTCAATCACACTCCAACCTCTCCACCATGGCCAAGACCAAAGAGCTATCTAAAGACACCAGGGACAAAATTTTAGACCTGCGCAAGGCTGAGATGGACTACACGACAAGTGGCAAGCAGCTTGGTGACAAGGCAACAACTGTTGGCACAATTATCAGAAAATGGAAGAAACACAAGATGACTGTCAATCTTCCTCAGTCTGGGGCTCCACGCAAGTTCTTGCCTCGTGTGGTAAGGATGATTCTGAGAAAGGATAGTAATGAGCCCAGAACTGCATTGAAGGACATGGTTAATAACCTGAAGATAGCTGGTACCACAGTCTCAAACATTAAGATTAGCTACACACTACGCCATCATGGATTCAAATCCTGCAGGGTACGCAAGGTCACCCTACTCATGCCAGAACATGTCCAGACCCGTTTAAAGCTTCCCAATGACTATCTGCATGATCCAGAGGAGCTATTCACAGATAGTGGGAACAAATTAATAATGTATGCCACTGAATGGTATAAACATACAATATTTTATTAGTCAAAAACACACATAATATTTATGTAAGCAACAATTTGCCCCGACGCGCGTTTCGCACTGCTTCTTCGGGAGGCGGTGCGAAACGCGCGTCGGGGCAGAGGGACGTCCGAGGAGCTCTACTTTGGCAGCCTTTAGGTACGTTTGTTAACAACCAGCTAACATGATTTATCTTTTTGCCTTTGTGTGATGTGGTATTACCGGGGGAACCCAGTTTATCTGGGCCCCTGATACATGGATTTCATGGGCATAGTATTAACTATTACTCGGTTTCTTTAACCAAAAAATGGCTGTCAATAGTTAATTCCTCCTATGGATATAGCGTCCCTCTCAGTACTTTTTGCTTGTTATAGCAAATTTTAATATATGTTTATTCATTGCCTTTAGCAAATTGTTGCTTACATAAATATTATGTGTGTTTTTGACTAATAAAATATTGTATGTTTATACCATTCAGTGGCATACATTATTAATTTGTTCCCACTATCTGTGAATAGGTTTTCATTGTGGTATATTGCCCCCTTATGGGGATGTTTATTTTGAAGTGGGTACCATATGTGATCATGATCCAGAGGAGGCATGGGAGAAGGTCATGTGGTCAGAGGAGACCAAAATAGAATTTTTTGGTTTCAACTCCACTCGCCGTGTTTGGAGGAAGAAGAAGGATGACCAAGGTTGAGTGCTTGGTCTCTTCTAAATTATCACTGGTCTTATAGAATAGTCCTCTTCATCTTCATCATCCCAAATGGCTGTTGCAGGGGCTGGAGCCTGTGCTGAAGGGTCTGGGGTCCGCAGAGTAGCCTCGCCCTGCGCGAGGTCTGCGGACATACAGGGTCATAACATATTGCGGTGCACCACCCAGATGAGTTGATTCCCTTCTTTCTCTGACTGCATTTCATACACTGGCCCGTCTGGATTTATTCGTTGTAGAATTCGGTAGGGGCTTTTTTCCCATCGGTGGCTCAATTTGCTTTGGGGCCGCTGGTCTCTTACCAGCACGCGATCTCCTTTTTGAAATTCAATGGTCTGTGACGTGGTCTTTTCAGGGTATTCCAGGTCTTGGAGGTTGGTCTGCACTAGTCTATGCAGAGTCTGCAGACGATACAGGTGGTTCCGGACACAGGAGTGAACCCCGCCCATGGCTGTTCTTCCTTGGGGTCCAGCTCTACCTCGGTACTCCCTTTGTCTCCCCGACCGAAAAGCAGCATGTACGGGGTGTACCTGGTGACCTGATGCACCCAGTTATTATATACCCAGACCAGTTCGGGGATTTATTCAGGCCATCGGGTTTTCTGATCGTCTTCAAGGGACCGTAACATTTGAATTAGAGTCCGTTTGAACTGTTCGCAGGCCCCATTCCCTTGCGGGTGATATGGTGTGGTCCAGGATTTGTCAGTGCCGTACAGGCAGTGCAGTTCCTCCATTACCTGCCCCAGGAAGCAGGCTCCTTGATCTGAGTGAATGCGTTGCAGGCAGCCATACACTTGAATAAAGTTTTTATAGATAGCATAAGTGGCCGATTCTGCTCTCTGATCTCGGGTGGGGGTCACCACGCAAACTTGGTAAAGTGGTCCACCTTGACTAGGCAGTGCTGATATCCCTGGTGAGCCGGACTGATGGGTAAGTAATCCACCATTAGCAGGTCGAGGGGCGCGGTGGTTACAATTGTTTGTATGGGGGCTCGTTGCTCTGATGGTTTAGTCAACTCACACAGGCGGCACGTATGGCACACTTCTTCTATTACAGCGTGTAACCGGGGATGGTAGGCTATTCGCTGTAGCCACTGTAAGGTCTTTTGCACCCCGAAATGAGCCCCTTTTTCATGAGCCTCCCGGGCAATGTCAGCCAGCAAGGCTCCCGGCACCACCACCTGCCAGGTTGCGGTGGGCTCAGCATGTAGAGTTGCCTTACGGTACAATAGCCCTTTCTTGATCACCAGTCTTTCCCATTGGCGGAGCAATAGCACAATGTCCTTTGAAAGCATTTTCCTTTGGGTGTCTTTGAGGAGTTGTCCTTGAGCAACCCACAGGCGGAGGGCACTAATTTCGCTATCCTTTTGTTGTTGACAGATCCATTCATCTCAAGATTGCTCGAGAATGCCCCCTTCCTGTTTTGCACAGGATTGCTCCCTTGCATTTGCTGTGATCTCAGTGGGTTTTAAAGAATATGGCGTTTCTTCTCCTTCTAGCTCTTCATTCTGACTCTGCTATGGGACAGTGTGCTGGATCCGGGACAAGGCATCAGCATGAACGTTCTCTGCCCCTCTCTTGTAGACGATTTTGTATTTAAACTTGGCCATCCTGGCCCCCACGTTGCTCCAGGGCCCCCAATTTTGTGTTTTCGAGGTGAGCCAGTGGATTGTTGTCAGTTCGTACCACCACCTCGGATCCCGCTAGGTACTCCGCGAATCGCTCCATCATAGCCCATACCAGGGTGGATTGATTTAAATCACGCCGATTTAAATCAACGATTTAAATCATGATTTAAATCAAATGATTTTTTTCTATTTAAATCAGATCGATTTAAATCGTGATTTTAATCATGATTTAAATCACTGATTTAAATCAAAAGATTTTTTTAATATAAATCACGATTAAAATCTAAAACTTTCAATCATTGTTCAATATAGGAAAGATGTATATCTTCGTACCGTATTAGCCAGTAGATAGAAAAATATTTAGACTTGAGAGTCCTCAGTGGTTGATACCTTTTAATGGCTAACTGAAAAGATGGTAACAAATTGCAAGCTTTCGAGACTACTCAGGTCTCTTCATCAGGCAAAGACTTTGCCTGATGAAGAGACCTGAGTAGTCTCGAAAGCTTGCAATTTGTTACCATCTTTTCAGTTAGCCATTAAAAGGTATCAACCACTGAGGACTCTCAAGTCTAAATATTTTTCAATCATTGTTCAATTAACTCCACACTTCTAGCTTGGTTTCACTTTCTGTAGCTTGGTTTCAGTTTCTTTTTCAAATCAGTTGACATGCCCAAACTTGTTGGATAGTCAGTCAGCAGTACTTGGCTGTAGTAACAATCAAACTTCAGAAGTGATCTGCGTGAGCCATGGCAGGTCGTAAGAGAGACCCTATTTGGGTTCATTTTGTTGAGATGCCAGCAGAGCTTGGAAAGAAAGGTGGGAGAGCAAAGTGCAAATACTGTCAAAAGGATATCCAAGGACTTGTTTGCCGTTTGAAATCACATTATGAAAACTGCAACCAGAAGGGAAATGAAGATGTTGATAGTGATACAACTAATGTCAATGAACCCCCACAGCTTGTTCTTCCAGCGAAGATAATAAATGTAGCTACTCAGCTACTGACTGCATCGGCTTCATCGGCAGGAGTAGAGAGATTGTTTTCTTCATTTGGTTTTGTGCACACAACAGTCCGAAACCGCTTAGGAACTGCTAAAGCAGGACAACTAGTTTTCCTATTAAAAGTCCTAAATAAACAGTAGGCTTAAAGGACTGATGTATTCACTGAAGATGTTTGCTTACTTCAAACGTTAGAGATAGGCTATTGTTAAAAAGTACTTACTCTCTGTAGTTCAATTCTGATTGTTTAATAGTGCAAATAAAAATTATTAGGTTTAAATAATCATCAACTGTTTTAATATTTTTATTTGTGTAAAATAATTTGATTTGCAAAAAGACAAAGTTTTGCTTGTGTACAACTTGATTAAAAAATCCTATTTAATTAAAAAAAATCCGATTTAAATCAAAAAAATCCGATTTAAATCAAAAAAAATCCGATTTTTTTGATTTTTTAAAAAAATCATGATTTTTATCCACCCTGGCCCATACTACTGCCAAGTGCTCGAGCTTGAAGGAGCTGTAGTTGTCAGGATTGCGTTCAGAGTCGTGAAGTGATCAGCTGCCATAGGCGATCACCTTCTCTCGACCGTCCTGCAGCCCTGCATCTGCGACAACACAGCCCCCAGCCTGTGAAAGCTCCCGTCTGTGTAGAATGAACGGTTGCGAGAAATCCGCGTAAGCTAACACTGGGGCTCCTGAGAGTGCGGCTTTAAGGTCCCGGAAAGCTTCTTCCTGTGGTTCACGCCACTGTACCCTGCAGTTGTTAGCACCGGCTGGTGTTGTGAATGGGCTTGAGATGAGTTCTGAGCAGAGGCTCCCTCTGGTGGTTACAAGCGGTACTGGTCTGTCCAGTGAAGATTGTGAAGATTGTGAGGATTGGGAATCAGGTGTTACTGACTGGTCTTATATAAGGGAGTCACCTTCCCATCAGGGTTGCCGGTGATCAATTGTTCTGGTCTCTATCCTTGATTCCTGTTTCCCTTGTAGCCTGCTGTGTCGTGTCTGCATCTCCTGCTAACAGATAAGACATTTTCTTCTTTTTGGTTTTGTGCTTGAGTTTTGCATTTTGTCCTGCACTTCTGTGGGGGCCTTCAGGTCCCCTCCGGGGGCTTTTGCCCTCTCAGTTTAGTTCAGCCACTGATGTTTGTACTTTTGCTTTTTCCAGTTTTTTCAGTGGCTGCTGTTTTGATTTTGTTACACCAGAGAACTAATTTAGGTGGTAGAGGTCGTGTGATCTCAGGTGTTTTTGAAATTAGTAGAGTTGGTGCTTTTCAGGGTTTTCTGGGATTGCAGTAAGTACCCTTCCTATCCTTTTCTATTTAGTTAGTTTGGGCCCCAACGTTTGCTCATATTATTTTCTGTCTGTGTCAGTATTTCTTCTTGTCTAATCGCCATTACATGTTTGGGGGCTTTCTATTATCTTTGGGGTTCTGCTCCGGGGCAGATAGCTTTTAGTTAGTTTCTCAGGCTGTGACGAGGCGTCTAGGACCAACGTAGGAACGCTCCACGGCTGCCTCTAGTTGTGGTGGTTAGTCAGGGTACTGCAATCTCATTGATTCCAACTGCTCTGGTGTATTGCCTTTTTTGCCTGCACTCCTCAGCTACCGAAACATAACAGGCCGGGATTCTTCTTAACAAGTCTTGCAAAGCTCGTGCTGGGCGGACAAAATTTTTCACGAAGCGACGGTAATATCCAGCCAGCCCCAAGAAGGTCCGCACATCCTTCACCATCTCGGGGGTAGGCCACTCCTGTATCGCAGCAAGCTTCTCCGGAGATGGCCTCATGCCCTCAGCGGAGACCACATGCCCCAGATGTTCAATTTGTGCGCGAAACAGGTGGCATTTTTGGGGCTTCACCTTCAACCCGTATTTTTGTAACCGGCAGAGCACCTGGCATATCAGACTGGCTTCGAAGTTGAGGTCACCTAGGCACCGCTCTATCAGGCGCTGAAAGGTTCCAGGAGCGTTGGCCAGTCTGAACGGCATCCGGTTAAATTCAAACAGTCCCATGGCAGAATGAAGGCGGTTTTGGCTCGGTCTTCTTTGGACATTGGTACTTGCCAGTATCCACTGGCCAAGTCTAAGGTAGAAAAATATTTCACATGTCCCAGGGCCAACAGAGACTCCTCTATACGAGAGAGCGGATATGAGTCTTTGATGGTGCATGCATTCAACTTTCGGTAATCTACACAGAACCGCAGGGTGCCATCCTTTTTCCGCACCAACACTATGGGAGCTGCCCAGGGCCTTTGGCTTTCCCGGATCACCCCTTTATGCAGCATTTGATTCAGTAGCGTCTTTACCTCTTGGTTTGACTGCGGTGGAATCTGCAGATATCGCTCTCTGATGGGGCCGCCTCTTCAGTGGGGATGTTGTGTGTAATGGCTGTGGTGCACCCAAAATTATCCTCATAACTGGCGAATACCTTCTGGTAATGGCCCAGGAGACCTTCCACTTGGTGTATTTGGGCCGGGTCAATGTCAGAAGTTCGGCTCGCATTTTCTCCAAGATTGCTCGCCCCGCCTGCTCAGGCGAGGGTTCTACAGTCCGGACGGCGTGCACAGTTACAGCCCAGAGGTCCTTTGGATTCACTCCCATCTGCAACGTCGAAGGCGGGAGCACCTCTTCCAATGGTTTTACCACTTTTGCCATCTCTACACGGGACTTCAAGTGAATGTCCTGGTCCTCCAGGTTGACACACCGAATGAGAACGGACCCCTTTTGCACGGTAGCCAGGGCATGAGCCACCAAGAGCCTAGAGGATAGGTGCTCGAGGAGGCCTAGCTCCACCTGCACCTCTACTCCTTCCAGCAGTATATGGGCCCGGACGAGCAAAGCAACAACTGTCTGTCCTGGCGGTAGCACCAGCTGAGGAGCTGCAGGCACAGAGGCACAGTCACCCTCCCCAGCACTTCTCCCTCCTGGCAAGCCTCCTTAACTCGCGCTCCCCGCACCAGCTGCTGGAAGACCTGCCCCTGCTGGTACAGGAGCTCCATCGCTTCAATGTCTCCTGAGCAGGTTCATTGAAAAGGAGACTGCCGAATTCTGTCAGTACATTCATGCCCAGTGTGACGATATATCCATCAGTTTCGCCTCCCTGAGTCAGGACCACGCCTCGCCGGCCCAATTCCTTGCCGCACATCGAGATTTGCATCCAGGCTACTCCAGCAATGGGTATAGGCAATTGATTGGCAGCCACTAGTTTTATCACGGACCCCCACTGGGGTCTTGTGGTTTCTGAAAAATGCTGCCGGAAGTAAGTCTCGGGCATAGTGGTCACTTGTGATCCCGTGACTACCATGCAGCGCACGGCCTTCAATAGCCGCTCAGACCAGCGGGCACCTCGCAACTAGTTCCTCGGGACTTCCACCACCCCGTGGGGTGTGTTCTGGCTCCGAGCAGCGTCCTCCCGGCTCAGAGCCCTTTAGTTTAATGGCTGCCGGGATGGGTTCTTCCCCCGCCAAGGACACTCCCGGGCGAAGTGACCCGCATCTTCACAGTTACAACAAGCAATGGGCCACGAGGGCTGGCCACCCCATGCATTACGGGACTTCCAATTTGACATGTTCGGCCCTGGTAGGGCTAGCTCTGGCCTTTCTTTTCACTTCAGCTAGTTCACCGCTGGTATTCTCCAGCTCCTGTCGTATTTCCCCCACCCACAGGGGCTCACTGATGGCATTCAGCGAGGCTTCAATGCTCTGGGCCTTCCCCACGGGGGCTGTCACCTTTTGCTCCTGCTCCTGCGTGGGCCTCACTCCCTACCCCGGAGAAGGTCAACTGCAAGTCTACCCATATTCGTTCTCGCAAGGCTTGCTTAGTCAGGGGGTGGCGCATTCCGGTCACCAAGAGGTCAAGCAGGGTAATGTCAAGGGGCCCCACGCCTACCCTGTCCTTCCGCTCGATGGCCGTATAGAGCTCCTGCAGCACATTCATATACTGAGTGACCGTCTCCCCCTCTCCCTACATGCGGCTGAACAGTCGGATTCTCAGTTCCCCTACATCAGTTGGGTCCCCGTGGGTTTCCTCCAAGATCTGCATTACCCAGACCAAAGTATTCCGTTGTCCGGGGGCCTTAACATCACAGAGTCCCGGGCCTCTCCCTCTAATGCCATGATGGCCACCTTGGCCTTCAGATCAGGGGTCATTGGGTGCATTCTGAACAACCCCCGCATTCGCTCTGCCCAGCTCCACAGCATGGTATTACTGTGGTAAACTTGGGCAAGTTGTTCAGCATCGCCCCCAATATCAGACTAGTCCGGGGACCAGTATCAACCCCCTGATCTGTGGCTTCCCCACTCACGCTCGAAGACTGCATCTTGCCGACTACACCAAATGTGGAAATAGCAGGTATGTGGGATGCAGTGACGAGACGGAGCAAGCTTTAAACTGAACCTTTATATGATGATCAGGAAAATAATGGGGGCTAGCAGGGATCCTCTTCACAGGGAAACTATACACCAATGCACATTAACATAAGTGAACGCCTATTAGTAAAGTGCCGCTACCTATAAGGCCACGATAGGACCGTCTAAAAGTCCTAGAACTAGATTAAACAATAAACAGAGTGTCACTTATCGGCTCTAACGTCCTGCAGAGTCGTAGTCCGGTGGATGTCCGTTTGGCGTCTCAGCCGCTGGGCGCAGCCGACGTTTAGCTGCTGCAGACCTCAGGCGTCCGTACACCCAGGTGTAAATGGGCGCAACACGCCCTGGAGAAGCACGCTGCCGTAGAGTGCACCCCTCCCGGGGGCCGAGATTGCGGCACCTGAAAGCTCTGCTGGGTAGGCCGCAACCGTGGGCTGTAGTGGGACAATGGCGGTCGCGGCTGGAGGCAGGCAGGCCGCAACCACGGGCTGGGGTAGAGCAGTGTCAGGTGAGTGCCTCGCAGGTCTCCCCCTTCTGTGCACCACTCGGGTACGTCCTCTGCACTACTCTGCAGGTCTCTCTCTCCTTACTCCTGTCTGTCTCCGTGGTATGTCCCCTTTGCTGAACTCCTGTGCTCCTTTTATATTGGCCCTGCCCCCACACCTTCGAGAAAAGTCTCTCCAGTTCCTTCTCCTGGGCACCTTCACCTTCTCCTTAGGAACTTATGTGACTGCCCCCTTGGTTCCGGCCTGGCCACACAGCGGGCGCCCACTCCCCTACAGTGGGAAAAATTGCAAAATGGGCAGCATGTCAAATGCTTATTTTCCCCACTGTATGGCTGAAATCACACTGCCAGTGTCTAATACATGATGCTAGTGGATCAGGCAACACATATCCCCTGTCATGAGTCCTTTTAAGACTGCACTAATGTCTGCTCTCCTGACCAACTGAGCATGTAACTTTCTGAATGCATTCTCAATTGGAGCAAAGGTCCAAACTAATTTACAACTAATGCTGTTCACGATAGTCAGTGTAGGCTAAATATATTATTATTAAGAAATTGCCTAAGGCAAATAATCCTTAACTAAGGATTATAAAATATAACTTTTAATCATACTATTAAAGTAAAACCTTAAAAATCAGCATTAGTCAGTATTTGTCTTTTGGAAACAATTATACTGTTTGTTTCACTAGAGTCCTATATATATTCAGTGCCCTAATGATTAGTGATGATCGAATAGTGAAATATTCATATTTAGGAAATTCGTTCGAATAATTTCTAATAACGAATGTAATGCAAGTCAATGGGAAAGCCGAGTATTTTTCTGTTGGACCCAACAATCAGGTCTGGGGCCTGAGAAAAAACCTGAAATGGATGGGAAAGAGTTAAAACTAAATGGGAACAACATGGGGAAGATGCCTGCTTGCCTTTCTGATGACTCACATATGGTGTCTGGGAATAATGTTGTCAGACTGTTGCACCAGTTTTACGTATTTATAAGAAGACCTACCAAACAAAACCAAAATTTGCCAGCAGGTGATGTGAAACCGGAGTTTGGTAAGGGCCCTCAGATGGCCCTGTATTGTACATTTTGGAGAAATCGCACTTTAGTATAATTCATTTTTTGCACTGTGCTTAATACTTACTGCTGTGTATTCCTGGGACTGGGGCCTCTGTAGATGCTATCAGGTGGAAAGTGCTATAACATATAGATGTTGCCAGGTCTAGTGCCTTTGATGATCTAACCACCCCCTGGTGTGCTGGCCCCAGCTGGCAAATTATCCCAAAGCAGCTCTCACAATCCCACTTTCCTGACCCTGTAGTGTGGACTATATATTTAGGAGTAGTCTAAGGGGCGCATGCATTGTGGGGGCGCATGCATCCCAGAAGTTAAGCATCACAGAAGAAAAGCATCTTGAAAACGCCAGTTATTCATGGCAGTTGATCAGGGCTGGAATCAGGTACCCCACACTTTGCCTTATTTTTCATTATGTACTTTATCTATTTCCTCCTGTGTTCCCTTGTCACCCACATCACCGCCCCATCCCCCCTCCATCACGACTCATACACATCAGCCCCTCTATCCTTCCCTCTCCCATGTACAGCTCCCATGCACTCCTCACCTTCCTGAAAAACCTCAGCCCATCTTGCCCAAACACATCACAGAACAAACCTACTTACAACTCCAACAACTACCTGCTCTTTATCTTCCTACTCCTACTGATTTCAGGGACATCTCCCCCAACCCTGGTCCACCATCCCCCAACCTCAATCCCTACCCTACCTCATACCGAAACCATAATAATCTTATTAATATTACTTGCACTCCCTCATCTCCTTCTTTCAATTGTGCCCTCTGGAATCCACGGTCTGCATGCAACAAGCTATCCTTCCTGCACAACTACTTTCTGAACAACTCTCTTAATCTGTTGGCCCTCACTGAAACCTGGATTCAGGATTCTGACACTGTCTCCCCTGCTGCCATTTCCTATGGTGGTTTACAGTTCTCCCATTCCCCGAGACCCACAAACAGACATGGTGGTGGAGTTGGCATACTCCTGTCCCCACAATGCACTTTCCAGGTCATCCCCCCAATTCCATCACTCTCATTCCCTTCTTTTGAGGTCCACACCATCAGGCTCTTCCATCCCCTCTCCCTCAGAGTAGCGGTCATATATCGGCCCCCAGGCTCACCCACCCAGTTCCTCGACCACTTCTCAGCCTGGCTGCCGCACTTCATGTCCTCAGAACTACCAACCCTTATCCTTGGAGACTTCAACATCCCCATTAACAGCCTTACTTCCACATCTGCATCTCAGCTTCTATCACTAACCACTTCTCTAGGCCTCTCACAGCTTTCAACCTCTGAGACACACAAGGATGGCAACACCCTTGACCTGGTCTTTGTCCGCCTCTGTTCAATCTCCCACCTAAATAACTCACGTTTCCACTCTCTGACCACAACATTCTCTCCTTCACGCTCACAAATCCTCCACCACCCCAGCGCACTCCTACCTACCACACATTCAGAAATCTACAAGCCATTAACCCTCAGACACTTTCAGACTCCCTACACTCATCGCTGTCCCCAATCTCCTCTTTTTCCTGTCCTGATCTGGCTGTTCATCACTACAATGACATTCTTAGAAGCACCCTTGACCAAGTAGCACCGCTCACCCTCAGAACCTCCAAACACACAGTAAAACAGCCCTGGCTCACATTGCAAACTCGACTTCTTCAGCGATGCTCTAGGAGTGCTGAACGCCTCTGGAGAAAAACCCGCACACCAGAAGACTTCATCCACTTTAAATTCATGTTAAGAACTTATAATGCTGCCCTTCACCTCGCCAAACAGACCTACTTCACCACCCTGATCTCCTCACTAGCCAACAACCCCAAGAAACTTTTTGACACTTTTCACTCCCTCCTCAGGCCAAAAGCACAAGCCCCTATCACAGACATTTGTGCTGACGACCTGGCCTCCCACTTTATAGAAAAAATAGATACTATCCGTCAGGAAATCTGCTCTCAACCACCAAGTGCTGTGACTCCCATCCCTCCCTGCATTTCCCCTGGCTCACTTTCCACATTTGATCCCATCACAGAAGAAGAAGTCTCCAGACTCCTCTCTTCCTCTCGTCCGACTACATGCACTACCGACCCCATTCCCTCACATCTCCTCCAGTCTCTCTCTCCAGTTGTCACAACTCACCTAACTACAATCTTTAATCTCTCACTCTCCTCTGGCATTTTCCCATCCTCCTTCAAACACTCCATCATTACTCCATTACTAAAGAAACCCGCTCTCGACCCTTCCTGCACAAACAACTACAGACCGGTCTCCAATCTCCCCTTCATCTCTAAACTCTTGGAGCGCCTAGTCTACTCCCGCCTCATCCGTTACCTCTCCACTTACTCCCTCCTAGACCCTTCACAGTCCGGCTTCCGCCCCCTACATTCGACTGAAACTGCACTCATCAAAGTGACCAATGACCTTCTTACAGCAAAACGTAACGGCGACCACTCTCTGCTCATTCTACTCGACCTTTCTGCAGCTTTCGACACTGTTGACCACTGTCTCCTACTGTCTAGGCTCCAGTCACTAGGTATTAAGGACACTGTTCTCTCCTGGTTCTCCTCCTATCTTTCTGACCGCTCCTTCAGTGTTTTGTTCTCTGGCTCCACGTCATCTCCTCTTCCTCTCACTGTCGGTGTACCCCAGGGCTCAGTCCTTGGCCCCCTTCTCTTCTCTCTCTACACGGCCCCAATTGGACAGACCATCAGCAGATTTGGCTTTCAGTACCATCTTTATGCCGATGACACACAACTATACACGTCATCCCCCGACCTTACCCCCGCTGTTCTACAGAACACCACCGACTGTCTGTCCGCAGTCTCCAACATCATGTCCGCTCTCTATCTGAAACTTAACCTCTCCAAGACTGAACTCCTTCTGCTCCCGCCGTCTACTAACCTCCCTAAATCTGACATTTCCCTCTCTGTGGGCGGCACCATAATAACACCCCGGCAGCAGGCTCGCTGTCTGGGTGTTATGTTTGACACCAATCTCTCCTTCACCTCCCATATACAATCTCTTGCCCGCTCTTGCCGTCTACACCTAAAGAACATCTCTAGAATCGCCCTTTTCTCACCATGGAAACAACAAAAACCCTCACTGTAGCATTGATCCACTCCCGCCTGGACTACTGCAACGCTCTATTACTTGGCCTCCCCATTACTCAACTATCCCCTCTCCAGTCCATCCTTAATGCAGCAGCCAGGGTCATCCATCTGGCTAATTGGTACTCGGACGCGTCCGCTCTTCGCCAGTCCTTACACTGGCTGCCCATTCATTATAGGATCCAATTCAAAGTACTGGTTCTCACCCACAAAGCTCTCCACAGTGCAGCACCCCCCTACATCTCCTCCCTCATTTCTATCTATCGGCCTAACCGACTGCTGCGCTCTGCAAATGACTTTCGACTAACCTCTGCACTAATCCGTACCTCCCACTCCCGACTCCAAGACTTCTCCTGCGCTGCGCCAATCCTCTGGAATGCTCTACCCCAAGAAATTAGGACTATCCACAATTTGCATGGTTTCAGGCGCTCCCTCAAAACACATTTGTTCAGAGTGGCCTATCACATTCACTAACCAAAGTCGTTCTATGTTTAAGTGTGTATGTGTAGCCCATTCACTATCTCCATCCATGCCTCACTCCCTCAAGATGGCTGGACCATCATTGTAAATGCACCATTGTATATACACTCCTGTACTTTGTATCTCCCCCACCTCATTGTAGATTGTAAGCTCTGACGAGCAGGGTCGGCTTATTTTGCTTTAATTATTGTATTGTTAACGTTGTTACCTATGACTTGTGTTTTGAAACTGTTAAACTGTAAAGCGCTGCGGAATATGTTGGCGCTATATAAATAAAGATTATTATTATAATTATTATTATTATTATCCTACATTTGGGAGGTCCCTCCCTTAAACCAAATAGGAAGACATATTCCCCATCCCTTTACAATGCCATTTCAAACATGGCCATTTGAATTTTGGGCTTTGCCTGCCACCACCACCACATCTACTGCCATGTCATTATGCGGTCCATGTTGACAATTTGCAGACTGCCACCATGTGCTGTGAAACCTGCGTTTTGTAAGGTCCACAGTTCATTTTTGCCACCAGATCCCAATGGAACAACTGTCATAGTGGTGACAGCCACTGTAAGGTGAATATAAACAGGAGTTGGAGGAGTTGTATGTTCAATGTCAGTAAATTGGATTCTACCAGACACCAAAAGCATTAGAATTAAATTCTGAATACAGTATATGCAAGTGAGGGCCTGTATTGTGGTCAGTCTGTCAGGCCTGAAACCCATGTCAGAAACATGTACAAGCCTCATATTAGGAAACACACACAAAGCTATATCAAGAAAAATTTTTTATTAAAATAAACTAAATTAAAGGAAATAATAAATAAAATATAAATTAATATTAATTTAGGATATAGCCAAGAAAATAGGATGGCAAACCATCCGGGTAAATATAGAAACGACACTGAGAGATGGTGAGATGGTCAAAATGGAGGGATGCAAGTGTATAAAATTTAGAAACAAATAAAAATATATATATATCAAAATTATATATATTAATGAGGATAAAAAAATAAAAATTAATAATTAATTAAATGAATGAATGAATAAAAAAATAATAAAAAATAAATGATAAACATAAAATTAATAAAAAATAATTTTATTGACATATAATACAATACAGGTACAACAATAATGCATATAAAAATATATATTTTTTTTTAAATACAATTGGAACACTCCACTGATAATATAATTGACCAAGGCAGAAATGAATATAACCAGGAGATTTGTTTGAAAAAGCACTAATTATAAGTGAATAGAGTACAAATGTGACAAACACAAATGTTACCAAACTAACACAACAAATAAAATAGTGCACATAAGGCTGTGGAATATATAACAAAAAATAATAAATAGCAGCAATAGTGCCAATACGTGCAAAAAATAAAAAGATATATAAATAAAAGTGCAAAAAAACAAACAAATCCAAGCACGTCACAGATGTGAATTGAGTAAAGTAAAACAAAAAAATAAAAAAAAATAAAATTCACATTTAGAACACTGTGTGTTAAAGTAAGTGCCCAAAAACAACTGTGAAAAGCCCAATCACTGATAATAAAAGGTGCTACTAATTCCTGGACGCCAAGGACAATGGGAGTGCCAAAATGGGAAAGAAAAAGGATGTGTCGGCTGCTGAGAAGCAACAAATTGTGGAGCGTTTAGGTCAAGGCATGACTACAATCAACATTGCCAAGACACTTCATCGTGATCATCGCACAATCAAGAAGTATGTAGCTGATTCACAGTACACACGTGTGCGTGCTGATAAGGGAAAATTGAGGACTCTTTCCTACAGGCAATTACGTCAGGTTAAAAGAGCAGCGGCAAAAAAGCCTTGTCATAGCAGCAGACAAGTTTTTGAAGCTGCTGGTGCCTCCAATGTCCCCCGAACAACAAGATGCAGGGTCCTTCAGAGGTTTGCAGCTGTGCGTAAGCCATCCTGTCGACCTCCTCTATCCACTGCACACAAGCAGAAACGGCTCCAGTGGGCCAAACAATACATGAAGACTGATTTCAAAACTGTTTTGTTCACCGATGAGTGCCGTGCAACGCTCGTTGGTCCAGATGGATAGAGTGGAGGATGGCTGGTTGATGGACACCCCATGCAAACACGGCTACAGCACCAACAAGGAGGAGGTGGAGTAATATTTTGGGCTGGAATCATGGGGAGAGAGATTGTCGGCCCCTTTAGGATCCCTGAAGTGGTAAAGATGAACTCCATAGTGTATGTTGAGTTTCTCAAACAGCACTTCCTGCCATGGTTCAAGAAGAAGAACAGTGCATTCCGCAGCAAGATCATTTTCATGCATAATAATGCACCGTCTCATGCTGCACATAATACATCTGCATCTCTGGCTGCTATGGGCATAAAAGGGGACAAACTTATGGTGTGGCCCCCATGCTCCCCTGACCTCAACCCCATTGAGAACCTCTGGAGCATCATCAAAAGGAGTGTCTATGATGGCAGGAGGCAGTTCACATCTAAGCAACAGCTCTGGGAGGATATTCTGTCCTCATGCAAAACAATTGAAGCAAAAACCATCCAAAACCTGACAAATTCAATTGACGAGAGAGTTCAGAAGCTCCTTTCGAACAAGGGGTCCTATGTGCAAATGTAACATCACCTAGAATAAAGTTTTGAGTTGAAAAATGTTTGATTTCAGTTTGTAATAACCTGCTAATGCTTATAATTTCAAAATGACCATTTTTTTGTTCTTTATTAAAATGAAAAGGTTGAAAACTCTGCTGTGCATAATAATTTGGAACATGCATTTTGAGTGCAGTTTGAATGTTTTATTTTTAAAAAAATATACTGTTATCATAGGCAGTTTGTACAAAAACCTTTCAATTGTACTCTAATAGTTATTTGACTGGAAAATTACAATGACTGAAATTCATATAGGTAATTTGGGAAAATCTGAGAAAATATTATTTGCATAATAATTTGGAACACAGTGTATAAGCCTCATATTAGGTGGAACCAGCCTCCTCAAGGGAAAAAGACAGGAGTGCCATTGACCAATCTGCACATAGCCTACGCATTTCTTCTGAAAACTATCCAACCAGGCAGAATGTGTCTTTTGCATTGTTTTGAGCAACAATGGAGTAATTACAGGATATGTCTCAGAGAGTGTCGAGGTCTGTGGAGTGTATTTCTCTGGTGACAGGCAGTGCTACAGAGCTCAGGTAAAGGCCTTAGCGTGGTAATGACCATGTTCCAATATGTGTAAGGCTGCGGCCTGAATAGATCTGTGGAGCATATTAACATAGTCTATTAGACGTGCTTAAAATGTACAGAAACTGGGCAATATCCCACCACCATTTTTTTGTAAGGACCCAAATTTTAGAAAATGAAGGGGAAGCTACAATTTAATAGAGACTGAGGTCTCATTTAGGAGCCTGGAAAAGTCAGGAATGGTTTTTGTCCCGCACCGCACAATGTAAAATGCTAACAAATATGTATGCCCTATCTAACTAACAATTTGTTAACGGGCATATACTGTATGCTGACAAGGGACAACTGAATGCTGCGCTAGGACAACAAATAGGATGTGATTGCTGACTGTTGTGTCTGTGCAACTGCAGGTTGTGGACAGGGGGCATCAGTGCCTCCTTCCTGGACAGCAGAGTGGGCAGGCCGTAACACAGGGGAAGGGCCAGAGGTTTCACCGTCAAACATAGATTTTGTACCCGGGCGTACCGCCCACCTACTGAGGTGCTGCGTATATGAGCAGCATATGGCGTATGCTAACAGAGGTATTATGTCGAATTTCCCTTTATAAAGGGATGTGTGGGTAATATTTTCAAACTAGCAGCATGTATGTATATATAGCATGTTTCATTACTCATATTATTATTCTGTGTAAGGCCGAAACCTGAAGAATTGTGTGGAGCATATTAATGCCTTCATGTACCAAAATGTCCAAGGGCACAACCAAAAATCAACATCAAGCTACCAGATACACGCTTATAGAGACTGTGAGAGGGGCAAAACAATAAACAAATTATAATAATAGAATATGTAGACATTGAGAGTAGAAGTTTGACTTTTGCACAATCTACAAAGGTTTCCAAAATTTAACCCAAGGGTTCTGTATCATACGTGCTGAAAGACGCCATGATGGGGACATCACAATACACTTTGCAGTTATTACAAGAGGTGTATAAAAAAATCATAATTTTCTATTGGTTTAATAAATAGCGTATCTTTATCTAGCAGTTGTGCGACTGCAGAGATACGCAAATGTGACTATTTACCTCTAATTTTCGTGAGTCTGCTGTTGTCGTGTGTAATAAAGCTGATATCTTAAAAAAAATTTCCACACATTGCTAGATATATTGAATTTGTACATAACAGCTCTGTGAGGTTACTTGTCAAAAATAAAGACAGGAAATTTTTTTTTCATAACCATAAAGCATTCAATATGAGAAAGGGTGACGTTAAGGGACGTGGATGTGATGGTGCCAGCCAAGGCTGTGTTACATATCAGCAGATGACTGGATCTCGTTCTAACTTCTTGTTAAAATTTGGTCAGCTCGCTACACCATTGACGAACCCAGGCAAGTGCGAAGATGTTGTGGGTTGGATGGCAGACAAAAGGCTCCAATGTGTTGACAAGCAGCACCATGATGTCTTCTACATGGTCCAGTCTCAGTAGCCAAGAGGCTGGGCCTCCGAATTCTCAACCTGGTCCTCCTTCCTCCCACCATCAAGAGTTCCCAGGAGACATATAACCCCAATGCTGGCCACTCTGAGGAACTGTCTATGTGTAGCCCTGGTGTTAGGCACACGCAGTACCCTGGAGAGTGTGTGGCGAGACAGCAGTTTAATGCTAAATATTCATTCACTCGACATATACTAGACACACCCTTAGGGTAGTGGAGTTTGCTCTTGAGGGAGTGGTCATGATGTATGTGTTAGAGTGATTTAGTGAGTCTAGTTCCTGTCTTCGGACAGAGAGGACGTGATTGTGGTCTGTGTCTAGACTTCAGAGAGAGAAGACGTCTGGAGGGAGGAAGGAGTCCAGCCTTCTCTATCATCAGTTCAGATCGTGGAGGCTGGTACAGGTGTTTGAATTCACCTTAGCCTAGTCAGAGCTGTACTTCAAGCATACACTGGAAGGAAAGAAGAAGTTTAGTGCAGAAAGTCTTCAGCATCCTGTCTAAAGGACGGTAGAAGGTTCAGTGATGTGCTCCTGCCTATTGATAACTGAGCATCTGTAACTAACTTCGTAGGAAGGAAAAGAAAGAAGTGACTACTCGACCCTTGGCTAGTTTGAGTGCTTATGTTACCAGCGTGGACAAGGCGAAAGGCACAGTGGTTTATTGGAATAGTGCTTACGGATTGAACAAGTCCTGCACATTGCACCCGGTCACTGGGGACCGAAGGATCACTACTGTTTCAAGCATAGTGATAAGAAAACCAGGAATCTACCGGACCCTAGGTCGCGGCAGACAGCCCCTTATAGTCAGTACGTAACTGGGGTCAGGGGGAGTGAAGACTTTGGAGTTTCTGCAGGACAAAATAAGAATTCAGCTCCTTCACAGGAAGGCCCCTAACACAAAGCTGACTGGGCAGGTACAGCTAAAGATTAGCTGGAGATTTTGAGGGAACTACGCTTCAGGCTGGTTGTACTCGTTGTATTGGATGTAAAGGAGGCCCCTAACTTGTCCAGCTGCTGTCTCAAGATACACTCTCCTTGGATCAGCCTCCCTGGGACCTGCTTGAACATCTTACAAGTAAAGGTATGGAAAGACGCTGACCGTGTGAGACTGTGTTCTTTATCTGCACCCGACTTCACAAATCCCATAGACTTTGAGGGACCAGTCCCACCTGTAGGGGACCCGACATCTAGCTGCCTCACCATCCCCTCAGAGATCTACAGCAGCGCTGGTACTAATTACCAGAATACTACAGGTGGCGTCACGAACTGTATATAAACCTATCCCCTGTAAATATATCCCCAACATACGCCAGACCGCCAGGGCCACAGACCGAGCCACAGCTACCTGTGACAAAATCCCCATAGACTTCCATGGGCTCGGCTCTGAGTACCCCATTGCCCTGGTAACCCACAATTGTGGTGGCGGGTCGACACAAAAACTTGGCGTCACGAACAGGATGCGAAACTCGCAGAATTGCGAGCCCTGTGTGCCTAAGGAATTGTTTTTGTGAAAAAGGACTGTTTGCACTTTTGGCGCCAAAATCGCCATTTTTGTCGCCATATTCGCGCCCTCAGGCGCTGGAGAAGAAGGTGGGCGTACCTTCGTGGGCGTCTACCCCCCAGTGGCGCGAAGAAAATGCCTGCCCTCTCAAAGTGCTACTACAACATGCGGTCCTGCCCTACAGCAAAGGAGGTCCGCCTCCTCTTCACCTTCCCTGCGAGGAGGAGGAGACGCAAATCCCACCTCCACGGAAGAGACCGGATGTCTCCGCAGGAAGAAGAGAGAATCTTCTGGAACATCATGGAAGCAGGACGTGTGCAGCCGAGCAGGGAAGCGGAGGAAGGCAGGCCCCGTGCCCCAGCCAAGCTGCCACCAACATCGGAGTTATCCGTGGTCCTGCACCTGCAGCAGGCGTTGCTAGAGATTCAAGAAGAAAATGCACGCCTGAAGAAGATGGTCCAATACCAACCTGGCTTTGAAGAGATCGAGAGACGCCGGCGTACCCTGGAGCAGCGGAGGCTGTGGGACACGGTGATCTCTCCCCTCAACGACCCCCCACGATTCCAGATACCGAAGAGTCTGCTGCCCAAGGCGAAGGAGCAACCGGAGGCTGCCCCCGAAAGTACCGATCCCGATCCCACCGGTGAAGCGGTGGAAGCGAAGGAGGTTGAGGAGGTACAGCCAATCCCGGAACGCCCGCCCGGCCAAGAGGCCGCAGCAGATGATCGGTCCCCGGCAGGGACACCGGAGGGGTCCTGTCCGTCACTACCAGATGTGGACTGGGACGAAATGGCGCGCCTGGATGACGTCGCTTATACCGCCCAGTGGGAACAGGAATGGCAGAGTCGTGAGGAGAAGAAGAAACGCCAGCAGGAGGAAGAGCGGGAAACTCAGAGGAACCGTCAGCGACAATATGCCGAGCTGATCGTGGACAAAGAGACTGTCCGGAGAGATAAAGGTACCCTGAGGGAACCGCGGCGGCAGGGGTGTGTGACTGAGTTCCAGCTCCGGAAGGGCTGGGGCTTTATCCGTGAACCGGGCCTTTACCCAGCGGTCTTTGTCAGCAGGCGTGACGTAGAATCCCACCTGCCGCAAGGCCATCCCGGGAGGGACTTAGTAAATGGAGATATCGTCACATATACGCGGCACTGGGGAATGAAGGGATGGTATGCCCTTAACGTCACCGTCGTCCGTGACCCCGTCCCAGACGCAGGTACCGTCACCATTACCGCAGCGTCCCCGTTTCCAGCTCAAGCAGCATCCGGCCGTGCCCCAGCATCGCCCCCTGCAAATTCATCGCAACAAGCGACCCAGATTTCATCGCAAATTAAAGCCACCGCTACATCGCAACATGCGACCCAGTCTCAATCGCAATCCCTGACGCGGTCCATATCGCTAACTGTGATTGAAACGCAATCGGTGTCACGTGAAGAAAATGTACCCGTTGCGCCCCTAGAGGTTCGCACCAGAACTGTGGCGACTCAGACCCTGATCGCAGCACATGATTTGCTGGTCCTGGGATCTAGGGCCCATTGCATCGTTCCAGCCCCCGGGGTGGAAAATGTATTGGAAAAGTGTGATGAAAATGAATAGATAAGTAAAGTAGAATTGGTGAGATCCTTATCGGGTCTACCAAAAGTAAAAAAAAAAAAAAAGTTTGAAATGTTTTATAAAGTTTTGCACAAAATTATATAGTGAATATATATATTTCTACTGTAGAATGCCCGGCTGGGTAAATGATAAATAGTAACCAGAAAAGTTGCACTTTAGTATTATGTGATATTTTATAATATGTCTTTGGTTTTACATTGGACTTGGAGGTTAAGGACTATGCTAACCCAGAACTTACTTGTAAATAGTTGCGCTTCGGTGCTTTCTCTTGGTTTTACATAAACCAGTCACAACTACCTCTGAAAACAAAACCCGTGTGGTGTGGCACTGAGTGAGGTCTGCAATCGGATGTCCTGCAGCCCACCCAGGACCCACGTTGAAGGTTTGGTGCGGGTCCTTCACAAGTATATTGTATATTTATTGAATGCTATTTAATATTTGTATTTTCTATAATGTTTGCAACGTTCAAGATTTCCTCACCTCCCGGATGGGAAGAAGTTATTGTTTAATGTTTATTGCATAAACAAAATGTCTCTTTTGTATTTTACAGCCCGGAGTGCTGTCTTTTACCATGGGGAATGTGTAGCCCTGGTGTTAGGCACACGCAGTACCCTGGAGAGTGTGTGGCGAGACAGCAGTTTAATGCTAAATATTCATTCACTCGACATATACTAGACACACCCTTAGGGTAGTGGAGTTTGCTCTTGAGGGAGTGGTCATGATGTATGTGTTAGAGTGATTTAGTGAGTCTAGTTCCTGTCTTCGGACAGAGAGGACGTGATTGTGGTCTGTGTCTAGACTTCAGAGAGAGAAGACGTCTGGAGGGAGGAAGGAGTCCAGCCTTCTCTATCATCAGTTCAGATCGTGGAGGCTGGTACAGGTGTTTGAATTCACCTTAGCCTAGTCAGAGCTGTACTTCAAGCATACACTGGAAGGAAAGAAGAAGTTTAGTGCAGAAAGTCTTCAGCATCCTGTCTAAAGGACGGTAGAAGGTTCAGTGACGTGCTCCTGCCTATTGATAACTGAGCATCTGTAACTAACTTCGTAGGAAGGAAAAGAAAGAAGTGACTACTCGACCCTTGGCTAGTTTGAGTGCTTATGTTACCAGCGTGGACAAGGCGAAAGGCACAGTGGTTTATTGGAATAGTGCTTACGGATTGAACAAGTCCTGCACATTGCACCCGGTCACTGGGGACCGAAGGATCACTACTGTTTCAAGCATAGTGATAAGAAAACCAGGAATCTACCGGACCCTAGGTCGCGGCAGACAGCCCCTTATAGTCAGTACGTAACTGGGGTCAGGGGAGTGAAGACTTTGGAGTTTCTGCAGGACAAAATAAGAATTCAGCTCCTTCACAGGAAGGCCCCTAACACAAAGCTGACTGGGCAGGTACAGCTAAAGATTAGCTGGAGATTTTGAGGGAACTACGCTTCAGGCTGGTTGTACTCGTTGTATTGGAAGTAAAGGAGGCCCCTAACTTGTCCAGCTGCTGTCTCAAGATACACTCTCCTTGGATCAGCCTCCCTGGGACCTGCTTGAACATCTTACAAGTAAAGGTATGGAAAGACGCTGACCGTGTGAGACTGTGTTCTTTATCTGCACCCGACTTCACAAATCCCATAGACTTTGAGGGACCAGTCCCACCTGTAGGGGACCCGACATCTAGCTGCCTCACCATCCCCTCAGAGATCTACAGCAGCGCTGGTACTAATTACCAGAATACTACAGGTGGCGTCACGAACTGTATATAAACCTATCCCCTGTAAATATATCCCCAACATACGCCAGACCGCCAGGGCCACAGACCGAGCCACAGCTACCTGTGACAAAATCCCCATAGACTTCCATGGGCTCGGCTCTGAGTACCCCATTGCCCTGGTAACCCACAATTGTGGTGGCGGGTCGACACATCTATGTTCCCTTGTAATTTGTCAGGCCTCTCAGCATGCACCATTAAAGAGCGTCATGAGGAGGTGGAGTGCAGTGATGCCCAAACATTTGAGCACCCACGGCCAGGAAAAGCCACGTTGGTGAAGGTCAATTCATGTCTGAAGAGGTGGAGGTCTGGAGGATAATAATGACACACAATTGTCATCAGGTCAGCCTAAAATCGCAGAAGAAGGATCAGATTGAGGAATTGGAATATGACATGGTCAATGATGAGGCCGCTGATACAACCTGGCACGGTGGCACGCCTAGCGAGCACAGCGGTGCAGACAGGGATAGATCCGTAGCACAAAAACAGGCAAGAAGAGGTAGAGGTTTGACCAGAGAGAGAACTCGGCCAACTGTTCCACAGAGCCCCCCCACTCAGCTAGATAACAGGCCAAGGGTGCGTTGTTCCCCAGTATGGCAGTTTTTTTCTGAAATTCCTTCAGACAAAACAACTGTAGTTTGTAGCATCTGCCAAACCAAGCTAAGAAGAGGCAAGAACACTGCTAACCTGAGCATAACCAGCATGCAAAAGCACATGGCAGTCAAGCACCCCAGCAGGTGAGCGAAACGCCTGGGTACAAAATCTTTGATGGTGAAACCACTGTCCCTTTCCCTGTATTAGGGCCTTCCCAATTTGATGTCCAAGAAGCAAGCGCTGGTGCCTCCTGCCCACAACCTGCAGTTGCACAGACACAACAGTCAGCAACCACGTCCAGTTCGTTGTCCCAGTGCAGCGTTCACACTTGTCCCTGCCCCACACATTTAACAGAAAGCAGAAATATCCACCTACCCACAGGCCAAAATCCTAAAAACCACATTGCCAGATTGGTAGCCCTGGAAATGTTGCCGTTTCGACTTGTGGGAGCTGAGTCTTTCCACGACCTCTTGGCGGCGGCAGCCCCATGGTATCCGATTCCCATCTGACACTATTTTTCATGGTGGGCCATCAGCAAGTTACATAAGCACGTGTCACACAATATCAGACATGCTCTGGCCAACACAGTCACAGGGAAGGTCTACTGTACCATATACACGTGGACAAGTTCTTGTGAACAGGGATGCTATATTTCCCTTATGGCACACTGGCTGAACCTGGTGGAGTCTCGGACAGAGTCAGAGGCTGGGATATCACACATCTTACCCACACCAAGAATAGCGGTCCCAACTTCCATCAGAGTTTTAGTCTCTTTATATTACAGTTCCTGTCTCTCCTCCTCCTCACCAAACCTAGCCTCCCCATCAATCCCCAGCTGGAAAATCTGCAGCACTGCCTTGGTGAAGCGACAGCACCCTATGCTGAAGCTCATCTGTTTAGGTGATAGAGCTCACAATGCAGCTGAGCTGTTGAAGGGGATAAAAGAAGAGACCAATCAGTGGCTCTCCCTGCTGAACCTCCAACCAGGTCTGGTTGTGTGCGATAATGGGTGCAACTTAGTGGTGACTTTAAAGCTCGACAAGCTGGTAAACACATTCCATGCATGGTCTACGTGCTAAACTTGGTTGTGCAGCGTTTTTTAAAAACGTACCCTGACTTTCCGGACCTACTTGCTAAGGTACGGTGTTTCAGTGCACATTTCCGAAAGTCATCTCAGGCTTTCACAGACACTCTGACTCTTCTAAAATTGAACAAGGGCTGGATTTCAGAAAGTCATCTCAGGCTTTCACAGACAGGCTGACTCTTCTAAAATTGAACAAGGGCTGGATTTCATTCGACTTTGTAAGCCCTACGGATGACAGCAACGTAATGTAAAAGCAGCCCAAATTTTTTTTGGGAAGTTGTCTTAACATCCATCCCTTACTATCCAAACCCATTTTGTTCAGAAAAAAAATCACATTCTCCTCCTCCTCCTTCTTCTCCTGCTTCTACAACAACTACTTAGTGGTCATGTATGTATACCCCACGTGGCTAATGTTTTGTATTTTGTCAAAACTTGGCACATTGTGCAATGGTGAAACTTATACTCCCTATTGATTGCCTTGCTGACACACTCCAACAGTAGAGTAATGAAAATTATTGCCACTGCTAAATTCTGATGTTTGATTATTTCTGCAAGGATTGCAGCAGTCACACAACTGATAGATAAAAATACACTATTAATTAAAACTATACCTATATAGCATTATTAATTTATATCTGTTGTGCTTGTTTCAACAGCACTTGCAGGTATAACTACCTATTGTCAGTATGCATGATGCACTTTCTAGATGTAATAATTTATTATTGCACATTATTACCAGGTTTAGATGCTGGCCATTTCATATATGGTGTGTGAAGTTACAGTTGGCATCAGTATGTGTATTTTATAATGTCTGTCATAAATAAAACTCGTGATGATGATGATGAGGATTTTATGATTCGTACATCCATTGACTGCATTATCTTACAGGTACAGATAAAGTTCCTTAAAAAGCATTAATTGATAAGTATGAAATGTACTTTTATGCATTAATTTCAAAAAGTGAACACTATGTTTTAGTTTTTGTTACCATTTCTAATAGACATGTGCAGATATGCGCTGTGATGACAAATTATTATTTGTCCATATTTGTTATAAAAATGTATCATTCTAGGCCTGGAAAACTTCACAATTTCCTGTTTTAAGCATAACAATCAGGGTGACGGCTCTTCCCTATTTGGAGCATGTTCCACATGGGTTTTTCGGTGCATGTGTAGGGAACAGGAGACTTCTTGCCGGCCACACAGCAGGGGAACAGCTGGCGTTACTGAACCCCACTAACACTATAGCTTGTGTATTGGTCTGTGGACACGACACTTCTGAGCAGCAACTGGCAGTGTTGTAGCCCAGGGAGTAGAGTTCAGGTGGTAGAAAGATGAACATAACAGGAGACATGGATAACGTTGCCAACCAGTTATTTAATCTGAAAACGGACAGACAAATTCTGGCGAGATCCATGCCTTGTTCATTTTCAGAAAAGTAAGCCGGTCTACATTATCGGAGGATAGTCGCATGCGACGGTCTGTTAGTACACCACCTGCAGCACTAAAGACGCGCTCCGATAATACACTGGCAGCAGGCAAGCCAGCACCTCCAATGCATACTGGCTAAGCTCTGGCCATGTATCCAGCTTAGAGACCCAAAACTTGAATGGGGAAGAGCCATCTGGGAGTACACTGAGAGGGAAAGACATGTAGTCTGTCACCATCTTACGGAAACGTTGCCTCCTGCTGACTGGAGCCGTCTCGGATGGTGTAGACATTTGTGGCGCTGCCACAAAACTTCGCCACATTTGGAACATACTGGTCTTGCCCTGTGCAGAGGCGCTGCTTGTGCTCCCTCTTGTTGCAGAGCTGTCTCCACTGCCTCGACGCACAGAGCTGCTTTGTAAAGCAGTAGCAGCAGCAGTGCTCTGGGCTGGAATGGAGAACATTATGGATTGCACCAGTGTGTCTTGGTACTCCCGCATTTTACGCTCCCGGTTCAACGGTGTGATGAGGCTTTGTAAGTTGTCCCGGTAGCGAGGGTCTAGGAGGGTGTACACCCAATAATCAGACGTGGTGAGAATGTGGGCGATGCGGCGGTCGTTTCTCAGGCACTGCAGCATGAAATCAACCATGTGCTGCAGACTCCCAACTGGCCAAGAAACGCTGTCCCCTGCAAGAGGCGTCATCTCTGCCTGATCTGCATCACCCCACCCTCGCTCTACATACTGACTAGAGCGTTGTGTACCTCCCTCTGGAGCGATGTCTTCCTCCTCCATTGACTCCTCCTCATCCTCCTCACAAAGTGAGCCCTGCCCAGCCCTTTGTGAGGAACCACGTTGCGCTGACTGTCCAAAGGTGATGGAATTTGTGACTCCTCATCCTCCACCTCTTCCAAAACCTCATCCCTTAGTGCTTGCAGTGATTTTTGAAGCAGGCAGATAAGGGGGACAGTCAGGCTGACTAGTGCATCATCTGCACTCGCCATCCGCGTTGACTCATCAAACGCACGCAAAACGTGGCAGATGTCCTTCATAGAGGCCCACTCAGTAGTGGTGAAGTGTGAACGGCGCAAATTGCGAGTTGATTGCGCCTGATGCAGCTGATACTCCATTACTGCTGGCTGCTGCTCACACAACCGCTCCAACATATGTAACGTGGAATTCCACCTGCTGGGTACGTCACATATGATGCGATGTTCAGGAAGGTGAAATCTGTGTTGCAGAGCTGCAATGCGCGATCTGGCCATGCTGGAACGTCGCAAGTGAGCGCACTCTAGGCGGACCTTGTGCAGCAGTGCATGAAGATCCGGATAGTCCCTCAAAAAACTCTGCACGACCAAGTTGAGCACATGTGCCAGTCATGGTATGTGAGTAAGGTTGCCAAGGCCCAGAGCTGCCACCAGATTTCGGCCATTGTCACACACTACCAAGCCTGGCTGGAGATTCACTGGCAAAAACCACATGTCGCTTTCCTGCTTGATGGCATTCCAGAGCTCCTGCGCTGTGTGGCTTCGATTCCCCATGGGAATTAATTTCAGGACGGCCTGTTGACGTTTGGCCACGGCTGTGCTCATATCGGTCGCAACAGGTAAGCGTTCACGGGTCCATGTGGAGGTAGACCGTGACGGCTCCTGCAGCGATGATTCTGAGGAACTGGAGTAGGAGGAGGAGTCAATGTGGACAGACTGGATTCCTGCAATCCTTGGAGTTGGCAGAACACGTACAGCGCCACTCGCAAGATCTGTACCCGGCTCCACAACATTGACCCAATGGGCAGTGAGGGAAAGGTATCGTCCCTGGCCATGGGTACTGGTCCACGCATCGGTGGTCAGGTGGACCTTGCTACTGACGGCGTTTAGTAGCGCATGTTTAATTTTTCCCTCAACATGCTTTTGCAGACCAGGGACGGCTTGCCTGCTGAAATAAAATCGGCTGGGCACATTGTATTGTGGGACTGCCAATGCCATTAAGTTACGGAAACTGTCAGTCTCCACCAGCCTGAATGACAGCATTTCAAGGGACAGGAGTTTTGCAATGCCAGCATTCAGAGCCTGTGCTCGTGGATGGTTTGCCGAGTATGGCCGTCTTTTATCCCATGCCTGTGCTACCGATGGCTGTTTTGTGGTCTGGGAGTGTGAGGATGACAGGGAACTTGCAGCTGTGGGTGGAATAACACTGGGTCTCTGTGCAACAGTGACAGAGGTTCTTCCATGGCGTTAATGTGAGGAAGCCGAACCAGCTGTGTGTGAGCTGGAGGAAGAGGCTCCAACATGAGCTGAAGATGTAGGTGCTGCTGTAGGTTGGCCTACATCTCCAGTGTGTCTTTGTAACTGAACCACGTGCTTTGACCGCACATGTTTCCACATATTTGTGGTATTAAGGTTACTGACACTTTTACCTCTTTTTACTTTTTGATTACACAGCTTGCATTTGACATAGCAAATATCATCTGCAAGTGTGTCAAAAAAGGACCACGCAGTGCAAGTCCTGGGAGCGCCCGTTTTGGCTGTTGGAAGAGAACTGCTACGAACGGGTGCCAAACTGGAGGCTACAGGCAACCGAGTCTGCAGCCTACCTCTCCCTACTGTTTGGACCGTTGGGGCAATCTCTTCCTCAGAGCTGCTACCACCACCTTCCTGTTCCTCACGCCATGTTGGGTCTTGGACCTCATCATCTCCACTACCCTCTTCCAACACCTGCTGCTGTTGGGTGGTCTGGCCAGCACCATGCTCAACAGAAACTGGCACCTGAGTCTCATCATCATCAGATGCCTTCTGCGGTGTGCTGACCATCGGCACTGGCTCACCCGCCTCTTCACATTCAGAGAGACACAGCTGTTGCGCATCACTGCATACTGCCTCTTCTTCACATTCCAGAATGCTGCTTGGCTGGGCCCCTGTTTGCAAGCCAACAGATTCTGAGAACAGAAGCAGAGACTCAGCTGGCTCCTTTACAGAGCTCTCTGAATGCCTGGGCAATTTGGCAGGCGGTGAAGAGACAGATGGTTGTTCAACAGTGCTGTGGTCCTGAGAGGAGGTGGAAGCAATTGAAGTCGATGCATTGGCTGCCATCCAACCAACAACGGCTTCAATTTGTTCTTCCCGCAGCAGGGGGTACGCCGAGCTCCTACAAAAGTGCGCATAAAGGAACGCTCACGGGGAAAACTGGTGGATGCTGTGTCACTGGGTGCGGCAGCAGCCACAGAATCCCCACGTCCTCTCCCTGCTGAAACTCCATGGCCACGAACACGTGCCTTACTCCCTGCCTTCTTCATCTTGGTAGATTGATAAAGAAAGTCAGAAAAGTTATAAGGCCTAAGTGTGGTTATTCCTCAGAGACTGCAGTGAACACTGCAGACAACTGTTCAGTAGCTGTGAAAGGCCCCTTTGTGTACTTCTATAGTGTTTGCAACCAATGTATTGTATACGGATGGAAGCGCGTCACACTAATAGATTAGATTTTTTTCAAATATAATGGAGCAGCACCAATTTGAGAAAAATGTGAAGGATGAGGCAGTGACACACGCTCAGCAGACTACAACCAGCAGTGGTTGAAGAACTAACGAGCGTAATCTGCACTCAAAAAATGAAAAGCTCACAGACTACAGTGAACACTGCACACAACTGTTCACTATCTGTGAAAGGCCCCTTTCTGTACTTCTATAGTGTTTGCAACCAATGTATTGTATACGGATGGAAGCGCGTCACACTAATAGATTAGATTTTTTTCAAATATAATGGAGCAGCACCAATTTGAGAAAAATGTGAAGGATGAGGCAGTGACACACGCTCAGCAGACTACAACCAGCAGTGGTTGAAGAACTAACTGGAGCGTAATCAGCACTCAAAAAATGAAAAGCTCACAGACTACAGTGAACACTGCACACAACTGTTCACTATCTGTGAAAGGCCCCTTTCTGTACTTCTATAGTGTTTGCAACCAATGTATTGTATACGGATGGAAGCGCGTCACACTAATAGATTAGATTTTTTTCAAATATAATGGAGCAGCACCAATTTGAGAAAAATGTGAAGGATGAGGCAGTGACACACGCTCAGCAGACTACAACCAGCAGTGGTTGAAGAACTAACTGGAGCGTAATCGGCACTCAAAAAATGAAAAGCTCACAGACTACAGTGAACACTGCACACAACTGTTCACTATCTGTGAAAGGCTCCTTTCTGTACTTCTATAGTGTTTGCAACGAATGTATTGTATACGGATGGAAGCGCGTCACACTAATAGATTAGATTTTTTTCAAATATAATGGAGCAGCACCAATTTGAGAAAAATGTGAAGGATGAGGCAATGACACACGCTCAGCAGACTACAACCAGCAGTGGTGAAGAACTAACTGGAGCGTAATCTGCACTCAAAAAATGAAAAGCTCACAGACTACAGTGAACACTGCACACAACTGTTCACTATCTGTGAAAGGCCCTTTCTGTACTTCTATAGTGTTTGCAACCAATGTATTGTATACGGATGGAAGCGCGTCACACTAATAGATTAGATTTTTTTCAAATATAATGGAGCAGCACCAATTTGAGAAAAATGTGAAGGATGAGGCAGTGACACACGCTCAGCAGACTACAACCAGCAGTGGTTGAAGAACTAACTGGAGCGTAATCTGCACTCAAAAAATGAAAAGCTCACAGACTACAGTGAACACTGCACACAACTGTTCACTATCTGTGAAAGGCTCCTTTCTGTACTTCTACAGTGTTTGCAACCAATGTATTGTATACGGATGGAAGCGCGTCACACTAATATATTAGTTTTTTTTCAAATATAATGGAGCAGCACCAATTTGAGAAAAATTGGAAGGATGAGGCAGTGACACACGCTCAGCAGACTACAACCAGCAGTGGTTGAAGAACTAACTGGAGCGTAATCGGCACTCAAAAAATGAAAAGCTCACAGACTACAGTGAACACTGCACACAACTGTTCACTATCTGTGAAAGGCTCCTTTCTGTACTTCTATAGTGTTTGCAACCAATGTATTGTATACGGATGGAAGCGCGTCACACTAATAGATCACTGTTAATTTCTATTGAATGGAGCTGCACCAATTCCACAAAATAAAATAAAAAAAGAGTCAGTGAGTGACACGTGCAGATGCCTACAAACAGCGGTGGATGCAGAGCAAACTGCAGCATCACCTGCACTCTCACACACACACCTTGCACAGAGCTGTTAAAACAACACTGCAAGGCAAAAGGAAGCTTTACACAGCGGTTGGTAAAATAGCCTGCCTAAAGCACAGTACACAAAATCGCAATCTCTAACTGTCCCTCAGAGTCAGCAGAGCAGCGTTCTGTCCCTAACTGAGTTCACAGCACAGTGACGCTAAAATGGCGGCGGCGCCTTTTATAGTGCATTCTGACATCATTTCAGCAGCCAATCACAGCCATGCCATTAGTTAACATGACCGCAGCAGTACAGGATGTGCCCACACTTCGTAGGATTCCTCATTGACTGACTAAAATCACAGTGCCTCTCAAAGAATTATGGGAACTTCCGATTCCGGTATACGATATAGGAAAAATATCGGAACTAAGTATCGGAATTCCGATACAGCGAATATCGGCCGATACCCGATACTTGCGGTATCGGAATGCTCAACACTAGCAGTTATTAAAAGTTAAATTTTAGCCTGTACTTCTACCTTGCTTTTTACACTTAAATTTGATTGGTAGATCCTTATTATTAATACATTTTGCAGTGAGAAATAAGTAAGGTTTGCGCACATGTCAGGGGGAATTTTGGTCCACTCCTCTTTGCAGATCATCTCTAAGTCATTAAGATTAGGCTGTCAATGGCAACTCAGACCTTCAACTCCCTCCATAAGTTTTCTAGGGGATTAAGGTCTGGAGACTGGCTAGGCCACTCCATGACCTTAATGTGCTTATTTTTGAGCTACTCCTTTGTTGCCTTGGCTGTATGTTTTGGGTTATTGCCTTGTTGGAAGACCAAGCCACAACCCCCTTTTAATGTCCTGGCGGAGGGAAGGAGGTTGTCACTCAGGAATTTACGGTACATGGCTCTATCCATTCTCCCATTGATGCGGTGAAGTAGACCTGTACCCTTAGCAGAGAAACGCCCCCAAAACATAATGTTTCCATCTCCATGCTTGACAGTGGGGAAGGTGTTCTTTGGGTCATAGGAAGCATTTTTCTTCCTCCAAACGTGGCGAGTTGAGTTAATGCCAAAGAGCTCAATTTTTTTCTTATATGACCACAGCACCTTCTCCCAATCACTCACAGAATCATCCAGGTGTTCATTGGCAAACTTCAGACAGGCATGCATATGTGCGTTCTTGAGCAGGGGGACTTTGCGGGCACTGCAGGATCTTAAACCTTTACGGCGTAATGTGTTACCAATGGTTTTCTTGGTGACTGTGGTCCCAGCTGCCTTGAGATCATTAACAAGTTCCCCCCGTGTAGTTTTAGGCTGATCTCTCACCTTCCTCATGATCAAGGATACCCTATGAGGTGAGATTTTGCATGGTGCCCCAGATCGATCTCGATTGACAGTCATTTTGTATTTCTTTCATTTTCTTACTAATGCACCAACAGTTGTCCCCTTTTCACCCAGCATCTTATTATGGTTTTGTCGTCCATTCCAGCTTTGTGCAGGTCTATGATTTTGTCCCTGACATACTTGGAAAGCTCTTTGGTCTATGTTGTAGAGGTTAGAGTCTGACTGATTAATTGAGTCTGTGGACAGGAGTCTATTATAAAGGTGACTATGTAAAACAGCTGTCTTTAATACAGGTAACGAGTTGATTAGGAGCATCTAACTGGTCTGTAGGAGCCAGAACTCTTAATGTTTGGTAGGGGATCAAATACCTATTTCTCACTGCAAAATGCAAATAAATTTATATAATTTATAAAATGTGATTTTCGGCATTTCATTTTTGATATTCTATCTCTCAATGTTAAAATGAACCTACCCTTAAAATTATAGACTGTTCATGTCTTTGTCAGTGGACAAACTTACAAAATCAGCAAGGGATCAAATACTTATTTCCCCCACTGTATTTGCGCCTGCACATTGCCTCAAAGATGCCGATCATCAAATCTCCTGCGTTGCACAATATTCACCTGCACCTTCATCATATAGTGCTTCCTGGTATGCCTAATGACGTGTGCGTGCCTGAGTATTACAGCAGTCACTGGAGGAGAGAAACTGCTCATGTCATGGTCCACCAATCTCACGTCTGCACAGATTCCTGTCTTAGGACTTGTACTGTATATATCATAGCAATCGATCTCGTATCTTTATTAATCAAAGGTGATATATGTATGTCAATTCAGTAAAATGCTTACTGACAAATGATCTATCCATGGATTCTAATCGATCTGGTTGGTGTATTACGGTACACTACTACTCCCCTCTTCGCTTGGTGGGGGAAGGGTACAGACTGAGGGCGGATTGAGGAGCTAAAGCAATGCCCCAGCATCTTCACCATCAGAAGTATCCTGAGGAACAGGGTGAGCTAGGGCATCCCTAGCGTTAGGGACAGGGAAGGAGGCCCTGGTCCCGGGACACCTGAAAACAGAGTCGTGACACTTTGAAAGAGATTTTGACTTTCTTTATCGAATAAGGTATCACTTGAACAAGTTTTCCTTGCCCTAAGGTATTGTCCAACCGGTATGCTGACTTTCAAGGACGGGGATGTGTCAGCTTTCCCAATGCAAAAGATTATTAGTAGATGTTGGTTTCCTAAAAATGTACGTATGCATATCTCCTCCTGTGTCAATAGATATGGTCAGAGCCAAGAGATTAATTTTCTTATATCCAATTTCCATGGTAAAATTCATTCCATGTTTATTATTGATGAGGATAGATACAAAATCAGAAATAATCGTGCATTCCCATCAAACAAAATTAGTAACTTTGGGTATTCTTGCTCTCTGGTCTCAAAGAGGAAAAAGGTGGAGATATGTTAGAATGATCGGTCTCCAGGTCCACTAATACTTGGACCGCTTCCATCTCACTCCTATTCAGATCCATACCATCTTTGTTTTTATTTATGTGGTACTTATGCAACGCCAACTTTCGTGCAAATAGATCCTTGTCCAACTGAAGGAATCAAAATGAAGCATACAGGTAAATTAGAGACCCTTCTTCAGGAGAAAAAATGTGTGCCTCATTCAAATCTTGTGCAGATGAAGTTAAAATCTGTAAATCAATATCCCTCGTATCTAAATTCGCTATGATGGGTTCAGGTTCCCTAGAAAAGATATAGCTGGCTGGATGAGATTGTTGGTAGCCCCCAGAAAAGTAGCTGGTGATGTTACATTGCTCACATTTGGCAATTATTGTTGAGTTACCTGATGGAGGCAACACAATAGGCTGACCTATGTTTGAGGTATTCCATGTCTGTAAAGATGTCAAATTTCCAAACAATAATTTTATGGTCTGTTGAGTAGGATCCATCTTCAGAGTTCTTCTTTTGACGCCCCCTGACACATGTTCTAGACCCCCTTTCACTGACATACCATCTTTAGTGTAAATACTTACCTTAGGCATTTTTTCACTAAATTATTTAGTACCAGTCATGACACTTGTTATTTGACTTGAATTATTATAATGATGGGATCCTTTGCCCTATTTGGAATCTGTTGTGTTACTTTACATCTCTTACGTTGTACATGTTACTAGTGCCACTTCTAGGAACATTCTGCTTTCATATACGTCTGTCTTTTGTATTTAAAAAATATATATTTTTCAAGTACCGTATATTTAATAACTTGTTAGCTTTTATGAGACCTTTGTGTGCACTCGTTTTCATATGTGGGTTTGTTGATTAGTTTCAGAGTGTGTTCCTCTAATGTTTTCACCTTGGTTGCTCAGTCTTTGTGTTGGTCTTCATTCTTCTTTTGTTTTGTAATTTCTCTTAGGGCCACTCTTCCTCTTAGTGCCCCCCTCCCTGAAAATTAGATGCTTCACCAGCAGAACTATCTAATTCGGAGAAATTAGTCTCAGAAATATCTGTAGATCTGGGGTTGTTTTATTCTGGTCTTCTAGGATTATTATATCTCTGTCCTCTGGACCTCATTCTATAGACCTGGTGTCAGGACCCTGTGACTGATGCACCAGTCAGCGCACGGGTCCTGATTCAGGTCGGACACGACGAGGCTGCGCTGAGCCCAGAGGGAGCTATAGGATAGATGCGAGCGTAGGACTGCCGAGGACAGCCACTACACTCTGGGAGGGAGTCGCTGAGCGCAGCGGGGACCTGCTGGAAGGCAAGGTGGTTAGGGGTGCCGATGAGCGCTAAACAGGAGGGAAGTCAAAGTCAGGCCAAGATTCAAAACCGTGCAAGAAATCAAAGTACAAGGGGAGTAGACAGGAGATTAGTCAGGGACGTAGCTGAAGTCGGTAACCTGGCAAACACATACACAGTACCAAATCAGAAGACAAGAGCACAATGGTAAACAGACCAAGTCAAAAGCAGGGGAACAGACAACAAAGCAGACACAATGCACAGGCACTCAGGGATCAACTAACTCAGCCAAGGGCAGAAGTATAACTGACAAGGAGTGGAGCTGGACAGCAGTAATATAGAGCCCTCCCAGAGCCAAAGAGAGGCTCCAAGTATTAACCCTTGGAGCACCGGACTGTAGACTCCAAACAGACCATGACACCTGGCCCGTTTCAAAGTTCCCTAGATCCCTAATATATTTCTTATGTTTCCGTTCCTTGATTTCCATTTTCAGATTTTCTAGAAGTCTCTGAAAATTTAAATCTAATTTTGCAAAGTCAGGATGTGTTGAGAACTGAAGTATTTCATTTACTTCTTTCTCTAATTGTGTATTTATTTTCATTAAGTTTTGCTTTTCATATTCAAGCAAATAATTAGTTAACCATAAAGAGCAATCAGTGTTTTAAATCAACTTGGCACTCAACAGGTGAAGCAATTTGAAAGTTTCTTTATTTGCATCCAGAAAAACAGAAATTTGTTTTGAACGTTTTCAGTCCTATATCGGACCTTGCTCAGAAAATTATTTTCATAGAAGATTACTAGAGGAGGAGCTGTGAAAATAATTTTCTGATGAAGGTCCGATATAGAACGTAAAACGTTCAAAACAAATTTCTGTTTTTCTGGATGCAAATAAAGAAACTTTCAAATTGCTTCACCTGTTGAGTGCCAAGTTGATTTAAAACACTTTATGTTTGGTTGGACACCTTACTTAGGCACCTCCTGCTCTTTCTAACTGAGTGCCATGATTTAACTAAAACTACGTAAAGAGCAATCAGTCAATACATTTTCCCATCCTTGTACAAACGTCACATCCTCTCGATGCGCTTTGGGGCGATTTGTATCCTTAAACCTCTATATACAATCTTCTTCTGCAAGTAAGTCTCTAGACTTGCAATTTCTCACCAGCATCTAGTCTGCTGTTTGAATGTCCTTAATAAACTGCTAAAGGATAAACTAATATCACTCTGTGTCAATGTTGTGCTCATAGCTGAAAAAACCTGTGTGGCATCCAATAACAATCCCTCTAAATTTTGTTTTTGTGAGAGGAAACCTGTCATACTAATAAGAACAGACTAAATGGAGTTAACTGTAGACTCCATTAATTCTCATAATTTACAACTAATGTGGTTCACAATAGTCAGCGTAGAGTAAATATATTATTATAACAAATTGCCTAAGGTAAATAATCCCTAACTAAAGAAAATAAAAAATAGTTAGTTGCGTTAGTCAGTTATGATAATGGGCTGCATTAGTCAGTTATGATAATGAACTGTATACAGAATAACATAGGTAGTGGCCACAACAAACTATTCTTAACCATAATAAGAGAAATTGATCATTAGGACACTGAATATATATAGGACTCTAGTAAAACAAACAGTATAATTGTGTCCAAAAGACAAATACTGACTAATGCAGATCTTAAAGTTTTTCCTTTAACAGAATGATTAAACGTTATATTTTATGGTTTTTATACATAGTATATACAGGTCCCCGGGGTATAATGTCACTGATGATCACTGTATTATCTGCACATTGACACTATATACAGAGCTCTTGTCTATAATGTTACTAGTGATCCCTGTATTACCTGTACATTGACACTATATACAGAGCTGCAGTGTTTAATGTCACTGGTGATCAGTGCATTACCTGTAGACTTGTATTATACACTTTATAGTAGATACAGAGCTCCTGTGTATAAAGTCATTATCTGTACACTGACACTATATACAGAGCTCAAGTGTATAATGTTACTGGTGATCACTGTACTACCTGTACACTGACACTATATACAGAGTTCCGGTGTATAATATCACTGGTGATCACTGCATTACTTGAACACTGACTATATACAGAGCTCTTGTGTATATTTCCACTGGTGATCAATGTACAGGGGTTAGCATTAAAGTACATTTAATCGAAGTACATTTAATCAAAGTACATGGCAGTTATAACATAGCAGAATCTAACACACATCTCTATTCTCTTCATACAGGTATTCAGCTTATTGAACTCCTACACTGATCCTGCATGTGTCCACTCTATTCTATGTCAGCAAGCAGCTTCTAATGGTATTCATCTCCTTGAACTCCTACACTGATCCTGCATGTGGCCACTTATTCTATTCAAATTTGCAAGCATATGTAATGGTATTTAGGCATTTAACCCCTTACTGCCATCGGACGTACTATCCCGTCCATGGTACCTGGGCCCGTATGACCATGGACGGGATAGTACGTCTCGTGCGATCGGACGCCTCCGGGGGAGCGCAGCCCATCGCTGCCGGGTGTCAGCTGATTATCACAGCTGACACCCATGACTGTGTGTCAGGAGTGGTCACGGACCGCTCCCGGCACATTAACCCCTTGCACACTGCGATCAAACATGATCGCGGTGTACTGGGGGCACAGGGGAGGATCGCGCAGGGTGGGGGCTCCCTGCGCGCCCCCCTGAGACCCTCAGAGCAGCGCGATGTGATCGCGCTGTTCTGAGGGCTTCCTCCCTCCCAGGACCCAGATCCAAGATGGCGCCGGGGTCCTGGAGGGAGGCGGCTTCCTCAGTGCCTGCTGAGAGCAGGCGCTGAGGAAGCGTCCTGCACTGCCTGAGAGATCGCTGGTGTGACAGAGTGCTGTGCACACTGTCACACCAGCGATCTGACAAAATACAGTGATGTCCCACCCTGGGACAAAGTAAAAAAGTTAAAAAAATAAAATAAACATGTTTAAAAAAAAAATCCAAAATAAATAAAAAAAAAAAAATATTCCCCAATAAATTCACTTCTTCCTGTAAATAAAATAAACAAAGCAATAAAAGTACACATATTTGGTATCGCCGCGTCCGTAACGACCCCCCCTATAAAATTGTCCCACTAGTTAACCCCTTTAGTGAACCCTTAAAAAAAAAAAAAAAACGAAGCAAAAAATCAATGCTTTATCATCATACCGCCGAACAAAAAGTGGAATAACACGCGATCAAAAAGACCGATATAAAAAACATGGTACCGCTGAAAACGTCATCTTGTCCCGCAAAAAAAGAGCCATCATACAGCATCATCAGCGAAAAAATAAAAAAGTTATAGCTCGCAGAATAAAGCGATGCAAAAATAATTATTTTTTATATAAAATTGTTTTTATTCTATAAAAGCGCCAGAACATGAAAAAATTATATAAATGAGGTATCGCCATAATCGTACTGACCCGAAGAATAAAACTGCTTTATCAATTTTACCACACGCGGAACGGTATAAACGCCTCCCCCAAAAGAAATTCATGAATTGCTGATTTTTGTTCATTCTAACCTCCCAAAAATCGAAATAAAAAGCGATCAAAAACGTCACGTGCTCAAAAATGGTACCAATAAAAACGTCAACTCGTCCCGCAAAAAATAGGACCTACATGACTCTGTGGGCCAAAATATGCAAAAATTATAGCTCTCAAAATGTGATGATGCAAAAACTATTTTTGCAATAAAAAGCGTCTTTTTAGCGTGACAGCTGCCAATCATAAAAACCCGCTATAAATAGTAAATCAAACCCCCCTTTATCACCCCCTTAGTAAGGGAAAAATAATAAAATTTAAAAAAGTATTTATTTCCATTTTCCATTAGGGTTAGGGTTAGGATTGCGGCTAAAGTTAGGGTTAGGGTGGCGCTAAAGTTAGGATTAGGGTTAGGGTTGGATTAGGGGTGTGTTAGGGTTAGGTTTGTGGTTAGGGTTGGGACTAGGGTTAGGGTGTGTTGGGTTAGGGTTGGAGTTAGAATTGGGGGGTTTCGCTGTTTAGGCACATCAGGGCTCTCCAAATGTGACATGGCGTCTGATCTCAATTCCAGCCAATTCTGCGTTGAAAAAGTCAAACGGTGCTCCTTCACTTCTCAGCTCTGCCATGCGTCCAAACAGTAGTTTATCCCCACATATGGGGTATCAGCGTACTCTGGACCCCAAGAGTTATTGTGCAATTTGTCCTATTTCTTCTGTTACCCTTGGGAAAATAAAAAACTGGGGGCGAAAATATCATTTTTGTACAAAAAAAATTATTTTTTTGTTTTTAACGGCTGTACATTATAAACTTCTGTGAAGCACTTGGGGCTTCATAGTGCTCACCACACATCTAGATGAGTTCCTTGTGGGGTCTATTTTCCAAAATGGGGTCACTTGTTGGGGATTTCCACTGTTTAGGCGCATCAGGGGCTCTCCAAATGCGACATGACGCCCCAGACCATTCCATCAAAGTCTGCAATCCAAAACGTCACTACTTCCCTTCCGAGCCCCAACGTGTACCCATACAGTAGTTTTCTCCCACATATTGGATATCAGCGTACTCAGGACAAATTGGACAACAACTTTTGGGGTCCAATTTCTCCTGTTACCCTTGTAAAAATAAAATATTGGGGCAAAAAAATCATTTTTGTAAAAAAAAAAAAAGATTTTTTATTTTTACGGCTGTACGTTATAAACTTCTGTGAAGCACTTCGGGGTTCAAAGTGCTCACCACACATCTAGATAAGTTCCTTGTGGGGTCTATTTGCCAAAATGGGGTCACTTGTGGGGGGTTTCCACTGTATTAGGTGCATCAGGGGCTCTCCAAATGGACATGACGCCCCCAGACCATTCCATCAAAGTCTGCAATCCAAAACGTCACTACTTCCCTTCCGAGCCCTGACGTGCGCCCATACAGTAGTTTTCTCCCACATATTGGGTATCAGCGTACTCAGGACAAATTGGACAACAACTTTTGGGTTCCAATTTCTTCTGTTACCCTTGTGAAAATAAAATATTAGGGGCGAAAAAATCATTTTTGTAAAAAAAAAAAGGATTTTTTATTTTACGGCTGTACGTTATAAACTTTAGTGAACACCTGGGGTTAAAGTTCTCACCACACATCTAGATAAGTTCCTTGAGGGGTCTAGTTTCCAAAATGGTGTCATTTTGGGGGTTTCCACTGTTTAGGCAGATCAGGAGCTCTCCAAACACTGACATGGCGCTCCAGACCATTCTGCGTTGAAAAACAACGGCGCTCCTTCCCTTCCAAACCTCTGCCATGCACCCATACAGTGGTTTTACCCCCACATATTGGGTATCAGCGCACTCAGGACAAATTGCACAATAACTTTTGGAGTTCTTGTTACCCTTGGAAAATAAAAATTGGGTGAAAAGATCATTTTTGTGAAAAAAATATGATTTTTAAATTTTACGGCTTACTTATAAACTTTGTGAAAGCACTGGGGTTCAAATTGCTCACCAAAGATCTAGAAAGTTCCTTAGGGGGTCTAGTTTCCCAAATGGGGTCATTTGTGGGGGTTTCCACTGTTTAGGCACATCAGGGCTCTCCAAATGCAACATGGCATCCAACTCAATTCAGCCATTTTGGTTGAAAAAGTCAAATGGTGCTCCTTCCATTCCGAACTCTGCCGTGACCCAAACAGTGGTTCCCCCCCACATATGGGGTATCAGCGTACTCAGGACAAATTGGGCACAACAACTTACGTGGTCAATTCTCTGTTACCCTTGGGAAAATAAAAAATTAGTGACTAAAAGATAATTTTTGTGGAAAAAAATAGATTTTTAATTTTACCGGCAATTATAAACTTGTGTGAAGCACTTGGGGGTTCAAAGTGCTCACCAAAGATCTAGAAAGTTCCTTAGGGGGTCTAGTTTCCAAAATGGGGTCACTTGTGGGGGGTTTCCACTATTTAGGCCATCTGGGGCACTCCAAAGAACATGACCCCCATCAACGTCTGCATTCCAAAATTATACTTCCTTTCCAAGCCCTGCCGTGCACCCAAACAGTTTCCCCCCCCCCACATATGGGGTATCAGCGTACTCAGGACAAATTGGACAACAACTTTTGGGGTCCAATTTCCTTGGGAAAATTCAAAAATTTGGGACTAAAAAATCATTTTTGTGGAAAATTGTTTTTTTTTTTTTTCACACCCAGGCATTATAAGCTTTTGTGAAACACTTGGGGGTTTAAAGTGCTCACAACAGATCTAGATAAGTACCTTAGGGGGTCTAGTTTCCAAAATGGTGTCACTTGTGGGGGTTTCCACTGTTTAGGCGCATCAGGGGCTCTCCAAACACGACATGGCGTCCAATCTCAATTCCAGCCAATTTTAGTTTGAAAAAGTCAAACGGCGCTCCTTCCCTTACGAGCTCTGCCGTGTGCCCAAACAGTGGTTTTCCCCCACATATTGGGTATTGGCGTACTCAGGAGAAATTGCATAACAACCTTATCTGTCCATTTTCTCCTTTTACCCTTGTCAAAATAAAAAAAAGTTTGTAAAAGATCATTTTTGTGGCTAAAAAGTTAAATATTCATTTTTTCCTTCCACGTTGCTTTAGTTCCTGTGAAGCACCTGAAGGGTTAATAATCTTCTTGAATGTGGTTTTGAGTACCTTGAGGGGTGCAGTTTTTAGAATGGTGTCACTTTTTGGTATTTTCTGCCATATAGACCCCTCAAAGTGACTTCAAATGAGAGGTGGTCCCTAAAAAAAATGGCTTTGTAAATTTTGTTGTAAAAATGAGAAATCGCTGGTCAACTTTTAACCCTTATAACTTCCTAACAAAAAAAAAAGTTTGGTTCCAAAATTGTGCTGATGTAAAGTAGACATGTGGGAAATGTTATTTCTTAACTATTTTATGTGACATATTTCTCTGTTTTAAGGGAATAAAAATTCAAAGTTTGAAAATTGCAAAATTTTAAAAATTTTCGCCATATTTGCGTTTTTTTCAAAAATAAACGCAAGTTATATCGAAGAAATTTTACTTCTAACGTGAAGTACAATATGTCACGAGAAAACAATCTCAGAATCGCGAAGATCCGTTGAAGCGTTCCAGAGTAATAACCTCATAAAGAGACAGTGGTCAGAATTGTAAAAATTGGCCCGGTCATTAACGTGCAAACCACCCTTGGGGGTGAAGGGGTTAAACTTACTCTGCTAGTCCCTTTATGCTGTAAGGTCATGCAATTTTTTCAAAGTGGTTAATGATCCATGTAGGCCTGCATAGTTGTTTTTTTTGTTAGTTAATTTATGGCCTCCTGCTGTCTTAACTTAGTTGATTGATTGCTAACGAGGTAAAATAGTGAGAGATCTTAGAGCTAGCCTCCTATATATTGAGACAAAGCCTGTGGAAGCATTTATGCAGGGTTAGCATTTATGTACATTTAATCTAAGTATTTGGCAGTTATACCATGGCAGTTAGACAGGGCAGGAGACAGACAATTAAACAAACCTAATCACAGTACAGTTTGTCTACAACAAATATTTACCATATGCATTTGTATAATTTATATTCTGGCTGCTACATTCGCTCACATCCATCACATTGGCCCCTCAGTCCTTTCCTCTCCTATGTATAACACTCATGCTCTTTTCACATTGCTAAACTGCACAGATCCATTCAGTCCCACCATCCAGCACAAGAGACGCTCTCACAAATCACTTAACCATCGGCTCACTCTTTCTAGTCTCCTTCTCCTAGTCGCAGGAGATATCTCTCCCAACCCCGGCCCCCCATGTTATAGTAAGTCCAGCCCCCCAACTGCTACACTCAGAAACTTCTCTAATGTTATTAATATTCCCTGCATGCCTTCTGTCTCTTTCAATTGTGCCCTTTGGAATTCTCGCTCAATGTGTAATAAGCTCTCCTTCATCCACGACTTCTTCTTTTCTAATTCTCTGGCTCTTACTGATACCTTGATCCAGCAGTCAGACACCACCACTGCTGCTGATCTCTCATATGGTAGACTACACTTCTCTCATACCCCAAGATCGGGAAACAGAGCATGTAGAGGCGTTGATCTGCTCCTATCACCCTAATGTACTTTTCAGGTTATCCCTCAAGTGCACTCATTTGTTTTCCATTCTTTTGAGGTCCATGCTTTCAGACTTTACATCCCCTTCTCCATGCGAGTGGCGGTGGTGTATCGTCCTCCGGGCCCTACCCTTCAGTTCCTGGATCACTTTGCCACTTGGCTTCCACACTTTCTCTCCTGTGACATCCCCACCCTCATCATGGGTGATTTCAACATACCCAATGCTCTTCCCCTCTCCCCATCTGCTACTCACCTTTTATCTCTAACCTCCTCTTTCGGCCTTTCGCAGCTTACTAACGCTCCAATGCAGGAAGACGGAAACTCCCTCGACTTGGTCTTCTTCCTGCTTTGCTCAGTGGATGATTTCACAAACTCCCCTCTCCCGCTCTCTGACTACAACCTTCTTTCATTCTCTATCAAGAACTGCAATCCCGCTCAGGTCACCCCTACTTTCCACACTTATAGAAACATACAGTGGAACACCCAGAAACTTATGAAGATCTTGCAGTCCTCATTAGCCCCTATATCCTCCCTCTCATGTCCTGACTCTGCACTGAAGCATTACAACGAAACACTACTAAGTGCCCTGGATGAAACTGCATATCCTGTACATCGAACAATACAGCACAAACGGTGACAACCATGGCACATGCTGCAAACACGTTTACTGTAGCTTTGCTCCAGGTGCGCCGAACGTCTGTGGAGAAAATCCAATATACCTGAAAATTTCATCCATTATAAGTTAATGCTTAAAACATACAACACTGCCTTTCACATCTCCAAACAAATCTATTTCAACACCCTTATCACCTCACTATCCAATAACCCAAAACATCTCTTTGACACTTTCATTCCCTACTCAACCCAAGAATGCAGGCTCCAACCACGGATCTCCGCGCTGGCGATCTGGCCAATTATTTCAAAGAAAAAATTGACCATATCCGACAGGAAATTATCTCCCAATCCTCTCATACCAGGCACTGTTCTCCCTCCCTCACTGCATCTAGCCCACGCTCTAAAGGTACTGTCACACTAAGCGATCGCACCAGCGATCACGACAATGACACGACCTGGCAGAAATCGTTTGTACATCGCTATATAGGTCGCTAGTAGCTTCCAAATAGGAAGATCTCATAAATGAGACATCAGCGATCAGCGATCTGTATAATGACCTCGGCGGTCGTTGGGACCTGTCACATAGCATGTATTGTTAAAGATTGAGCGCAACCTTTTCCACGCCCCTCAGCACAGATTGGTGGTCACTATATGTCATATGTTACAGTTCTCGCTTTGTAATTGGACGTCCACGTCATAAAAGACTACGTATTAGCGCTCCCTTCCATTGTTCTCGAGCGCAAGTGGTTCATACGAATTTCCAGCATCGTTCCATACTGCGTCCTGCTAGCCTTCTGCTTTGCAACTACTGCGATCCAGTCTGTGCCGCTATTGCGTTTGCCCCGGATTCATTTTTTCAGGATCCCAAAAATGTCTTGTATAAATGGCAAAGATGAAACGCTGTAGCGACTCTGACAGGATCGCAAAACCCCACACACGATAGTATCCTCGCAACAAAGCACAAAGGACTAGATGTTGTGGCCACCAATCGGAGCTGAGGGGCGTTAAAACCCAGTCCCACCTGCGCTGCTGACATGAGTCGCCAACGAGGTCGCTCGTCGTTCATAAAGGGTGTCAAACTCAGTGATTCAGGCTCACCAGCGGGACGCCAGTGATCAAAAGCCGGTCTAGAACGTTCGTGCACGATCAGCGACATCACAGCAGGGGCCACATCGCTGCTACATGTCACACACAGCAACATCGCTAACGATGTCGCTGCTGCGGTCATAAAATCGGTGTCGCTTAAGCGATATCGCTAGCGATCTCGCTTAGTGTGACAGTACCTTGAACCAGTGACAGTATTTTGAACCAATCACAGAAGAAGTCTCGACCGACCACTTGCACCAGTGACCCCATTCTGTGCATCTTCTCCAGTCCCTTTCCCCTGCTGTCACCGCTCACCTAACAAAAATATTCAACCTCTCTCTCTCTTCTGGTATCTTTCCCTCCTCATTTAAGCATGCCATCATGTTATGAATGTGCTGGAGATGGTTTCTGAGCAGAGGCTCCCTCTGGTGGTTACAGACAGTACTGAACCTTTCAGCGAGGAATGGCAATCTGGGATCACGGACTGGTCTGATATAAGGGAGGTTCCCTCCCATGATGGTTGCCGGTGATCAATTGTTCTTGTCTCAATTGTGGTTCCTGGTTCATTTGGAAATTTGCTGAGTCTTGCCTGCATCTTCTGCTATCAGATAAGATATTTCTGCTTTTATTTTTGTGCTTGCTTTTTACATTGTTCCCTGCACTTCTGTGGAAGTCAGCCAGGTCCCCTCCGGGGGCTTGTGCTCCTCTCAGTTTATCTGGAGCGACTGTTGTTTGTTCATTAGCTTTTTCCTGTTTTTTCAGTGGCTGCGGCTTAGTTTTGTTACACCAGAGATCTGATTAGGTGGTAGAGATCGTGTGATCTCAGGTGTTTTGCAATCAGAAGAGTTGGTATTTTTTAGGGTTTTTTTTTGGATTGCAGTGAGTATCCTTTCCTGTACTTTTCTGTCTAGACAGATTGGGCCCCAGCGTTTGCTCATTCTATTTTCTGTCTGTGTCCGTGCTTCTTCTTGTCTAACCGCCATTACATGTTTGGGGGCTTCCTATTTTCTTTGGGGATCTGCTCCGGGGCAGATAGCTTTCATCTTTCTGCCTTTAGGTGTAGTTATCTCTCAGACTGTGACGAGGCATCTAGGATCAACGTAGGAACGCTCCACGGCTACCTCTAGTTGTGTGGTTAGTTCAGGTTACTGCAATCCAATAGGTTCCAGCCTCTCTGGTGTATTGCCGTTTTTGCTTATTCTTCTCAGCTACCAAAACATAACAGTATCACCGCCTAAACTGAAAATTATCTGGTACTCACAGAAGGGAAAGATAGTGTGGAAAGAGAAAAAAAAAATAGAAAAAAGTTGTCAGAGTTGTCAGAGATTTTTTTTTTCCCTGTTTGTTGCATTTTTTCCCTCTTTTTCTCTGGGTGCTGAGGAGGATTTTTTTTTCTCTCAATGGAGCTTGCACAGTTGTCTGGCCGTGTGGATCAGTTTGCCACTGAGGTTCGGAGTATTGCTACCTATCTTGCTGGGTTGCCGGTTGTGGAACCTAGGATTCCCATGCCAGATTTGTTTTTGGGGATCGGGCTAAATTTCTGAATTTCAAAAATAACTGTAAGTTGTTTTTTGCCTTAAAGCCTAAGTCCTCAGGAACGCAGCACAGCAGGTTCAAATTGTCATCTTTCTCCTGCGCAGCGACCCTCAGGATTGGGCTTTTTCCCTGACATCTGGGGATCCTGTTTTGAATGATGTTGATGTATTTTTTCTGGCTCTGGGGTTATTGTACGATGAACCTAATGTCACTGATCAAGCTGAAAAAACCTTGTTGGCATTAAATCAGGGTCTTGAAGACGCTGAGTTGTACTGTCAGAAATTCTGAAAGTGGGCAGTCCTGACCAAATGGAATGATGATGCTTTGGCAGCCCTTTTTCGGAAGGGGCTGTCAGAGAATGTAAAGGATGTTATGGTGGGATTCCCTGCTCCCTCTGGTCTCAATGATTCTATGTCATTGGCTATTCAAATTGACAGACGTTTGCGTGAGCGCAGAGGTATGCATGAGATAGTGTTGCCTTGTGAGCCAGCTTCTGAGCCCATGCAGTTTGATAGAGTGTCTTCTGGGGCACAGCTTCATGAGTTTCGAAAGCGCAATGGGTTACCATTCTATGATTCTATGTTTCTACTGTGGTGACGCCTCTCATGCTATTTCAGTCTGCCCTAAGCGGGGAAGACGTTTTGCACGCTCAGTTGTCTTGGGTAGTGTTCAGACTATATTTCTGTTGACTGTTACCCTGATTTGTTCCCTGTCCACATTTTCTGCTCAGGCTTTTGTTGATTCAGGAGCAGCTATTAACCTGATGGATTTTGACTTTGCCAAACGTTGTGGGTTTCCCATGATACCCCTGGGAAGTCTATTCCCCTACTGGGCATTGATTCTACCCCTTTTGCGGAGAATAAACCCTGGTTTTCTACTCAGGTGATAATGAGGGTTGAACCAGATCATCAGGAGAGTTGCAAATTTCTGGTGCTGTATAATCTGCATGACATTATTGTACTAGATTTCCCTTGGTTACAGTCTCATAATCCTGTTTTGGATTGGAAATCTGTGTCTGTGACCAGTTGGGGCTGCCAATGTGTTAATGCCGACACTCCTCTATTTTCTGCCTTTCCCCAGTCTCAGGATGTTCCTGACTTTTTGACTGATTTTTCGGATGTATTTAGTGAAAGTAAATCTGCATCCTTGCCCCCTCACAGGAGCTATGATTGTGCTATTGAATTGTTATGTTCTGCTACAAGTACTAAGGAAAGAAGGGAAATCTGTCCCTATGATAGAACTAAGCTAGATCCCTACGATGTAACGGGGAACCTGACCCTGTGATCAGACCCGCTAAAGTCCTCAGCTAGTCTGTACGAAGACCTATAGATGCGAGGGAGGGATCCCTACAAGAACTAGGGACTGGGAGAAAGATGGACACCTCCTAACAGAAGTTGTAGCAGTAAAAGACAAACAAACAACATAGAACAAAGAGGTCCGAAGACCAAGCAAAACTAATTGAGTAAGGTAACAAAGCACCTAGCTAGCTTAAGAGTAGAAATTACAATGAAGTCCAGCAAAGCCAGAAGGGCGGAGCAGGATTAAATAGGCAAAAAAGGTCATGTGACCAGCAAGATAGAAAAAACCTAACAGGAGAGTTCTAACAGAATTAGTGCCTGGTTGTAAATTTCCTAAAGGTCGCCTTTTTAACTTGTCTGTACATGAACACGATGATATGCGATCTTATATCAAGGAGTCATTGGAGAAGGGTCATATCAGACAATCCTCTTCACCCTTGGGTGCCGGTTTTTTCTTTGTGGCCAAAAAGGATGGATCATTGAGGCCGTGTATTGATTATCGTCTCTTGAATAAGATCACTGTGAAGTATCAATATCCGTTACCCTTGATTTCTGACCTGCTTTCCAGGGTGAAAAATGCTACTTGGTTTACCAAGCTTGACCTCAGGGGGCATATAACCTTATTCGCATTAAGCACGGGGATGAGTGGAAGACAGCGTTTAATACCCCAGAGGGGCATTTTGAGTACCTAGTGATGCCCTTTGGGCTCACTAATGCTCTTTCCGTCTTCTAATCCTTCATGAATGACATTTTCAGGGATTTTGTGGATAAATGTCTGATTGTTTATTTGGAAGATATCTTGATTTTTTCCAATGACTGGGACTCTCAAGTGAAACATGTTCGGACTGTGTTCCAGATTTTGAGAGAGAATGCACTGTATGTGAAGGGATCAAAGTGTCTTTTTGGCATACAGAAGGTCTCATTTCTGAGATTCATTGTTCCGCGTTGGCTGGTCATCCCGGGATTTTTGGTACCAGAGACTTGGTGAGTCGGTCCTTTTGGTGGCCTACTTTGTCTCTTGACGTCAGGGAATTTGTGCAGTCCTGTGGGACTTGCTCTCGCTCCAAGCCTTGCTCTCGCTCTAGTTGTTTGTTAATGCCATTACCTGTGCCCAAGAGGCCATGGACCCATATCTCTATGGATTTTATTTCCGACCTCCCTGTTTCTCAGAGAATGACCGTTATCTGGGTAATCTGTGATAGGTTTTCCAAGATGATACATCTTGTGCCATTACTTAAGTTGCCTTCCTCCTCCGAATTGGTGCCTTTGTTCCTTCAGCACGTGGTTCGGTTACATGGCATTCCGGAGAACATTGTGTCTGACAGAGGAGTCCAGTTTGTTTCCAGATTTTGGAGGACATTTTGTTCTAAACTTGGTGTTCAATTATCTTTCTCCTTTGCTTTTCATCCTCAGACCAATGGACAAACCGAGAGAACAAACCAGACCTTGGAGACTTATTTGAGATGTTTTGTGTCTGCTGATCAAGATGACTGGGTCTCTTTTTTGCCTTTGGCTGAGTTTGCGCTTAATAATAGGGCTAGCTTTGCCACCTTGATGTCTCCATTTTTCTGCAATTTTGGGTTTCACCCTCGATTTTCTTCGGGACAGGCGGAGGTTTCTGTCTGTCCGGGTGTTGACTCTGTTGTGGAGCGAATGCAGCAGATTTGGGACCAGGTAGTGGAGAGGTTGTCTCTCTCTCAGGAGAATGCCCAACGGTTTGCCAACCGGCATAGGACTGATGGTCCTCGGTTTAAAGTGGGGACTTGGTTTGGTTGTCCTCAAGAAATATCCCTATGAGGGTTGCATCTCCAAAGTTTAAGCCTAGGTTCATTGGACCTTATAAGATCATGGAGATTCTTAATCCTGTTTCCTTCCGTTTGCTTCTTCCAGGGACATTTAAGATCCATAACGTGTTCCACAAGTCCTTATTGAAGAGGTTTGTCGAGCCAGTCGTTCCTATGGCTGCGCCTCCTGACCCTGTTTTGGTTGAGGGCAATCTGGAGTATGTGGTTGAGAAAATATTGGATTCTCATTTTTCTAGACAGAAACTCCAGTATTTGGTTAAGTGGAGAGGTTATGGTCAGGAGGACAATTCTTGGGTGTTTGCTTCGGACATCCATGCTAGGAGACTGATCCGTGCCTATCACCGAGCTCATCCTGATCGGCCTGGTTGCACAAGTGGGGGTACTGTTATGAATGTGCTAGAGATGGTTTCTGAGCAGAGGCTCCCTCTGGTGGTTACAGACAGTACTGAACCTTTCATCAAGGAATGGCAATCTGGGATCACGGACTGGTCTGATATAAGGGAGGTTCCCTCCCATGATGGTTGCCGGTGATCAATTGTTCTTGTCTCAATTGTGGTTCCTGGTTCATTTGGAAATTTGCTGAGTCTTGCCTGCATCTTCTGCTATCAGATAAGATATTTTCTGCTTTTATTTTTGTGCTTGCTTTTTACATTGTTCCCTGCACTTCTGTGGAAGTCAGCCAGGTCCCCTCCGGGGGCTTGTGCTCCTCTCAGTTTATCTGGAGCGACTGTTGTTTGTTCATTAGCTTTTTCCTGTTTTTTCAGTGGCTGCGGCTTAGTTTTGTTACACCAGAGATCTGATTAGGTGGTAGAGATCGTGTGATCTCAGGTGTTTTTGCAATCAGAAGAGTTGGTATTTTTTAGGGTTTTTTTTTGGATTGCAGTGAGTATCCTTTCCTGTACTTTTCTGTCTAGACAGATTGGGCCCAGCGTTTGCTCATTCTATTTTCTGTCTGTGTCCGTGCTTCTTCTTGTCTAACCGCCATTACATGTTTGGGGGCTTCCTATTTTCTTTGGGGATCTGCTCCGGGGCAGATAGCTTTCATCTTTCTGCCTTTAGGTGTAGTTATCTGTTATGATTTGGTAGCTAAGGAGAGCAGGCAAAAAGGAAATACACCAGATCAGTTGTAAACTATGAGATTGCAGTACCCTGACTAACCACCACAACTAGAGGCAGCCGTGGAGCGTTCCTACGTTGGTCCTAGACGCCTCGTCACAGCCTGAGAAACTAATTACACCTAAAGATAGAAAGAGGAAAGCTATCTGCCCCGGAGCAGAACCCCAAAGAACATAGAAAGCCCCCAAACATGTAATGGCGGTTAGACAAGAAGAAATACTGACACAGACAGAAAATAGTATGAGCAAACGTTGGGGCCCAAACTTACTAAATAGAAAAGGATAGGAAGGGCACTTACTGCAAACCCAAAAAACCCTGAAAAGCACCAACTCTACTAATTTCAAAAACACCTGAGATCACACAACCTCTACCACCTAAATTAGTTCTCTGGTGTAACCAAAAACAAAACAGCAGCCACTGAAAAAACTGGAAAAAGCAAATGTACAAACATCAGTGGCTGAACTGAACTGAGAGGGCAAAAGCTCCCAGAGGGGACCCTGAAGGCCCCCACAGAAGTGCAGGACAAAATGCAAAAATCAAGCACAAAAAACAAAAAGAAGAAAATGTCTTATCTGTTAGCAGGAGATTCAGACACGACACAGCAGGCTACCAAGGAAACAGGAATCAAGGATTGAGACCAGAACAATTGATCACCGGCAACCCTGATGGGAAGGCGACTCCCTTATATAAGACCAGTCAGTAACACCTGATTCCCAATCCTCACAATCTTCACTGGAAGTCCAGTACCGTTTGTAACCACCAGAGGGAGCTTCTGCTCAGAACTCATTTCCAGCCTATTCACAACAGTACCCCCCCTTGAGGAGGGGTCACCGAACCCTCATTTGAGCAACCAGGTCGGTCAGGATGAGTTCTATGATACGCACGGATGAGTCTCCTAGCATGGATGTCCGAAGCAAACACCCAAGAATTGTCTTCCTGACCATAACCTCTCCATTTAACCAAATACTGGAGTTTCTGTCTAGAAAAACGAGAATTCAATATTTTCTCAACCACATACTCCAGATTGCCCTCAACCAAAACAGGGTCAGGAGGCACAGTAGTAGCAACCACTGGCTCAACAAACCTCTTCAACAAGGACTTGTGGAACACGTTATGGATCTTAAATGTCCCTGGAAGAAGCAAACGAAAAGAAACAGGATTAAGAATCTCCATGATCTTATAAGGTCCAATGAACCTAGGCTTAAATTTAGGAGATGCCACTCTCATAGGAATATTTCTTGAGGACAACCAGACCAAGTCCCCCACTTTAAACCGAGGACCATCAGTCCTATGCCGGTTAGCAAACCGCTGGGCCCTCTCCTGAGAGAGGGACAACCTCTCCACTACCTGGTCCCAAATCTGTTGCATACGCTCCACAACAGAGTCAACACCTGGACAGACAGAAGCCTCCGTCTGTCCTGAAGAAAATCGAGGATGAAACCCAGAATTACAGAAAAATGGAGACATCAAAGTGGCAGAGCTAGCCCTATTATTAAGAGCAAACTCAGCCAAAGGCAAAAAAGAGACCCAGTCATCCTGATCAGCAGACACAAAGCATCTTAGATAAGTCTCCAATGTCTGGTTTGTTCTCTCAGTTTGACCATTGGTCTGAGGATGAAACGCCGAGGAGAAAGACAATTGAACACCAATTTTAGAACAAAAGGTCCTCCAAAATCTGGAAACAAACTGGACTCCTCTGTCAGACACAATGTTCTCAGGAATGCCGTGTAAACGAACCACGTGCTGAAGGAACAAAGGCACCAATTCAGAGGAGGAAGGCAACTTAGGTAATGGCACAAGATGTATCATCTTGGAAAACCTATCGCAAATCACCCAGATGACGGTCATTCTCTGAGAAACAGGGAGGTCGGAAATGAAATCCATAGAGATATGGGTCCATGGTCTCTTGGGCACAGGTAATGGCATCAACAAACCACTAGAACGAGAGCAAGGCTTGGAGCGAGAGCAAGTCCCGCAGGACTGCGCAAAATCCCTGACATCACGAGACAAGGTAGACCACCAAAAGGACCGACTAACCAAGTCTCTGGTACCAAAAATTCCGGGATGACCGGCCAACGTGGAACAATGAATCTCAGACATTACACTCTTTTTCCACTGGTCCGGGACAAACAATTTCCCAACAGGGCAGCGCTCGGGCTTAACCTCCTGACACCCCTCCAGAGCCAGTCTCAAGTTGGGCGAGATGGCGGAAAGAACTACACCCTCTTTCAAAATAACAGAAGGATCAGATAACTCAGGAGAGTCTGCCAGGAAACTCCTCGAGAGGGCATCCGCCTTAACATTTTTAGTGCCAGGAAGAAATGAAACCACAAAATTAAAACGTGTGAAAAACAAGGCCCACCTGGCCTGTCTAGGATTAAGTCGCTTGGCAGATTCCAGATAAACTAGATTCTTATGGTCCGTAAGGACCACCACCTGATGTTTGGCTCCCTCCAGCCAATGTCTCCACTCTTCAAAAGCCCACTTCATGGCCAATAACTCCCGATTACCCACGTCATAATTACGTTCAGTGGGAGAAAATTTTCGAGAGAAAAAGGCACAAGGGTTACTTTTAGAGGTCTCTGGATCTCTTTGGGACAAAACGGCACCTGCCCCAATTTCAGAGGCATCAACCTCCACCTGAAATGGTAGAGAAACATCAGGCTGCCATAGAACAGGAGCAGAAGTGAATCTCTGCTTAAGTTCCTGAAATGCAGAGACTGCCTCAGGAGGCCAATTCACCACATCAGAACCCTTCTTGGTCAAATCAGTTAATGGTTTAACAATAACAGAGAAATTACCAATAAATTTACGATAAAAATTGGCAAAACCCAAGAATCTTTGAAGAGCCTTTAATGAAGTAGGCTGGACCCAATCACAGATGGCCTGAACCTTGACCGGGTCCATTTCAATAACAGATGGGGACAAAATGGATCCCAGAAATGAGATCCCTCTGAACGCCAAAAAGACACTTTGATCCCTTCACATACAGAGCATTCTCTCTCAAAATCTGGAACACAGTCCGAACATGTTTTACATGAGAGTCCCAGTCATTGGAAAAAAATCAAGATATCATCGAAATAAACAATCAGAAATGTATCCACAAAATCCCTGAAAATGTCATTCATGAAGGACTGGAAGACAGAAGGAGCATTAGAGAGCCCAAAGGGCATCACAAGGTACTCAAAATGCCCTTCAGGGGTATTAAATGCCGTCTTCCATTCATCCCCGTGCTTAATGCGAATAAGGTTATATGCCCCCCTGAGGTCAAGCTTGGTAAACCAAGTAGCGTTTTTCACCCTGGAAAACAGATCAGAGATCAAGGGTAAAGGATATTGATATTTCACAGTAATATTGTTCAAGAGACGATAATCAATACACGGCCTTAATGAACCATCCTTTTTGGCCACAAAGAAAAAACCGGCACCTAAGGGTGAAGAGGATGGTCTGATATGACCCTTCTCCAATGACTCCTTGATATAAGACCGCATAGCGTCATGTTCAGGTACAGACAAGTTAAAAAGGCGACCTTTAGGGAATTTACTACCAGGCACTAATTCAATAGCGCAGTCAAAGCTCCTATGGGAGGTAAGGATGCAGATTTACTTTCGCTAAACACATCAGAAAAATCAATCAAAAAGTCAGGAACATCCTGAGCCTGGGGGGGGGCAGAAAAAACAGGAGTGTTGGTATTAACACATTGGCAGCCCCAACTGGTAACAGACACAGATTTCCAATCCAAAACAGGATTATGAGACTGTAACCAAGGGAAACCCAGTACGATAATGTCATGCAGATTATACAGAACCAAAAATTTGCAACTCTCCTGATGATCAGGTTCTACCCTCATTATCACCTGAGTAGAGAACTGAGGTTTATTCTCAGCCAAAGGGGTAGAATCGATCCCCAGTAGGGGAATAGACTTCCGTAGGGGTATCAAGGGAAACCCACAACGTTTAGCAAAATCAAAATCCATCAGGTTAATAGCTGCTCCAGAATCAACAAAAGCCTGAGCAGAAAATGAGGACAGAGAGCATATCAGGGTCGCAGTTAATAAAAACTTAGTCTGAACACTACCCAAGACAACTGAGCGTGCAAAACGTCTTCCCCGCTTAGGGCAGACTGAAATAGCATGAGAGGCATCACCACAGTAGAAACATAACCCATTGCGCTTTCGAAATTCATGACGCTGTGCCCCAGAAACCACTCTATCACACTGCATGGATTCAGAAGCAGGTTCACAAGGCAACATTATTCCATGCATACCTTTCCGCTCACGCAAACGTCTGTCAATTTGAATCGCTAATGACATAGAATCATTGAGACCAGAGGGAACAGGGAATCCCACCATAACATCCTTTACATTATCTGACAGTCCCTTCCGAAAAAGAGCTGCCAAAGCGTCGTCATTCCATTTGGTCAGGACTGCCCACCTACGGAATCTCTGACAGTATAACTCAGCGTCCTCAAGCCCCTGACTTAATGCCAACAAAGTTTTTTCAGCTTGATCAGTGACATTAGACTCATCGTACAATAACCCCAAAGCCTAAAAAAACGCATCAATATCACTCAAAACAGGATCCCCAGGTGTCAGGGAAAAAGCCCAATCCTGAGGGTCGCCGCGCAGGAGAGAGATGACAATTTGAACCTGCTGCGCTGCGTTCCCTGAGGACTTAGATTTTAAGGCAAAAAACAATTTACAGTTATTTTTGAAATTCAGAAATTTAGCTCGATCCCCTAAAAACAAATCTGGCATGGGAATCCTAGGTTCCACAACAGGCAACCTAGCAAGATAGGTAGCAATACTCCGAACTTCAGTGGCAAGCTGATCCACACGGCCAGACAACTGTGCAAACTCCATTGAGAGAGAAAAAAATCCTCCTCAGCACCCAGAGATACAGAGGGGAAAAAAATGCAACAAACAGAAAAAAAAAAAATCTCTGACAACTTTTTTTTCTTTCCACAATATTTTTCCCTTCTGTGAGTACCATATAATTTTCAGTTTTGGCCGGTGATACTGTTATGATTTGGTAGCTGAGGAGAGCAGGCAAAAAGGAAATACACCAGAGCAGTTGGAAACTATGAGATTGCAGTACCCTGACTAACCACCACAACTAGAGGCAGTCGTGGAGCGTTCCTACGTTGGTCCTAGATGCCTCGTCACAGCCTGAGAAACTAACTACACCTTAAGATAGAAAGAGGAAAGCTATCTGCCCCAGAGCAGATCCCCAAAGAACATAGAAAGCCCCCAAACATGTAATGGCGGTTAGACAAGAAGAAATACTGACACAGACAGAAAATAGTATGAGCAAACGTTGGGGCCCAAACTTACTAAATAGAAAAGGATAGGAAGGGCACTTACTGCAATCCCAAAAAACCCTGAAAAGCACCAACTCTACTAATTTCAAAAACACCTGAGATCACACGACCTCTACCACCTAAATTAGTTCTCTGGTGTAACCAAAAACAAAACAGCAGCCACTGAAAAAACTGGAAAAAGCAAATGTACAAACATCAGTGGCTGAACTAAACTGAGAGGGCAAAAGCCCCCAGAGGGGACCCTGAAGGCCCCCACAGAAGTGCAGGACAAAATGCAAAAATCAAGCACAAAAACAAAAAGAAGTAAATGTCTTATCTGTTAGCAGGAGATTCAGACACAACACAGCAGGCTACCAAGGAAACAGGAATCAAGGATTGAGACCAGAACAATTGATCACCGGCAACCCTGATGGGAAGGCGACACCCTTATATAAAACCAGTCAGTAACACCTGATTCCCAATCCTCACAATCTTCACTGGACAGTCCAGTACCGTTTGTAACCACCAGAGGGAGCTTCTGCTCAGAACTCATTTCCAGCCTATTCACAACAGTTATCTCTCAGGCTGTGACAAGGCGTCTAGGATCAACGTAGGAACGCTCCACGGCTACCTCTAGTTGTGTGGTTAGTTCAGGTTACTGCAATCCAATAGGTTCCAGCCTCTCTGGTGTATTGCCGTTTTTGCTTATTCTTCTCAGCTACCAAAACATAACACCATCATATATTCATTACTTAAAAAATCATCCCTCGACCAAAACTGTGCCGCTAACTGTAGACCTGTCTCTAAACTTCCCTTCATCTCCAACTCCTGGAACGCCTGGTCCACTCTCGTCTTAGCCACTATCTCTCAGATAATGCTCTTCTTGACCCTCTACAAGCTGGTTTCCGCTCTTTACACTCTACTGAAACTGCCCTCACTAAAGTCTCTAAAGATCTACTACCGTGTTTCCCCGATAGTAAGACACCCCCGATTGTAAGACGTATCGGGAGTTTCAGAGGGGTCGGCTAATATAAGCCGTACCCCGAAAGTAAGACATATGTCTTACTTTCGGGGAAACACGAGTATTGCCGCCTCCCTCTCATCTAGCTGCGCGCCGCTTCCTGCCCACGTCAGCACCGTCCCCCTCTCCATACGTCGCTCCGTTCGCCCGCAGTCCCGGGCTGAAGTTCTCGCGCGCTCTATTTAAATTTCTTCTTCGGTCCCGAAACGTCATCACGTTGGTCACTCACGTGACCGGAGGCCGGAGAGAACTGTCTATCACTGCGGCCTCCGGTCACGTGAGTGACCAACGTGATGACGTTTCGGGACTGAAGAAGAAATTTAAATAGAGCCGCGCGAACTTCAGCCCGGGATTGCGGGCGAACGGAGCGACGCAGAGCGGCGGGACCAGCGGCTGCAGGGAGCCGGAGCCCGTGGCGGAAGGCAGCTGCAGAAAAACTCAGGTGAGTTTTTCTGGTGGTAGATGGCAGACGCGGCGACGTATACACAGTATTAATCATACATCAGTAAAACATATACACTGGCATACTGGGGTATCATCTGCTGTATGTAACCCAGTGGGTATCAGCAGGTGTCACACTGGATTAAATACAGCAGGTGGTACTGTATCACACTGGGTTAGATACAGGTAATTTTTTTTCAATATAAGACATACCCCGAAAGTAAGACATAGTGGGGCTTTTGGGGATAAAAAGAAAGTAAGACACTGTCTTACTTTCGGGGAAACACGGTAACAGCTAAATCTAATGGTCACTACTCAATGCTAATTATCGTGGATCTCTCCACAGCATTCGACACTGTGCATCATCAGCTCCTCCTCACTATGCTCTGCTCCATCGGCCTCAAGGACACTATTCTCTCCTGGGTCTTCTCCTATCTCTCTGACCACCCCTTCACTGTATCTTTTGCTGGCTCCTTCTCCTCTCATTTTCCCCTTACTGTTGGGGTTCCTCAAGGATTGGTTCTAGGCCCCCTTCTCTTTTCTTTGTATACTGCCCCTATTGGTCAAACAATCTGTAGATTTGGTTTCCAGTACCATCTCTATGCTGATGACACCCAATTATACACTTCTTCTCCTGATATCCTGCCTTCCTTTATAGAAAACACCGGTGATTGTCTTACCGCTGTATCTAATATCATGTCCTCCCTCCATCTGAAACTGAACCTTTCAAAAACTGAACTCCTTGTGTTTCCTCCCTCCCCTAATGTACCTATGCCCAACATTGCCATTTCCATGTGTGGTTCCACCATTACTCCCCAGAAATATGCCCGCTGTCTTGGGTGATACTTAATTCCGAGCTTTCATTCACAACCCACATCAGCTCACTGGCTCGCTCTTGTTATCTGCACCTCAAAAACATTTCTAGAATTCGACCCTTTTTTACTTTCGACTCTGCAAAAACTCTTACTGTTTCTCTTATTCACTCTCGTCTGCACTATTGTAACTCTCTACTAATCAGTCTCCCTCTTACCAAACTCTCCCCTCTCCAATCTGTCTTGAATGCTGCCGCCAGGATCATATTCCTCACCAATCGTTACACTGATGCCTGTACCTTGTGCCAGTCATTACCCATCCACTCCAGAATCCAGTACAAACTTATTACCCAAAACTTATTACCCTCACCCACAAAACACTCCATGGCTCAGCACCATCCTACATCTTCTCCCTTGTCTCAGTCTACCACCCTACCCGTGCCCTCCTTTCTGCCAATCACCTGAGGTTAAGTAAAGAGAATTAAAGCCAGCTCACCGACAACCACAGCAGGTGCACGGAACTCTGTGTTGATCAACGTCAGTCACATGTAGAAACAGAAAATGTTCAGCTCCTTAAAGTCAAAAATCTTCCTTTATTTAATCCATGTAAAAATCACAAGTGGAAAATATGCTCTCCGAATTGGCACAACGGGGAAAGAGCGACGCTTTTTGATCAGTAAAGATCTTTGTCAAAGCTCTTTGACAAAGATCTTTACAAAGATCTTTACTGATCGAAACGCGTCGCTCTTTCCCCGTTGTGCCAATTCGGAGAGCATATTTTCCACTTGTGATTTTTACATGGATTAAATAAAGGAAGATTTTTGAGTTTAAGGAGCTGGAACATTTTCTGTTTCTACTAATGACCTGATATTAACATCATCAATAATCAGAACCTCCCACTCCCATCTCCAAGACTTTTCACGTGCTACGCCAATTTTTTGGAATACACTACCCAGGTTAATACGATTAATCATTAATCCCCAGTGTGCCCAAAAAACGCATTTGTTCAGACTGGCCTACGGTCTCAATGCATTAACCTAACTATCCTTTTGTTGCCCATTCAAAATCTTTTACCATAGCCAGGCTCCTTCGCATCATGTTCTCACATGCTTAATGCATTTAAGGCTGGCGTCACACTAAGGAGAAATACGGACGAGTGAGAGGCATGAAAACCACACATTACACACGGACCAATATTTCTCTATGGTGCAGCTCTGATCATGCGTATTTTTCTCGAGCGTATCTTACAGTGCAAGACAACGGCAGCATGCTGCGATTGTACGCGTATTACGCCCCTTGTACGCCAATGAAAGTCTATGGGTGCGAGAAAACAACGGATTACACACGGATCATACGTGTGACTTGCGAGAAATACGGAAGATGATTTCAATGAGTTTCAGGCCTAAAAACCGTTAAATGTCCATTTTGCAAGGCGGCGAGAAAAATACGCTGCACGGATGCCACACGGATTGCATACGGATGCTTTCATGTGCAAAATACGCAGCCGCACCCTGACAAAGGATGAAATACTGATTATTGTGCCGGCAACATTTTGGCGTATTACGCTCGTACAATACAGTCCGTATTCTTGTACGGTGAGTGTGACGCCGGCCTAATAGCCCTCTGTGTCTGTATTGTTACATACTTGAGCTGATAACCGGTTCATGCAGCACTATATGAACACCCGATTCTTACACTTTGGCTGGTCCGAACAACGGAAGCAATTGTTACCATCTACTTTCCGTGTCTCCCCTTTTCCTCATAGATTGTAAGCTTGCGAGCAGGGCCCTTATTCCTCTTGGCATCTGTTTTGATCTATTACAAATTCCAAAGATATCCTGATAGGGAATCTAGATTGTGAGCCCCATCGGTGACAGCGACGATAATGTGTGCAAACTGTAAAGCGCTGCGGAATATGTTAGCGCTATATAAAAATAAAGATTATTATTATTATGTGTATATTGTTATGCTGTAAAGTCTATTGTCTGTACAAATCCCCTCTAAAATGTAAAGTACTGCAGAATATGTCGACACTATAGAAATAAAACTATTATTATTATTATTATTAATGTACAGTATTACCTGTACATTAAACACTAGTTAGCAGAAGGAATCAGAAATAGAAGTGGCACTCCAACCCGGTAAAAAAATTGAAAAAACCTTATTTAAGGCATGTTAGTCATGTTTAAAAACAGAATAAACACTTGACACGTTTCTAGCATGTACACAGCGCCCTTAGTCATAGGAATTTTTTACCGGGTTGGAGTGCCACTTCTATTCCTTTTTCCTTCTGCTAACTACTGTGCTCACTAGCGGAATCTGGCACCCACCTGTGTTTTCCTTGATTGGACCCAGCCTCATTTGGTCGTATGTTTGGATCACGTGTCAAGCTCCCACACCACTTTCTCCTACATTACACATTATACACAGAGCTCTTGTGCATGATGTCACTGGTGATCCTGTATTACCTGTACCCTGACACTGTATACAGCGCTCCTGTTTATAATGTCACTGCTGATCGCTGTATTACCTGTACACTGACACTACACACTATACTGTACACTATACACTCCTGTGTATAATGTCACTGGTGGTGATAACAGTGTTGTTAGTATTTTTGTCACGACCCACAAGGGTCCGTCCAGTGGACAGCACAACAAACACCAACAACGGGGATGGAAAAAGGGAGAGGAGGGCCTTAACAATATGGAACGAGGGATGGGGCATTTCATAACACAGCCTGTACCTATTCCTAAGCTCCCCTAACACTCTATGCAGGTCCTTTCCCCCGCCGCCGCCACATACCTAGTCCCTAGCTGTCACTATACGCTGGCCTAGCCTCACCACTGTAGATGGTGTAAACACAAGAGGTAGTGACAAGCACGAGACAGACAAAGACAGGGAATAAGAAAACTTAGCTTTCAAGCTTCTGCTGCAGCTCCTCACAGCAAAGGATATGGAACCAGTACCTCAATCAACTGGCACCAGAGAGCTCCCAACTCATTGGCTGGTCTTCAGAAAAAACTCTATCACCAACAGTCAGCTGATGTGTCAGGTGACTATTTAAAGGATGGTAAGAGTGGTCACCACCCACATCAGCTGACTAGCAACAAAGCCGCTGCCAGCAAGGAACCTGACATTATCCCTTGCTGGTCTGAAAGGAAAAAAGCTACATTTAAATGATAGCGGAACCAAAGCTGCCACAAATCCTAAAATGAATGGTGACAATTTTGGTTTTCATTCATAATCAGTATTGCAATATTTGGTCACTATTGTGGCTGACAGTGTCTTCGCGTGTATGTCACACTTCCTATGAGTCACAGTCAGAAGAAGAGTGACTTACACGCGAAGAGACTGTCAGTCACAATGTCTCCACAATCTTTGTTTGGAACCAAAAAAAAAAAAAAAAAACACTTATGTTAACTTGCAGTGGTAAGTGCCCCATTTTCTCCTTTCTCCTTCGGATGCCTGTTTAATAAAATGCATTTGCTTGCTAGGTTAATGGTTAGAAAGAATCTTAATCAAGCTGCACAACCCCTTACAACTTGTTATATTACATGTTTTTTTTATAATAATATGCATTTGCTATTGTTTGATGTTTTCATATGTACATTTGTAACCTAGACATTTTTCTCAAGAACAATAATTTTATTCAAACGTTATTTTTCAGGTTTAAAAAAAACTGTCATAAATTTGATACAGTTGCATCCATCCAACTGTCTATATAATTAATCTAGCTTGATTTTAGGGAGCTGGCACAAACATGCACAGTTGGTATGGCTTAAGGACATCTGTAAAATGCAAGTTACATTATCAAAGGTGTTAAATCACATTGATTAAATCATTGATTCATATAGGTAAAAAAATCTGTTTTGCAAGTAAAATGTTAACCTTTATTATTAATAAAACTATAAATCATATTGTAAGAAAAGCTGGTGTCATGGTAAATAGCAACAGAAAATGTTTAATGCAAAATGTTAAAGTGCAAAACTCTGTTTTGATGGGAAAAAGCACAATAGATTTTTCGAAATGTTATGGAAAAAGTCCTCCCTGGAAAGGAGGGAAGCCATACTTCCAGTGATACCTCAGTAACGGCACTGTGATTTTGATATTAGCTAACCAGAGGTACCCATCTGTGGATAGATTTGGTTCAGTGTGTTGGACATCATCAGCACACAGTTGGGTTCTGATTGCGAGATGCCTCTTTAACAGATCTATTAAAATAGGGCTTCTCATTATGGAAACAAAGCAAAAGGTAAAGAAAATGTCCATGTGAAAAGTAGACAAATAAAGCTGAGTTCAAACAATTGTGAAAATCATCGTGAAAAAATGGATGACTTTTCACTTATACCATATTATGTATGTGCTAAAATCACATGTCTATGTGGTGTACATTTTTTATTTTTTACATCCGTATGCCATGCATTATGTTCCCAATAAAATTCAGTTTCTTGCATACTTTTTTTTTATGGATCCATTAAAAATGGATGCCATACTGACTGTAAGGTCACCATTTTTGTGCACCTATTTAGTTTAATTGCAGAGTCTCAGCCACAAATAGGATTTAACTAGTTTATAGTGAGATTTTTTTTACTATGTGGAAAAAAATGTACATCTGAATTATGCTATTGGCCAAAATGATCTGCGCTGACTGAATACATGTGTCTGAACTCAGACTAAGTCTCCTTATAAACATAAATAAACAATGGAGTTTGTGGTATAATTTTTTATGTAAATTTAAAGAAACATTCCCACTAACTTTTTTATGCATTAAATGTGTGTATATGTGCATGTAATGTAATGTAAGTGTGGTGATATATTCGCCTACCACTGTTTTCGCCGATGTCCAATGCCGTTCTTTTGCTCTTCTAAGTGACGTCACCACAATTGAGACTATCATTTTACACTCTGTGTGAACCAGAAGTCTCTTTTATAATGAAACCTGTGAGAGAACAGATTCCATTTTGTTTCTGTGATCTCCATCGTGTCTTATAACCCTTATGTAATGGTGATGAAGTAACACTGATGGGCAGAGAAGTTTCCCATTGCTGTTCACATCCCTAAAGTTCCTATTAGTTCATAGTTAGGCAGGAATTTTTCCTTTGTCCATGACACTATGTAATGTGCTTTATTATTATTTTTATCCAACTGCCTCCAGCTCGATTCCAAGTCTTGTTGACTTGATGGATGAATGATCTGTGGCAGCATCGATCTTGTGCAAACCTAGGTAGGACCATCAGGGTCTTCTTGGATGTTATCTTGTTTGTATCAAGCTATCGGGTTGCCTTGTTCCCTCTAGTCTTCCAACCATGATGTCCTTCTCCACTGATTGCTCTCTTCACAAGATGTGTCTAAAGTAAGCAAATCGTAGCTAGTTGATTTTTGCTTCCTTTGACATGTTTGGGTTGGTTTGTTTCAAAATTGATTTGTTTGTTCTTTTTGCCATCCACAGAATTGATAACATCCTTCTATAATGTAAGAAAGTGACAAGGACAGTCACGTGCTTCCCCCTTGATTAGAAAAACAGTCATAACCTGTGTACACTATAAAGTGTTTTATATTGCATAGAACCTTATAGGCATCAAAGTACACAGTTAATGTATTGCTATAATATGTAGATGACTCAATGTGTTCTGATAAATGTATTAGTTATAGGGAAAGGATAAGATTGGCACATAGGACATAGGTTAAGATGTAGCTATAAGATAGGATTGGGTATAGTGCAGTGGTTGGCACAATAAGTTCAAGATGTAGACAGGTTTAGGATAGAAACAGTTAATGTGTTCAGCAGCAGCTCCAGTTTGGGAAGGGAAAGGGTAGTTATATGGGAAAGCATTTCCTGGTTTAGTCAGATAGAGATGAGATGTTAGATTATATAGAAGGACTCCCTCAGTAGATTCCAGGGCCAAAGGGCCATGATGCAGAGGAAAGTCCCATCCTTTGGGCAGCATGTGGATGGCTTTAATGGATCTTACGAGGACGTCTGGGGCTTACAGCCTGAATTAGGTAGAAAAGAGAATGCCTTATTCACCTTCCACAACTGGAAGCCAGATGGGGAACTACATCAAAATGGCGAGTTGGGACCCATGAAAGCTGAGGAGTCGGACAGAGTATCTCAGGGGCAATGGGTGCCAGGCATGAAATTGATAACTCAGGCTGAAAAAGACATGACTGTAACATTGTACTGTGCTGTGACTAAGATGTAAATTAGACTGTTCAGTTAAGTTCATTTGTTTGAAAAGGATCAAGTGTCTCCTGCTCAATGTGCGGCTGATCCAGGATCTGGGAATGTGGAGTCAGCGATGCCTTCCAGCCAAACCATGAGTGTAATCCGGTTCACATAATAGCAAGGGAGATAGGACATAATTTACTTGTGGGGTGACAGGGTGTGTGAACACATCAGCCCCTCACCCATGACTACCGCCATGCACACCTTACAACTCTTCTCCAGCACCACATTTCATAGCCTTGGATTCTTCTTCTGTTTTGCATCCATATGTTACTACAGAAAAAAACAGACTATGTATGAGCTATTTCTTTGCCAACAGTGAAAAGTTCCTAGATTTGAAGACCTTTTCCAGTGACGTCTGTTAGGGTATGCGGAATGCACCAAATATAAGATGTAGAGAGGTGCGTTCACAGCCCGGGGTCCACTGTTCAGGCAGAGCCTGCCGCTAGTAAAATGGCGTAAGTAGCGAACTCTGTTATCCCGCAAAGTCGCTAAAATAAACGCCGTAGCGCGCTGTGGCAGTTAATGCGAACTCTGTTAATCCACAGAGCCGCTAGCGGAAATGCCGCATCGCTATATGGCGATATAAGCGAACTCTTTTACACCACAGAGTCGCTGAGGTAAAGACGCAGAGATAGGTACTGTGTCCTATTAACCCCACAGGATACACAGATAACTGCTGTGCGGATAGCAGTCCGTAATCATGCAGACAGCAACGCAATCAAGCAATCTCCTCACCGAAGAAGCCGGTATTCTAGGGGCTTATTTCAGCCAAGCCCTGACCACGTGCACCCAAATCTCCTCACCGGAGGTGCCGGTATTCTAGGGGCTTATTTCAGCCGAGCCCTAACCACATGCGTACATGATCACACTGGCGCAAAGCACATAATGCAATTGATCCTAGCGCACGGCCGTGCGGTAAGGACAACCTTTTATAGCAGCCACGAGAAAAAGACCTTCCAGTAAGGACCAATGGGAGGCTACTTCAGAACATCAACAGCCAGAGGACCTTCCTGAAGGACCAATAGGAGTGGCAGCTGTGTCTGAGCATGTGACCCCTGATCTCCAATGGGAGATCTCGCCCTGGGCATGCTCAGACGAAGCAAGAAAGGACTTAGACCTAAAGACGTCTGCTCGCCGCTGACCAGTACTAGCTATAATAGCAGAAGCTGAAGAGGCAGCAGCAAGTCTCTGCACAGCATTAGACCGTGCGAGACGCTGGGACCGACGTCATTGCTGAGCAGGCTCCACTGCGGCCGGAGATGGATGGGGGACTGCAGCGGGACTGGTTCGAGACTCCCCTTGTGCAGCAGCGAGAACTTGAACCCTAACACATAGCCATGCATGCAAGGATGGGGATGAGATGGCCATGCATACCAGGATGGGTATGAGGAACCATGCATACAAGTATAGGATGAGATGGCCATGCATACAAGGATGGGGATGAGAGGGCCGTGCATGCAAGGATAGGGATGAGGAACCATGCATACCAGGATAGTGATGAGGGGACAATGCATACCCGGCTTACACTCGAGTCAGTAAGTTTTCCCCAGTTTTTCGTGGCAAAATTAGGCACCTCGGCTCATACTCAGGTCGGCTTATACACGAGTATATATGGTAAATTTGCTCCTTTGTCAGGGTTATCTAAGGGCTCATACTCACTGGCGAGAAATACGGATAAGTACAATCCGATAAAAAATTGGATTGCTCTTGGACCAATGATATTCAATAGGTGACATCTCATTTGCGATTCAGCCGAAATCGGACTGAGAAAAAAATCGCAGCATGCTGCGATTTGCTGCGATTCTCGGATGAGACTTGCCAATACAAGTCAATGGGTGTGAGAAAAAAATCGGACAGAACTCGCACCATGCGAGTGCTGTCCAATTTTTACGTACCAGTGTCCTTTGAAACACTGGCAATTCATGTCTGGCTGTACAGTAAAATCGCACTGACATGTTTAATAAAGAATGGAAAGAATATATATACACATAGAATACATATATATATATATATATACATGTCATTGTGACACATATATACAGTATATATATTTATAGTTCATACACTTCTACATAGCAGAATAGCCGATAATTCAATTGCCAGCATCTGTAAAATCATTACAGAACCCGACATGAAATGACTCATGGTTTACATACAGTAAACCATTTCATTTAATTTAGTTTTAATATTTGGTTTTGACTAATAATTAGATGAGTGTATGTGTGCAAAATTTTGGACATGTAGGTGTTAATTTAACGTGTAAATTCGTTGTAAAAAAATGCTTGGGCTCCAGCAGAATTTTCTCCACCAGACAGGGAAAGCCAGTGACTCAGGACAGATATTAATAGCCTTGAGAGGGACCATTGTTTTTGGGCCCCCCGTGGCTACTAACATCTGGCCCCAGCCACTGCAGAAAAGGCACATCTATTATTAGATGCGCCTTTTCTGGCACTAAAGGGTATGCCACACTAAACGAGATCGCTAACGAGATCGCTAAAACGTCACTATTTAGCGATCTCGTTGGTGACCTCATTGTGTGTGGCATGTAGCAACGATGTGGCCCCTGCTGTGATGTCGCTGATCATTAACTAGCGTTCTGGACCGTTTTTTGATCGTTGGCGTCCCGCTGGTGAGCCTATATTGCTGTGTTTGGCACCTTTTGCGAACGACGAGCGACCTCGTTTGTGACGCATATGACCGGCGCAGGCGGGACTAGGGTTTTTAGCGTCACGGAGTGAATCACAATATCTGTAAGTTCTCTTTTGCGTCACAGAGAGGATCGCAGAAGTTGCAAAGCAGGCTAGCAGGACGCAGAGAGCAGGAGCGATGCTGGAAATTCCTATGAATCAGAAGCGCTCAGTACATGCTAATGACATCCTAACGACCGCCAAAGTCGTTAAAGAGATCGCTGACCGCTGATGTGTCGTTTATGAGATCTCCTGTTTGGCAGCTACTAGCGACCTAAAAGAGATCACACCAACGATCTTGTTAGCTTGCGTCGTTATCGTGATCGCTAACGAGATCGTTAAGTGTGGCAGTACCTTTAGCCCCTCTACTCCCATTGCCTTTAGTGGTGGCTCATGGGTTAATAAGTGGTTAATGTCACCTTGCTATTGAAAGGCTAATCCAGGTTAATAATGGAGAGTTGTCAATTAGACAACTCTCCATTATTAATCCTATAGCAGTAAAGGGTTAAAAAAACACACACAAATTAATTAAAAATTATTTTAATGAAATAATTACACATAGATTTTGACCAAATTTTATTATACTGCCAATCCATCTGAATCCCTTGTTCTCCTGTAATAAAAAAAAAAAAGCAACAATATCCATACCTCTCCGCCATTCAGTCAGGTCCTGCAATCCATCACAAGGGGTTAACTAGTTTTCAGCAGGGACCCGTGCTAATGCTACCGTCCCTGCTGTAAACCACTGCAGAATGAATTAATTCATGTCTGCGCAGGCTCCCGGCTGACCGGAGATGAACTGATTAGTGTGGGAAAGTTAATTTTTTCCCACGCTATCGAGTTCATTTCAGGTCAGCCAGGGACTCTGCGCAGCCTCACTGACTACCACTGACATCACTGAGGCTGTGCGGAGTCCCCGGCTGACCTGAGGTGATCTGACAACGTGGGAAAAAATTAATTAACTTTCCCACGCTAATCAGTTCATCTCCGGTCAGGCGACTGGTCAGTGCCTTTCATTCGAGATTTTCTGTTAAGCCTGGGGTTCCAGGGCCCCCCTAGAAAGAGGGTACTGTCACGGCTTCATCTTCATTGTGTCCTAAGGGCAATGTGAGTGACGGCTCGAGTGGATTAACCCTTCTGCTCTTGACACTCTCTGACTGCAGGTACCTGACCCTGAAATAGGCATCTGACCTTACGTTTTTCTTACTCCCTTGTCTTGTCGTACCATTCTAGTATTTGACCCCAGACTGTTACCTTTCTATGCATTTGTTTTGCCCTCTGTACCACAAGCCCTCCTGGTATCAGACATCGGACCACCTGACTACCCTGTCTCAAGGCTTGTCCGTGAGTAGTGACTCAGCGTTACATGCATACTTTGCTTCATAAGAAGTGAGAGTGCAATAAACCTCAGCAACGAGAAACATCCTTGTGCAAAGTGGTCTAAACAACCTTTCGCCCCCCGCCGGTTATCTCGAATACGAGATAGACTTGCTGCAAGCTTTTCTATACGTTGTTTGTTTATGTGTGGTGTTTGCATTTCACTCTTGCCGAATTCCTTCTTCATTTATTAACAATGCAGATACAGTTTGGAGTAGTGTGTTTTCAGTCTGAAAACTTATAGGAAACTGAGTCCTTAAAGAGGTGCCATAGTGAGTTTCTAAAGAAGTTTAGAGGTCAAAATTCGTCATCCAAACTGAGTAATTAAGTCTTCTTTGATCACAGACTAATCAAGCAATCTACAAAGGACTGTGGCCAACAAGATCGCCTGATTTAGCACCACAAGATTTTTTTCTGGGGTAGGGGCATTTGAAAGATCAGGTATATAGTACCAAGCCATGAACATCACAGGCACTCCGAGAGAACATACAGCGGGAAATTCAGACTATGACCCCAGACATCCTGTGGAATACATTCAACAATATGGAATGATGCATGCAGGCGTGCTTGGATGCGAACAGTGGACATTTTCAACACCTGCTTTAAAACATCAGTTTCTCATGAACTAAGGTATGTACTGTACAAATTTCAGTACGATTGATCGACTATTTTAGAAGTTACAAAAATTTTTCAGGGTAAAGTAGAAAGTGAAATCACTCTGTACTATGGAGAAAACTATGGTAAAGATTACAAAAAGCCCTGCTGACTTAATAAAATTAGTGATTTATTAAAAGTGAGTCCTAATCCAGTCTTAACCAATTCCTCTAATAGCACAGACTTTTCATGTTTTTATAAAAACATCCCAATTACGACACAAAAATAAGTGCATCTTTGGCTCCTGCACTCTGATGATTCTTACTCCCAGCTGCTTGCACAGACACAGCAATAGGAGTGAAAAGTTTGAGTGTGTGCTGCTAGACTGTTAACACTGTACATTGCACATAAGTTATAGTAAAAGCATGTAAGAAGTTTGATAGAGATCACACCCTCTGTCACTCCAACAAATGTTTTTAAATGTTTAAAAATTGTAAAAGAAATCATAAATAATGTTTTTCAGAATAAAATGTCATTTAAACGCCTTCCCGCTGGATAGTTTATATAGGCTAAAAAAAAAAAAACTTAAAAGGGTTGTCTGGGCTTTCTGTATACTTTCTTTGTGTACCTAGGATGCAGAATGCTGTCAGTTTGTAATATACTCCTTGTCAGCATTCTGCATGATGTCCTAGATAGCACACCTAGTCATGTGAGTAGCTCTCTTCTGATTCTGGAGGAGCTGCTCACTCCTGGACTACAGTTTTTCTGACGAGGCTGAAGTTGGTTTCTTATTCGTCCAGTTTCTTAGGGTATGTTTCCAAGGTCAGGAAACATTCCGGATTAGCTGCGTGTTTGACGCTGTGCGTCTAGAAATCCCGTCTCCACTATGCTGTAAAACACGCAGGCGGAAGACCTGCGTTTCCGGACATGCGGCACGTCTTTTCAGACCGCAGCATGTCCAAGCCCGTTGCGGCGACGCTTCGTCGCCGCAACGGAAATAACACAGGACTATGCAGCCCTGCGATCATTCCGCATGTGTTCCGGAGGTGTCCGGAACACATCCGGAATGAGCGCACGTCAAAAAGGGGGCGGGGCTTAGTACAGAGCGGAATTTCCGCTCCGTCAAATGCGCTGTGGTTCCGGACCGTGGAACCACAGCCTTATTCAGCAATTTTTTTTTTCTGGCTTTTATAGGTTTAACAACAAAAAATAAGCATCACAACAATAAAAAACAATGCAGCGAGGTGCCCCGATGTGAATACGCTTAAAATCAGCACCAAAAATTATAAAACTGGCACAAAAATGGAAATCAAAGTGGGCACCATGTTGCACAGCTTCTGAATCCACACCTTTGCAGAGGAAACTTCACAGAGCAAGTTGCATGGGATAATAAGCGTTTACTTCTCTGAACACGAGGTAAAAGAATAATGCACAGTCATTACAGCATTGCATCAGGTAACAGCAACAAAACGAAAGTGAAACTAAACAAGAGACTAATTCTTATACAATACATTAAAGAAGGAAACATTACACAACATCGCCATCTACTGTCAGGTCAGCAGAAAGTCCTCCTTTTACTTATAATATAGAAGTCCTAATCTGTTGCATATGACAACACCCTTTCTCAACAGTAAGGACTTATTCAATCAAACTCAACTTTTTTATTAGTCTCTGATGTTTATCAGCATTCAACGCCTTTGTGAAAATGTCTGCTGTCATTTCTTCAGTAGGACAATACTCCAACTTCAATACTCCTTGGTCCTCTTTGAGTTTTGTTGGTTGCAAGTGTGATTGTCCTAATTCTGTCAACAATTGTCTTAACCACAGTACTTCTTGTCTTTCTATCTGTATTCCTAGGAACTGTTTTACATTTCCTAAGTCTTTGATTTCAAAATGTTGCTTCAGGATTTTTAGAATGTTTTCTTTATCCCTTTCTTGTTTAAAACAAATCAAAATGTCGTCTACATATATGAGTACATAAATCCATCTATTACTCAACCTTTTTGTGTACAAGCTTGGATCAGCTTTGCTTCTTTGAAATTTTTCATTTGTTAATACTTCTGTGATTTTGTCATTCCACGCTTTAGCTGCTTGTTTTAAACCATATATGCTTTTCTGTAGTTTGCAAACTTTGTTTGGATTTCTTTCATCTTTGAATCCTGGAGGTTGTTCCATGTAAATGTCTTCTGTTAAATCTCCATTCAAAAAAGCTGTCTTTACATCCAGATGTCTTAGTTCCATCTTTTCCATTGCTGCAACTGTAAGTAAAGTTCTTATTGTAGTGTGTTTGACAACTGGGGCAAATGTTTCATCATAGTCTTCTCCATATTTTTGAGAATACCCTTTAGCTACGAGTCTTGCTCGATATCTTTCAGGTGTGCCATCTGTTTGGTATTTTACTTTAAAAATCCATTTACATCCTATGGCTTTTCTTCCTTCTGGCAAATCTGTTTGTGTCCATGTATTTGAATCATGCATGGATTTAATTTCTGTTTCTGTTGCTTCTATCCATTTATTAGCTTCTTCTTCAGGAAGTTTAGATATGTCTTCCCAAGAGGCAGGTTCATAGATTTTTCTTATACTTGTCTTGTATGAGAGACATTTTGGTGGTTTACCTTTGTTCTCTCTTATTGAACGTCTTGGTTCTGTGTCTGTTTGTAGTTGTGATTCTTCACTTTCAGTATTTTGTTCTTCATTCATTTCTACTTCTTTCTCATCAGATATTTCTTCAGTTATGTCACTATTGTTTTTCTCATTTTTTGTTTCAACTGAAATCATAATGTCTTCATTTAAATCTTCAATGAATGTCACACTGTTACTCACTGTAACTCTGTCTGTTTTGGGATCTAGGATTCTACTGGGGCTGCTGTGACAGTGTGGACCGGTTGATTTAGTATGGGTATGTGTCACCATTAGGTTTTTATCTTGATTTTTATGGTCTTCAGCTGCACATGCACTTTGAGATGGTCATTGTTTACCATTTATGCTGTCTGATCCATTATTTGTAATATGTATATCACATACGCCATATGCCGGTATCTACTCCTTCTGTCACCTATTGTGCACAACATTTTTGGTTATTCCTTTCCTCTGTATGTTTATATTTAATATGTTATGTCACTGTGACTTCAATAAATTTGATACTATTTTCGTATACATCTCTTTGTGAGCGGTGTGCTTTGGATACTCTGTATCCTAATTGTGGCAATTGTATGGTTACACACCCCTATTCATTCATGCACCCCTTGGAATTCCCTATATGTTGAAGGTCCCTTTGGTATGTGCATAATATGTTGTTGGACATTTTTTTGGTTCTATATCCTTTGCAGTTTTCACTATATCCAACGAATATTCCTTCCATGGATCTGTTTTGAAGTTTGGAAAGTTTTTCTGCTGGAAGGAATATAAAAACTTTACATCCAAAAACTTTTAAATCATTGACACTTGGTTTCATACCTTGCCACAGTTCATATGGAGTTTTCTTCAGTTTTCTGGAAAAAAGTCGGTTCTGTAGATATGTAGCTGTCATTGCTGCCTCACCCCAATATTTCTCTGGTAGTTTAGAATCTGTCAGCATACATCTCATCATTTCTGTTAGAGTTCTGTTTTTCCTTTCTGCTACTCCATTTTGTTCAGGTGTGTATGGAACAGTTTTCTGATGTTCTATTCCATTTTGTCTTAAGTAGTCTTCTATTCTGTGACCTGTAATTCACCTCCATTATCACTTCTGATGACAATTGGCTTCCTTTGAAATTTGTTACTTGATCTTGTTACATAGTCTACAAGTTTATCAAAAACTTCACTTTTGTTCTTAATTAAGTATGTGACTGTGTATCTTGAGTAGTCGTCTATAAAAGTCAACATGCATCTATTGCTCCTGATGTAGTCACTTTCATGGGTCCACATACGTCAGTATGTACCAAATCAAGTGGTCTTTCACTTTTCATCTCACTTTCTTTTGGAATAGATATCCTTGTGGCTTTGGATTTTATACAACATTCACATCTTATGGTAATTGAGCAATCTGATATCTTTAAATCTTTTGTCAATTCTTTTCTCTGTAGTTCCCTTATACTGTCCGGGTGTCTATGTCCTAGACGTCTATGCCACATGTGAATACAGTTTTTGTGATCATGTGTACATACCTTCATCTGTTCCTTTGGTTTGTCAAAATGATATAATTGTTCATCTGCCTTGACTTAGTTATCAACTTGTTTCCTGCAATAATTGCACACTCATTATCTTTGAATTTTACTGTAAGTCCTTTTGCTGTTAAACGTTTCACAGATAATAATCCGCCTTCCAATTTTGGAACATACAACACATCCTGTACAAGTATCTTTGAATCTTGTCCGAACTTGTTTGAACAATTTAGCATACCTTGTCCGATACCTTCTGCGGTTATTTTGCTTCCATCTGCAAGATAAATGGCTTCTTTCTTATTTAAATCAAGATCAGTAAAGAAATTCTTGTCACTTGTCATATGACTCGTTGCTCCTGAATCAATAAACCAACCAAGTGATGATTTCTTATCAGTTACTTTAAATGTGCCATTCCAATTATTTTCACATGAATCAGAAATTGTGTTTTTCACTTTCTGTATATTATCTTTATGGTGTAATTTCTTTTGTTCTGCTTTCCATATAGTACAGTCTTTCTTTAAATGACCTTTTTTCTTACATCTGAAGCATTCTCTTGTCTCTTTATTATAGGGTTTTTTTAAGTTCTGTAGCTTTAAGAGCATTTCCATTATCTTTTTCAGTAGAAGAATCATTTGTTTGCTCTTTCCTTCTCTGATATTCATCTATGAGTCTGGTTTTCACAAACTCCAATGTAATGTCAGTTTCTGGTCTTGTCTCTAGTGCATTTATTAAAGCTGTAAATGAATCTGGTAAACTGCACAATAAAATTGCTGCTATATGGCTTTCCTTAATATCTTCACCAATAAATCTTAGCTGTAATATCACTTCCATAATAGAGAATATATGCTTCTGCATGTCACTGTCTGCATTTAGTCTCATACTGTACAGCTTTCTTAGTAGAAATAACTTGTGATTTAAGCTGGGTCTCTCATATAGCTTTCTTAATTGTTCCCAAATTCCTTTCGCTGTTTCTTCATTTCTTATATGTATTAATTGAGCATCATCCACTAATAAGCTGATGGTAGCTCTCGCTTGTCTATTTTTCCTATCCCATGTCTGATTATCTTCATCAGGTCTATCTGTAGTAATTACTTCCCATAAATCATCTTTAGACAATAACATCTCTACTTTGAACTTCCATAGCTAATAGTTCTCATCATTCAGTTTAGCTACTGTGAATTTTAGCTCTGTGCTATTCATCATTTTTAACTTATCTTACTTGTTTGGAGAGACTTGCACTGAAGATTTTTTCTGCATTCACCAGGGTCTTGCTGAGTTCCAGTGTCCTGGGTATCTCGTATTCTTGGTGTCCTGGGATCTGTGGTGTCTGGATTCTCTGTATCTGGGTGCCTGGGTCTGGGTGTCTGGGTGCCTGGGTGTCTGGGCCCATAACCTGTTGCACACCTTTGCAGAGGAAACTTCACAGAGCAAGTTGCATGGGATAACAAGCGTTTACTTCTCTGAACACGAGGTAAAAGAATAATGCACAGTCATTACAGCATTGCATCAGGTAACAGCAACAAAACGAAAGTGAAACTAAACAAGAGACTAATTCTTATACAATACATTAAAGAAGGAAACATTACACAACATCGCCATCTACTGTCAGGTCAGCATAAAGTCCTCCTTTTACTTATAATATAGAAGTCCTAATCTGTTGCATATGACAACACACCAAAGGGCATTAATGAAAGGGTTAAATGACTTTGGGCCACTGATATCATACTGCAGACATATAGAACAGGGAGCCCCACATCAAACCCATGTCTCTCTAGCCTGGCCCAAAAGGGTTCTGGGCATCAGAATGGGCATCAAAGTGGGCACACAGTCAATTTTTACAGGTTTGAATAAGTAACTGATGTTTTTACGGGGTTAAACGACTTTGGGCCACTGATCTCACACTATGAATACACAGATAGTGATGCTCCGCATCAAACCCAGGTCCCTCCAGCCTGGCCCAAATGGGTTCTGGGCATCAGAATTGGCATCAAAGTGGGCCGATTTTCACAGATTTGAATAAGTAACTGATGTTTTTAAGACGAACTGCAGAAGGAAGGATCCAGTGGAATAGAAGGCAGATCAACACTTTTCGACTAGAAGAGTCTTTGTCATGATCTTGACAAAAACTCTTCTAGTCGAAACCCGTTGATCTATAATACGAGCTTCACACCTGACTTTTGTGCCTCGTTATATTTTTATTTTTTACTGGAATAAAAATTACATTTTAGCTGCCTTCTATTCCGCTGGATCCTTCCTTCTGCAGTTCGTCATGTTTGCTCCTATTGGAACCGTGCTAGACGTTAGCTGGCGGTGAGGAATCTCCACAGTGGTGAGCTGATCTTTCCTTTTGCTTTATGCTTTTAAGGGTTAAATGACTTTTGGCCACTGATGTCACAATAAGAATACACAGATAGTGATGCCCTGCATTAAACCCAGGTCCATCCAGCCTGGCCCAAATGGGTTCTGGGCATCAGAATTGGCATCAAAGTGGGAAAACAGCTGATTTTCACAGGTTTGAATAAGTAACTGATGTTTTTAAGGGGTTAAATGACCTTGGGCCACTGATCTCACACTATGAATGCACAGATAGTGATGCTCTGCATCAAACCCAGGTCCTTTCAGCCTGGCCCAAATGGGTTCTGGGCATCAAAATTGGCCTCAAAGTGGGCACACAGTCGATTTTCACAGATTTGAATAAGTGATGTTTTTAAGAGGTTAAACGACTTTGGACAACTGATCTCACACCATGAGTATACAGATAGTGAAACCCTGCATCAAACCCAGGTCCCTCCTGCCTGGCCCAAATGGGTTCTGGGCATCAGAATTGGCATCAAAGTGGGCAAACAGACAATTTTCACAGATTTGAGTAAGTAACTGATGTTTTTAAGGCGTTAAAGGGAATCAGTCACCCCAATTTTGCCATATCAACTAAAGATATGGCTGAATAGTGCGTTCCATAACAAAGCTATCGGTATTTAACTTATATCATGATACCCCCGTTTTCATATCAAAATACCTTAGTAAAGTTCGTATTTGGCGCTGTCAATCAGGGCGGTCAGGTCAGGAGGGCGGCGTTTTCTATGTCCTCCCCCCCGGTCCCCGGCATCACTTGCGTAGAGCCGTCTGTGAATCCCACAGACGGCGTTCGGCTTCCGAAATTGCGCATTTCAAATTCGGCCCCGCGCATGAGCAGTGTGCTTTGCCCAACAGTGGGCAAAGCATAAAATCATTACAGCGCATGTGAGTCGCCCTCCAGAGTAATGGGAACTCGGATCTGAGCCTATAGACTTCTATGGGGGATGTCACGGCAACACAGCTCAGTCCGTGGCTCTGGTTCTCACCCTTTAATGTGGGATATTTACAGGGGAATTGAATGTTGGTATGGGGATTCGTGATGCCACCTGTGGTACCTGGTCAGGGTGACCAGCGCTGCAGTGCAGATCCACTGAAGGGTTGGTGTTGTGCAGCTATAGGTGTTAAGCCTCCCACAGGTGAGGCTGAGTCCTTCAGGGCAGATAGTTATAAGGGGAAGCAGGACAGAGGGGAACCCGGCAGTTAGAGGTCAAAAATAGGACACACACACAAAAGTCACTTTGGTACCTTTACTGAAGATGTTGCAGGCACACCCTGGAGCACTGTAGGGTGAAGGGTGCACATTCAGAGTTCCCCACTGAGTAGGTGTGTGGCCTCCTGTTCCTTGCCTTTCTGCAATGAAGTCCTGGCCTGCATGTAGCTGGGCTTAACTTAGTCTCCGTTTTGTACCTGACTGACCTTGTGATTGGACCTTCTCTGAAAGGACAGGGTCTCTGTTGGCGGATCCTGCCGGACTGCGTCCTCCTGATCCTGCTACGTATCAGCTCTGTGGTACTCCTGGGACTTGTAGTCCTCCAGGAACTCCGGTGTTCTCCTAATGGGTCGTGGAGATCCCTATAGGATCGGACCCCAGCGTCCGGTAAATACTTGTTGAGGTGAGCTACAAAGGCTCCTCTGCCTCTTTCACTTCTCTTTCCACTCGCCTTCGGCCTACCCGGGCCCTCACACGATTACACACACGGGCAGTTGGTGGGCCGCCTCTTCGCTGCTCTCTGAGCGTCGGCACGCTCCTGGCTCTCAACTTGAGCTCTGGAGTCCCTTGCTGCAAACTCCACTTGTCTGCTCTGTCTGCAGACTACTCGCTTGTTTCAGCTCTGACCAGACTGGAGTGGATTCAGTTCCACTTTACTAGCCTCCACTTTGCTGAACTGAACTGCTCTGCAGTCTCTCTAATCTGACTGAACTTCACTTTACTGCAGACTGCAGCCTTCAGACTGACTGACTGAGCTGAGCTGACTGAGCTAACTGAGCTCTCTTTCCTGTCTTCACCCTCCTTTTGTATCACTATCGGAGCTCCCTCTGGTGGTCTTAGGGATGGGTGAAGGTGTGTGAATGTATATTGCGACCTCTAGTGGTGAATTCCTTCTGCGCACCCTTCTGGGAGATATGAATCCAGACGCAGATGGGCTCCACATTCCCCCCTAGTAGAACTCAGCACTCTGGGGCTGAAATACAAAACACATAACAATAAACATTGTACAACTATATAACTCTTCCCTTACGGGAGGTGAGGATCTTGAACTGTTGCATAACAGGTAACATATATAACTATATACAGTGGTAAAAGCAATGAGGAAATGAGCAACCGCAAAAGTCCTAGTCTCTTTTGGAAAAAGACTGCTCAAAGGTAGTGGGAACAAGTAAAAATAATGTCCATTTACTTGTTTTGGTAACCAAAAAGAAAAACAAATTAATAAATAACGGTTAAGACATAATGTAAGCAGCAATATCTACATTTATGTACAATGACCCTAAGCAATTATTTACATTTATTAGGTCTTACTCTCTGTACCTAACAGGTAATTGTCCCTTTGTTATGCGTACTGACCTACGTGGTGTAGTGAAAGGTGAGGTGTCAGTTAACCTGTCTGTCCTGCATGCAGGTAAATTGTAGTATTGCCTTAACCTCTCCAGGGATCTGGCAAGTATACTTTCAGCTGGTTGATCCGGTTCTGTCTCAGCAAGGGACTCTTCTTCCTGTGATTCGGCTTCCTGAGATTCTGTTGGAGCAGGTTCCTCTGGAACTGACTCTACTGCAACAACCGGCTCAACTGGATGTAGAGGTTCTCCTTGTTGTTGATAGAATTGGAGTACGGGAATGATTACAGCTTCTCCAATTCGAGGCCAATCCGCGGGGAAATCTCCTAAGTCAGTATGTATGACTGCTTCGTCACGCTCTTCCTTATTGACAACAGGTTCTTCCTCTTGAAGCTTTAACGGATCCGGACACAACTTTAGGTGATCTCTGGATACAGTTGTTGTCATTCTTCCTCCATCTTTACTAATTATACACGTTTTCTTGTTGTCAAACCTTGAATTCTGTACAATGTACTGTAGGGCTCTCTTTCCCATTGATCGTCGAGTTTGTGCATCCTCCTCTTTCTTTTTAGCACGACTTCACCAGGTGCGAAAGGTTCAGCTGGCACACTTTTGTTGTAGTGATCCTCTTGCTTGTCCCTCACTCGATTGAGACTATCTTCAACACAGGCCTGTACTTTTCTGTACTGTTCCTGTCTGTTATGTCCCAGTCTTCAGTAGTCACATCTGCTTCTGGTTCTACAACACCAAGCTCCAGATCCATGGGCAGCTTTCCTGGTCTTGCCCGCATGAGGTAAGCTGGGGTCCAATTGGTGGAACTCACAAGTATGTGATTGTACAGATCTACCAGATCAGGTAGTAAGTCTGGCCACCGATTCCTCTCCTCGAGTGGTCTTCAGCAGATCAATGACGATGTGATTCATCTTTTCACAGAGACCATTGGTTTGGGGGTGGTACGGTGTGGTTCTTATCTTCTTACATCCATACAGATGGCAGAACTCTTTGAACAATTCGGCCTCATAGGCTGAGCCTTGATCAGTTAGCACCTGCTCAGGATATCCATGGGGTCTGCAGAAGTATGCTTGGAACATCTTTGCTGCTGTCTCTGCCGTCAGATCTTTGACAGGGGCGACCACCAGGAACCTGGAGTAGTGATCCACCATGGTCAGGGCATAGGAGTATCCTGACCGGCTGGGTGACAACTTGACATGGTCCAGGGCCACGATCTCCAAGGGACGAGTCGTCTTGATGGGTTTCAGGGGTGCCTTCTGGCTGCTGTAGTCTTTTCTTCTGAGGCCACAGGGTCCACAGTTCTGGCACCACCTCTCAATGGAGCTGTGCATTCCCACCCAGTAGAAACGACACTTCAACAGGGTCTCCAGCTTCTTCCAGCCAAAGTGCCCCGCTTGATCGTGGTAGGCTTCCAACACCATCTGGATGTCTGCTCTGGGAACTACTATCTGTCAAACCATCTCGTGGGTTCTTGGATTGACGTACCTCCGGCACAGCTTCTCACGATAGACAAACAGCCGGCTTCTCTCATTCCACAGCTGCCTTGCCTGTAGAGACGCATCCTTCTCCAAGGAGGAACCTTATTGAGTTATCAGCTCCTTGATACGGCTGACAACTGGATCACTGTCCTGAGTCTCCTTCCAGCTGTGGTGAGATAAAGGATTTAACGTCTTACCACGCTGCCTCCTGCAGGCTTGTTGCTCGTGGATCATCCCATTCCTGTGAAAGGCAGGTAGTTCAATCTCTTCCAGATCATACACTTCTTCCTCTGTGTCCGATTCATGAGGCATCCTGGATAGGGCATCAGCGTTGGCATTCTTGCGGCCCGCTCTGTACTTGATTGTGAATTGGTAGTTTGACAGCCGAGCCATCCAGCGTTGTTCCATGGCTCCCAGCTTAGCGGTTTCAAGATGCGTCAAGGGGTTATTATCAGTGTAGGCAGTGATCTTGCTGGAGGCTAGGTAGTGCTTAAACCTCTCCGTGATGGCCTAGACCAGTGCCAGGAACTCCAACTTTAAGCTGCTATAGTTCTCGGGGTTCCTCTCGGTCAGGCGGAGCTTCCTGCTTGCATAGGTGATGACTTTCTCCAGGCCATTTTGCTTCTGACTGAGGTCAGCTCCCAATCCTTAAATTGCTGGCATCCGTATACAGCAGGAACGGTTGGCTGTAGTCAGGATAGGCTAAGATATCGTCACCTGTCAGGATCTCCTTCATTTCTTTGAATGCTTCAGCCTGTTCTTTACCCCAGTGGAATGGAGAATTCCTGCTCTTGAGTGACTGTCCCACCAGGAGGTCTGGCAGAGGCGCTGCTTTCTTAGTGTAGTCCTTTACAAACCTCCGGTAGTATCCTGTCAGTCCCAGGAACTGTCGTACCTCTTTGAGGTTCTTCGGCTCCGGCCATTTCTGGATGGCAGTGACCTTCTCGGGGTCTGGCGCTACTCCTTCTGAGATGACAATATGTCCCAGATATTGTACCTTTTGTTTGAGCAGGTGGCACTTTGAAGGCTTCTGTCACGGGTGTGTCGCTGCGAAGATCGTCGCGATTGCACACCCTGACTTCTCACAGCTGAGTTTCTGCTGCCGAGTGTTTTTCGGCAGTGAGAGAGTTAAATTCTCCCTCTCTCTGTGCTGGACAAGACCAGCCTCGCTCAGCTGCAATTAATGTTGCGATAATTGGATTCCTTTAAATACCTGCCTGTCTGCTAGGGAAGTGTCGGTGAAAGCATTCATGCAGACCAGCAGAGCGGATCATATTGAGAAGTCTAAAGCTAAGATTACCTGTTGTGGTTTTCTCCTCTCCTCGCTTTATTATTTATCTCCTTACCCGTTGGTGTTCCCTCTGTAGTGATAGTTTTGTATGCAAGTTGTCTTTTATTTTACCCCTTGTACTGTCTCGTTCGTCTTATACTGTGTGTAGGCAGTTACCTTCCGTTCCCTGTGGTGGTAATCAGGGTCCTTCTCAGGACTAGATTACAGTGGTCAGGGATTCACAGGAGATAGGGTTACGCTGGCGGCCTGGACCTCTATACCATCAACAGTACCTCCAGGTAGAGGGATTAGTCAGGACCCCAGCTTAGGGTCAGCATAGACCCCGGTCCTCCTTTATGCAGAGACAGCGTGACATTTTCACCGACCAATAAAGATTTTCTCCAGTCACCATGGATCCAGTAGTCAGTCTAGCTCGGCAGTTGCAGAGTTTGTCCATGGAGCTGGCGGACATTAAGTCCAAGGTTTTGTACCCCTCGGAGCAGGCCGGACCTGAACCTAAAGTAGCTCTCCCTGACAGATTCACTGGGGGCCGAGACAAGTTTTTTGCTTTCCGGGAGGCATGTAAATTGTACTTTCGGCTGCGACCTCGGTCATCTGGGAGTGAGGAGCAAAGGGTGGGGATTGTCATCTCGCTCCTACAAGGAGACCCCCAATCCTGGGCGTTCGCTCTCCCCCGGGCTCCCCAGCTCTCCAGTCAGTGGATAGGTTTTTTGCAGCTCTGGGTCTTGTATATGATGACCCGGATCGGGTCTCCCTTGCTGAATCTAAGTTACGTAGGATACAGCAGGGAGATCGTCCGGCGGAGGAATTCTGTTCGGAGTTCGGTAGGTGGGCCACGGACACCCAGTGGAATGACCCGGCTCTCAGGAGCCAGTTTTGTCAAGGGTTATCTGACAAATTAAAGGATGTGCTGGCACAGTATGACCCTCCCACGTCACTGGAAGCCGCTATGGCCCTTGCTATTCGTATTGACAGACGTCTTCGGGAGAGGTGCGGGGTAACTTCGCCCCCTGTGATGACTCCACCTTCCTCAAGGGTCCCTTATACGGAGGTTCCCCTGGTCAGTCCAGAGGAGCCTATGCAATTTGGAGGGACATCATTCCGGGGGAGGGGATCGGTGGAGCGCCACAAAACAAGAAGTTGTTTCTTCTGTGGGAAAAAGGGACATTTTATTGGGGGGTGTCCATCTCGTCCTTTGCAGAGTGAGAAGTCGCCGGAAAACTATTGATCCCAGATTGTGTGGTGGACGGCAATCTGGGAGTGAGTATTTCGTCCCTAAATTCGTCTCAGTTTCTCGTACCGGCGGAGGTGGTGGTGGGTGCGAGAACTGAGAGGATATCTGTTCTTCTGGATAGTGGGGCCGGGGCTAATCTGGTGGATGCTCGCTTTGCCCGGGTTCAAGGTATGCGATTGAGTGTGTTGGCTAAACCCGTCCCCATCTTCTCGATCGACGCCAGACCTCTCGGTCAGGGAAGTTTTTTGCAAGCAGTGCATAACATAGATCTTCAAGTGGGGGCGTTACATAAAGAACTGTTGTCTTGTTATGTGTTGGAGGGTCTTCCCACTCCTATAGTGCTGGGACTTCCTTGGTTAACTAAGCATAACCCGGTTATTAATTGGCAATCCAGAGAGATAAGCCAATGGAGTGAATTCTGTAATAAAAACTGCATGAAAACGGTCATTGGTGCGGTCGCTCCTAGGGCCTTACCTCCATTTCTGGTGGACTTTGAGGATGTATTCTCAGAGAAAGGGTGTCAAGAACTACCGCCTCATCGCGAATATGACTGTGCTGTTAACTTGCTCCCTGGGGCCAAATTACCGAAATCTAGGTTGTATAACCTTTCTGGTCCTGAGAGACAGGCCATGAAGGATTATATTTCAGAGAGTCTGGCTAAGGGGCATATTAGACCTTCATCTTCCCCGGTGGCCGCGGGGTTCTTCTTTGTGAAGAAAAAAGATGGAGGCCTACGCCCTTGCCTGGATTTCCGTGAGCTTAATCGGATTACGGTCCGAGATCCATTATCCGCTCCCACTTATTCCCGATCTCTTCAATCAGATCGTGGGTGCCAAATGGTTCTCTAAGTTGGATCTCAGGGGGGCGTACAATCTGATTAGGATGAAGGAGGGGGATGAGTGGAAGACGGCGTTTAACACTCCGGAAGGGCATTATGAGAACCTTGTCATGCCATTTGGTCTGAGTATTGCCCCGGCGGTGTTTCAACACTTTGTAAATGACATCTTTCGCCATCTTATGGGACAGTTTGTGGTCATATATCTGGATGATATCTTAATTTACTCGCCGGATCTTGTGTCTCATCAGGAGCATGTTAGGCAGGTGTTACAGATCTTGCGGGATAATAAACTGTACGCCAAATGGGAGAAGTGTGTGTTCGCCGTACAGGAACTTCAGTTTTTAGGGTTCCTGGTGTCAGCATCCGGTTTTCGTATGGACCCTGGGAAAGTGCGGGCAGTTCTTGAGTGGGATCTGCCAGAGGATCTTAAGGCATTACAACGTTTCCTGGGGTTTGCTAACTACTACCGGAAGTTCATTCGTAATTTTTCGTCCATAGTTAAACCTCTCACAGACATGACTAAAAAAGGGACGGATTTTTCAAAGTGGTCTGACAAGGCTTGTCAAGCGTTTTCCTCTTTGAAAAAATGTTTTGCTTCAGCACTAGAGTTGAGCGATACTTTCCGATATCCTAAAGTATCGGAATCGGAATGGTATCGCCGATATCACTAAAATATCGGCGATACCCGATACCGATACCGATACCGAAGTCCCATGTAAGTCTATGGGAACAAAATATCGCAACTAAAAAAACCTCTTTCTTTCCTTGTAAACACTAAATATACACACATAGAATACATATATATATATATATATATATATATAATTACATGTCATTGTGACATATATATATATACATATATGTATAGTTTATACACTTCTACATAGTAAAATATCCTCTGATTCAATTGCCGGTAAAGCCGGCTTCAGTGAAAAGACAGAAGCACCCGACATGAAATGACACTTGGTGTACATAGGGTTAACCATGTCTTTTCATGTCCTTTGCTATCTAATTTGCACAAACAATTAAATCAGTCTATGTGTGCAAAATTTCACACCTGTAGGGGTTAATTAAAGGTGTAAATTCGTTGTAAAAAAAACGGACTTTTTTGCTACGAATTTACACTTTAATTAACCCCTACAGGTGTGAAATTTTGCACACATAGACTGATTTAATTGTTTGTGCAAATTAGATAGCAAAGGACATGAAAAGACATGGTTAACCCTATGTACACCAAGTGTCATTTCATGTCGGGTTCTGCATTTCACAAAAGCCGGCAATTGAATTAGCGGCTTTATACTATGTAGAAGTGTATGAACTACAAAATAAATATATTATATATGTGTCACAAATTCAATGAATGTAATATATATATGAGGTGTAAAATTGCTGAAAAAAATGCGTGGGCTCCCGCCCTATTTTCGCAACCAGACAGACAAAGCCAGTGAGTGGGGGCAGATAATAATAGCCCAGAGAGGGACCATTATTTTTTGCCCCCCCCCGGCTCTAACATCTGCCCCCAGACACCCCAGGAAAGACAAATCTATAATTAGATTCGCCCTTTCTGGCACTTTGCCCGTCTATTCCCATTGCCCTGTAGCGGTGGCGAATGGGTTAATATGGGGTTAAAGCCACCTTGCTATTGAAAGGTGATGTGTAGCCCTGGTATGTAAGGCACACATTATCCGGGAGGATGCGTGGACAGGTAATGGTTTAATGCTTGATATGCATTCACTCACTCATCACACCTAGACACACCCACAGAGTATATAAGGTAGTGACAGGCAGCAGCCACAGTTCAGTTGAGTTGAGTTCAGTTCAGTTGAGTTCAGTTCAGTTCAGTAGGGTAGTCTAGCTCGGGTGGCTCAGGAGTGAGTCATCCCATCAGGAAGTCTGTCTAGTCTGGACTTGGAGGGAGGAAGAGTTTTGCAGCAGTACTTCAGTCGCCTGTCCTAAGGACAGTGAAGTTCAGATGATGTGTTCCTGAACTGGGAGAAAACTGGGAATCTGTCAGCGAGCTCTAAGAAAGGTCAGAAGAAAGGACTGTGACTATTTGGATGAGAGTGCTTATGTTAAGAGCGCGAGCAGGGCGAAGGGCGCAGTGGAAAGGAATTATAGAAGTGCCTTGGACATTGGATTGTCTGCACTATTCACCGGTCACTGGGGACCGAAGTGTTGCTACAGCTTCAAGCGTAGTGATAGAATAACCAGAGGTTCGCTGGACTTCAGGTCACAGGAACAAGCCCTTAGCGTCGGTACGTAACAGGGGTCAGGAAGAGTGGGAACTCTGAGTTCTGCCGGACGTCAGTAAGCAACCAGCTCTCTCAAAGGAAGGCTCCGACCACTATACTGACCGGGCAGTACAGCTACAGAATTAGCTGGAGTTTTAGAGTGAACTTAGCTTCATGCAAGTTGGACTCATTACATTGAAAGTTAAGGAGGCCTCTAACCTGCTCAGCCGTTACCTTGAAACGCATCCTCCATCCACCCCAACAGCTTCCCGGGACCTGCCTTATCATCTTGGAAAGTAAAAGGTATGGAAAGAAGCTTTAATGTGTGAGACTGTGTCATTTAACTGCATACCTTCACGACATCATCATCACTATAGACCCTGAGGGAAGAGTCCCACCTGTAGGGGACCCGACATCTAGCTGCCACACCATCCCCCCAGAGATCTACAGCAGCGCTGGTCTTAGTGATCAGAAAACTACAGGTGGCGTCACGAACTGTTATATACAAATCCCCTGTAAATAATCCCCCCCATCATACGCCTGACCGCCAGGGCCACAGACCGAGCCACCGCTACCTGTGACAACCCCATAGACTTCCATGGGCTCGGCTCTGAGTACCCCATTGCCCTGGTAACCCACAATTGTGGTGCGGGTCACGACAGTGACCTTAAGCCAGGTTAATAATTGAGAGCTGTCAATTAGACAACTATCAATTATTAATCCTATTGCATGAAATAAAAATAAAACACACACACTTTAATTAAAAATCATTTTAATGAAATAAAGACACATGTTTTTGACCATCTTTTATTTTACTGCAAAAAACCATTTCCTGTAATAAAAATAAAATAAAAAAGCAAAATTATTCTTACCTATCCCATGCACAGTCAGGTCCCACGGTGTAATCCTTCAGAAAGGGTTAATGTTTACTGCAGGGACCGCAGCTAATGCTGCAGCCTCACAGTAAACCCCAAATGAATGAGTTCCTCTCCTGCCTGACAGGAGAGTAAAGGCTGGGTGTCACATAACGATACACCAGCGATCCCGACAACGATATGCACTTGTCAGGATCGCTGGTGTATCGCTACATGATCGCTGCTGAGCTGTCAAACAGGCAGCTCAGGCAGCGATCTGGGACAGCGACACTGCGGGTAACATCGCTTAAGGGCCCGTCTCACATAGCGATATCGCTACCGAGATCGCTGCTGAGTCACTAGTTTTGTGACGCAGCAGCGAGCTCACCAGCGATATCGCTGTGTGTGACATTCAGCGACGATCAGCCCCCCTGCCGGGTATCGCTGATCGTCGCAGAAATGTCAGGACCTTTTTTTGATCGCTGGTTTTCCCTCTGACAGGCACGCATCGCTGCGTGTGACAGGCGGGAGACCAGCGATCCGCTGGTAACCAAGGTACACAGCGGGTTTCCAGGCACCGCGCAGCGCTTGGAAACCCGCTGTGTACCTTGGATACCAGCTCCCTGCATCAGGGCGCTGGTATCCAAGGTACACAGCGGGTTTCTAGGCACAGCCCCGCGCCTGGAAACCCGCTGTGTACCTTGGTTACCAGCGGATCGCTGGTCTCCCCGCCTGTCACACGCAGCGATGTGTGCCTGTCAGCGGGAAACCAGCGATCAAAAAAAGGTCCTGACATTTCAGCGACGATCAGCGATACCCGGCAGGGGGGCTGATCGTCGCTGAATGTCACACACAGCGATATCGCTGGTGAGCTCGCTGCTGCGTCACAAAACTAGTGACTCAGCAGCGATCTCGGTAGCGATATCGCTATGTGAGACGGGCCCTTAAGTGGAAAGCTTAATTGATTGCTTTCCACTTTCACTTCAGGTCAGCCAGGGACACAATCAGTGACGTCAGAGGGAACTGATTAACAAAAATAGGGGTTCCCTTCGAAAAAAAAATGGCGTGGGGTCCCCCCTATTTTTGTTAACAAGCCAGATGAAGCAGACCGCTGAGGCCTGGATTTTCAGGCTGTTAAGGAGCCAAGATCCATGGACCTTGCCAGCCTGATAATACCAGGCCACAGCAGTCTGCATATCTTGGCTGATTAACAAAAATAGGGGATCCCCTCGAAAAAAATTGGCTGGGGTCCCCCCTATTTTTGTTAACCAGCCAGATGAAGCAGACCGCTGAGGCCTGGATTTTCAGGCTGTTAAGGAGCCAAGATCCATGGACCTTGCCAGCCTGATAATACCAGGCCACAGCAGTCTGCATATCTTGGCTGATTAACAAAAATAGGGGATCCCCTCGAAAAAAATTGGCGTGGGGTTCCCCCTATTTTTGTTAACCAGCCAGATGAAGCAGACCGCTGAGGCCTGGTTTTTCAGGCTGGTAAGGATCCAATATCCATGGACCTTGCCAGCCTGATAATACCAGGCCACAGCAGTCTGCTTAGCTTGGCTGGTTAACAAAAATAGGGGATCCCCTCGAAAAAAAAACGGCGTGGGGATCCCCCCTATTTTTGTTAACCAGCCAAGTAAAATGCAGACTGCTGCGGCCTGGTATTAAAAGACTGTCAAGGCCCATGGATTTTGGCCCTCAACAGCCTGATAATACCAGGCTACAGCAGCCCCACATTTGGCGCATCAAAAGATGTGCCAATTGTGGCACTTTACCCGGCTCTTCCCACTTGCCCTGTAGCGGTGGCAAGCGGGATAATAAGGGGTTAATGTCACCGTTGATTGCACGGTGACAATAAGCCTGGTTAATAATGGAGAGGTGTCAATAAGACACCGATCCATTATTAATCCCAAAGTTTTTAAATGTTTAAAAAAAAGACAAAGCAAGAAAAAAGTCTTTTAATGAAATAAAAGAGACAACACAGTTTTCATTAATTTTATTATACTCTCATTCCTGCGACGCCATCGATCTCCTGTAAAAAAAGAAAAAAAAAAACAAACCAACAGTATACCACCTGTCCGACGCAGTCCATAACGACAGTCCCACGACGATCCAGCTCTGCTACATCGCAATGACAGGCAGAGCCTGTCATCGCGACGCAGCACAGCTGATTACCTGCTTCCCCGCGGTGACCGTCATCGGACTGACTGCTTTACGGCCGGATTACCCAGCAGTCACTGCAGTTATCGCGAGAAACTGCATGTGACCGCCGGGGAAAGAAGATTGCGGCCATGAAGCAGTCCAGCCCGTGACCGCCGGAGATCTTCTGCCAGGTAAGTGCCGCTGACTCCTGACAGACCCGACCGACGGACACTGACAGTGACAGTGACAATCCCGATTCCGGTATCCGATATGACGAAAATATCAGAACTCGGAATCGGAATTCCGATACAGCCAATATCGGCCGATACCCGATATTTGCAGTATCGGAATGCTCAACCCTATTCAGCACCCATACTTATTCAGCCGGATGCGTCACAGCCGTTCATTGTTGAGGTGGACGCTTCCGAGGTAGGGGTGGGAGCAGTATTGTCACAAGGTTCGTCCCCTGGTAAATGGCATCCGTGCGCCTTCTTCTCTAAAAAATTGTCGTCCGCTGAGAGGAATTATGATGTCGGCAATAGGGAACTCTTGGCCATTAAGTTGGCTTTTGAGGAGTGGCGTCATTTTTTGGAGGGGGCAGTCCACCGTCATTACCGATCACAAAAACCTGCTATATTTAGAGTCCGCTAAACGTCTGAATCCCAGACAAGCTAGGTGGTCGTTGTTTTTTACCAGGTTTAATTTTGCCGTCACATAATCGTCCTGGCTCAAAAAATGTTAAGGCGGATGCCTTATCTCGCTGTTTCCCAGGGGCTGGGAATACGGAGGACCTGGTTCCGGTCCTTCAGGAGGGGGTGGTGGTCTCGGCAGTATGCTCTGAGCTTGAGGAGGAGGTATTGGAGGCTCAGGGGGACGCCCCTGTAGGACCTCCAGGGAGACTGTTTTGTTCCAAATCAGTTGCGACAAAAGGTGATCGAGGCACACCATAATTCAGCTTTGGCAGGACACCCAGGGAGTAAAGCAACTGAGGATCTCCTCTCGTGCCGGTTTTGGTGGCCTAACTTACATAGGGAGGTGGTAACTTTTGTGGCGTCCTGCGAGGTTTGTGCGCGCTCTAAGACCCCACATACCCGTCCGTCGGGGACCCTCTTACCTTTGAAGATCCCGGAGCGTCCGTGGACTCATCTGTCTATGGACTTCATTACGGACCTCCCGCCATCTTCGGGTAAAACAGTCATACTCGTTGTAGTGGACAGGTTCAGCAAGATGGCACATTTTATCGCTCTTCCTGCTCTTCCTAATGCTAAAACTCTTGCGCAGGTGTTTATTGGGGAGATTGTAAGGCTTCACTGGGTACCCTCTGATGTGGTGTCGGATCGGGGGTCTCAGTTTGTGTCCAAATTCTGGAAAGCATTTTGTACACGGCGGGGGATGCAGTTGTCATTTTCATCTGCTTTTCACCCACAGACCAATGGTCAGACAGAGCGTCTGAACCAGAGCTTGGAGACATATCTCCGGTGTTTTATGTCAGAAAACCAGGAGGACTGGGCTTCTTTCTTGCCTCTGGCGGAATTTGCTCTAAATAATAGGCGGAGCGAGTCCACTGGTAAGTCCCCGTTTTTTGGGGCATATGGTTTTCACCCCCAGTTTTGTACTTTCAATAGGGGGGGCTCTTCTGGGGTTCCTGAGGAGGAACGATTTTCGTCGTCACTTGCTTCAGTGTGGAGAGGAGTGCTGAATAATCTGAGTACTATGGGGAACCGATACAAACGTATGGCTGATAGGAGGAGAGTGTCTGGTCCGGACCTAAGTGTGAACGATCTGGTATGGTTGTCTACCAAAAATATAAAACTTAAGGTTCCCTCCTGGAAACTGGGTCCCAGGTTCATCGGGCCATACAAGATCAGTGCTATAATTAATCCGGTTGCATTCCGTCTTGACCTCCCTCCTACATTTAAGATTCATAATGTGTTCCACAGATCGTTGCTTAAGAAGTATGTGGCGCCGGTGATACCTTCACCTTTACCTCCTCCTCCTGTGGTGGTCAATGGTAACTTGGAGTTCCAGGTGTCGAGAGTCATCGATTCACGTCTGAATCGCCGATCCCTTCAGTACCTTGTTCATTGGAGGGGGTATGGTCCTGAGGAGAGGACGTGGGTTCCTGCTCGGATATTAACGCAGACCGATTAATTCGGGCCTTCCACACTACTCACCCAGATAAACCTGGCCCTGAGGGTCCGGAGGCCCCTCGTAGAAGGGGGGGTACTGTCACGGGTGTGTCGCTGCGAAGATCGTCGCGATTGCACACCCTGACTTCTCACAGCTGAGTTTCTGCTGCTGAGTGTTTTTCGGCAGTGAGAGAGTTAAATTCTCCCTCTCTCTGTGCTGGACAAGACCAGCCTCGCTCAGCTGCAATTAATGTTGTGATAATTGGATTCCTTTAAATACCTGCCTGTCTGCTAGGGAAGTGTCGGTGAAAGCATTCATGCAGACCAGCAGAGCGGATCATATTGAGAAGTCTAAAGCTAAGATTACCTGTTGTGGTTTTCTCCCTCTCCTCGCTTTATTATTTATCTCCTTACCCGTTGGTGTTCCCTCTGTAGTGATAGTTTTTGTATGCAAGGTGTCTTTTATTTTACCCCTTGTACTGTCTCGTTCGTCTTATACTGTGTGTAGGCAGTTACCTTCCGTTCCCTGTGGTGGTAATCAGGGTCCTTCTCAGGACTAGATTACAGTGGTCAGGGATTCACAGGAGATAGGGTTACGCTGGCGGCCTGGACCTCTGTACCATCAACAGTACCTCCAGGTAGAGGGATTAGTCAGGACCCCAGCTTAGGGTCAGCATAGACCCCGGTCCTCCTTTATGCAGAGACAGCGTGACAGCTTCAGTTTCATCCCATACTTGAACAGTGACTCGAATACCTCCGCCAGGTGCTTCAAGTGATCTTCATACGTCTTGGAGTACACAATTACGTCGTCCAGGTACAGTAACACAGTTTCAAAGTTGAGATGTCCCAGGCAGCTCTCCATCACTCTCTGGAACGTTCCAGGGGCATGCTGAGTCCAAACGGCATTCTGTCGAACTCACAGAGTCCCATTGGGGTGGTGAAAGCCGTCTTCTCCCGATCCCCCTCAGCCACAGCTACTTGCCAGTACCCACTAGTGAGGTCAAGGGTAGTGTTGAGCATTCCGATACTGCAAATATCGGGTATCGGCCGATATTAGCTGTATCGGAATTCCGATTCCGAGTTCCGATATTTTCGTCTTATCGGATACCGGAATCGGGATTGTCACTGTCACTGTCAGTGTCCGTCGGTCGGGTCTGTCAGGAGTCAGAGGCACTACCCGGCAGAAGATCTCCGGCGGTCACATCCCGGACTGCTTCATGGCCGCCATCCTCTTCTCCCCGGCGGTCACATGCAGTTTCTCGCGATAACTGCAGTGACTGCTGGGTAATCCCGGCCGTAAAGCAGTCAGTCCGATGACGTCACCGCCGGGGAAGCAGGTAATCAGCTGTGCTGCGTTGCAATGACAGGCTCTGCCTGTCATTGCGATGTAGCAGAGCTGGATCGTCGTGGGACTATCGTTATGGACTGCGTCGGACAGGTGGTATACTGTTGGTTTGTTTTTTTTCTTTTTTTACAGGAGATCGATGGCGTCGCAGGAATGAGAGAGTAATAAAAGAAATGAAAACTGTGTTGTCTCTTTATTTCATTAAAATACTTTTTTCTTGCTGTGTCTTTTTTTATACATTTAATAACTTTGGGATTAATAATGGATCGGTGTCTTATTGACACCTCTCCATTATTAACCGGGCTTATTGTCACCGTGCAATCAACGGTGACAATAACCCCTTATTACCCCGCTTGCCACCGCTACAGGGCAAGTGGGAAGAGCCGGGTAAAGTGCCACAATTGGCACATCTTTTGATGCGCCAAATGTGGGGCTGCTGTAGCCTGGTATTATCAGGCTGTTGAGGGCCAAAATCCATGGGCCTTGACAGTCTTTTAATACCAGGCCGCAGCAGTCTGCATTTTACTTGGCTGGTTAACAAAAATAGGGGGGATCCCCACGCCGTTTTTTTTTCGAGGGGATCCCCTATTTTTGTTAACCAGCCAAGCTAAGCAGACTGCTGTGGCCTGGTATTATCAGGCTTGCAAGGTCCATGGATATTGGATCCTTACCAGCCTGAAAAACCAGGCCTCAGCGGTCTGCTTCATCTGGCTGGTTAACAAAAATAGGGGGACCCCACGCCAATTTTTTTCGAGGGGATCCCCTATTTTTGTTAATCAGCCAAGATATGCAGACTGCTGTGGCCTGGTATTATCAGGCTGGCAAGGTCCATGGATCTTGGCTCCTTAACAGCCTGAAAATCCAGGCCTCAGCGGTCTGCTTCATCTGGCTGGTTAACAAAAATAGGGGGACCCCACGCCAATTTTTTTCGAGGGGATCCCCTATTTTTGTTAATCAGCCAAGATATGCAGACTGCTGTGGCCTGGTATTATCAGGCTGGCAAGGTCCATGGATCTTGGCTCCTTAACAGCCTGAAAATCCAGGCCTCAGCGGTCTGCTTCATCTGGCTGGTTAACAAAAATAGGGGGGACCCCACGCCAATTTTTTTTCAAGGGGATCCCCTATTTTTGTTAATCAGCCAAGATATGCAGACTGCTGTGGCCTGGTATTATCAGGCTGGCAAGGTCCATGGATCTTGGCTCCTTAACAGCCTGAAAATCCAGGCCTCAGCGGTCTGCTTCATCTGGCTGGTTAACAAAAATAGGGGGGACCCCACGCCAATTTTTTTTCGAGGGGATCCCCTATTTTTGTTAATCAGCCAAGATATGCAGACTGCTGTGGCCTGGTATTATCAGGCTGGCAAGGTCCATGGATCTTGGCTCCTTAACAGCCTGAAAATCCAGGCCTCAGCGGTCTGCTTCATCTGGCTGGTTAACAAAAATAGGGGGGACCCCACGCCATTTTTTTTTCGAAGGGAACCCCTATTTTTGTTAATCAGTTCCCTCTGACGTCACTGATTGTGTCCCTGGCTGACCTGAAGTGAAAGTGGAAAGCAATCAATTAAGCTTTCCACTTAAGGGCCCGTCTCACATAGCGATATCGCTACCGAGATCGGTGCTGAGTCACTAGTTTTTGTGACGCAGCAGCGAGCTCACCAGCGATATCGCTGTGTGTGACATTCAGCGACGATCAGCCCCCCTGCCGGGTATCGCTGATCGTCGCTGAAATGTCAGGACCTTTTTTTGATCGCTGTTTCCCGCTGACAGGCACGCATCGCTGCGTGTGACAGGCGGGAGACCAGCGATCCGCTGGTAACCAAGGTACACAGCGGGTTTCCAGGCGCGGGGCTGTGCCTAGAAACCCGCTGTGTACCTTGGATACCAGCGCCCTGATGCAGGGAGCTGGTATCCAAGGTACACAGCGGGTTTCCAAGCGCTGCGCGGTGCCTGGAAACCCGCTGTGTACCTTGGTTACCAGCGGATCGCTGGTCTCCCGCCTGTCACACGCAGCGATGCGTGCCTGTCAGAGGGAAACCAGTGATCAAAAAAAGGTCCTGACATTTCTGCGACGATCAGCGATACCCGGCAGGGGGCTGATCGTCGCTGAATGTCACACACAGCGATATCGCTGGTGAGCTCGCTGCTGCGTCACAAAACTAGTGACTCAGCAGCGATCTCGGTAGTGATATCGCTATGTGAGACGGGCCCTTAAGCGATGTTACCCGCAGTGTCGCTGTCCCAGATCGCTGCCTGAGCTGCCTGTTTGGCAGCTCAGCAGCGATCATGTAGCGATACACCAGCGATCCTGACAAGTGCATATCGTTGTCGGGATCGCTGGTGTATCGTTATGTGACACCCAGCCTTTACTCTCCTGTCAGGCAGGAGAGGAACTCATTCATTTGGGTTTACTGTGAGGCTGCAGCATTAGCTGCGGTCCCGGCAGTAAACATTAACCCTTTCTGAAGGATTACACCGTGGGACCTGACTGTGCATGGGATAGGTAAGAATAATTTTGCTTTTTTATTTTATTTTTATTACAGGAAATGGTTTTTGCAGTAAAATAAAAGATGGTCAAAAACATGTGTCTTTATTTCATTAAAATGTTTTTTAATTAAAGTGTGTGTGTTTTATTTTTATTTCATGCAATAGGATTAATAATTGATAGTTGTCTAATTGACAGCTCTCAATTATTAACCTGGCTTAAGGTCACCTTTCAATAGCAAGGTGGCTTTAACCCCATTAAAGGTGTAAATTCGTAGCAAAAAAGTCCGTTTTTTTTACAACGAATTTACCCCTTTAATTAACCCCTACAGGTGTGAAATTTTGCACACATAGTCTGATTTAATTGTTTGTGCAAATCAGATAGCAAACGACATGAAAAGACATGGTTAACCTATGTACACAAGTGTCATTTCATGTCGGGTGCTTCTGTCTTTTCACTGAAGCCGGCTTTACCCGGGAATTGAATCAAAGGATATTTTACTATGTAGAAGTGTATAAACTATACATATATGTTATATATATATGTCACAATGACATGTATATATATATATGTATTCTATGTGTGTATATTTAGTGTTTACAAGGAAAGAATGGGGTTTTTTTAGTTGCGATATTTTGTTCCCATAGACTTACATGGGACTTCCGGTATCGGTATCGGGTATCGCCGATATTTTAGTGATATCGGCGATACCATTCCGATTCCGATACTTTAGGATATCGGAAAGTATCGCTCAACTCTAGTCAAGGGTGAAAAAGTAATTAGCAGTCTTTAAGGCAGCTAGGGATTCCTCAATACGTGGCAAAGGGTATGCATCTTTATGTGTAATGCGATTTACTTGTCTGTAATCCACACAATTCTCATGCTCCCATCCTTTTTCCTGACTAGAACTAGGGAAGCTGCCCAGGACTACAACTATCCCTTATCACCCCTGCTTCCTTCATATCACGCAACATCTCCTTGGCTTTCTGGTAGTGTGCTGGTGGTATAGGCCTGTACCATTCTTTAATGGGGGATGATTGCCTGTGGGGATGTGATGTTGGACCTCTTTTATCTTCCCAAAGTCAAGTGGGTGTTTGCTGAATACCTGTGCGTACTCCTGAACTACTCGATGTACTCCCTGTTTCTGGTGGCTGGAGTGGTGTCCATCCCGACATGGAGCTGTTGACACCAATCCTCTACCTTGGTGGTCGAGCCGTTATCCTCCACTGGTTGTGAGAAGGCTAAGGGCTCCGTCGGGTGAATGGAGTTATTATCCACAGCATGTAACTTAGCAACAGTGGCAAAATGTGGTAATTTGACTTCATCCTCTACCCAGTTGAGAAGACGCACTGGTACCCTCCCATTATGTACCTCCACTACCCCTCTATGCTGGCACATCAGGGCCCGGATCTCCTTCTGGATCGCTCCCTTTTGCTTTGGGCTGGCAACATCGGCGAGCGGTTGGAGTAAAAACACAACCTCCTCCAAACAGTTACTAATAATGTTAGTGCCTAAAACCACATTCAACCCATTTTCCTCATTAACAGTCTTCACTACAAGAAGTCCCTGATCCTTTAGCTCCACTCTCCCCACTTTTACGTCTACGTTTTTAGCCCCCAGTAAGTCAAGAGGGAGGCCATTAGAGGCGTATACTGCAAAGTCGGGGTTTGGGGTTGGAGACCGTCCATGGACCAGTATCTATTGTAAAGAACATCAGGTATGATGGTTACCTGAGATCCGGTGTCCAGCAGGGCAGGGATTGCAATCCCGTCCAGTATGATGGACAGGTATGGTCTTCCTCCCACAAACCTGCGGTTCCAGTCTGAGGGGCCTGATGAGTCTACTCCTGGGTGTTGGCCCTCGGACCCAGGATTTGCTTGTTTAAAGGACACCAACGTGCTGGGTGACCTTCTCTGTGGCAGTGGTAGCAGACGATCTCTCGGCGAGGATGATGCTGGTCACGGGTCCTTCCAGGGGGTGGCGTTGTCCTCCTCCGGTGGGGCGACCTCCTCCTCCGGTTCATCCAAGGGACATCCTCTGGGCAGTCAGCTAGCAGGATCTTTCCTTCCTCCTCCGTCGGCAGTTGCAGGGCACTCATTACAGTGGCCAGGTTTTTGGTCAGCTGACGCACTTCCGAGCGTAGACAGTCCAGCTCAGTAGGGGGCGCCACCTGCGTTTTGACTTCAGCAACCAGTGGGGAGAAGGTGAATGCTGCGGGCATTAGAGTGGTCTTACCCGGGTGACGCTGGGTTGCCATCTCGGGTGTTTCCAGGGTCGCAGTCCTTTTATAGCCATATCCTTAAGGGCATCAAAAGTAGCGTCAGGATGATCCAAGGACCACCAATGCACAGTCCTGCTTTCAGCTTGGGACCTCAGTCCCCGTACAAATTGTTCCTTTAACATTTTATTTTCATTGGTGACGCTCATGGGGTTAACCTGTTTGAGAGCTCGCAGGGTACCTTGTTGTCGGCAGGCGTAGTCCCGAATACTGTCATCTGGGAGCATTGGTAGAACCTCATGCGGAGGTCGGTTTCGGAGCGGTCCTCAAATATAGTCTGTAACTTTAAGAAAATTGCAAGCACTGACTCCTGGTCTGCAGCTGACCATGTCTCTACTTCTCTCTCTGCAGCACCAGTCAATTGTCCCACTACCACTGCAGCTCTCTGCTTTTCTGACATAGGGTACATGTCCATTATACTGCATGTTTTGTGCTTTAATCCCGACAGGGTGTCTGGCTTACCGCTGTACTGAGGGAGCCACTTTGCTCCAGGCATGTATGGCAGTGTCAGCGGTACTATCGGGGTCACAGGCCCAGGTGTGGGGCCAGCGATTCCAGCCTGCGCGGCAGCGCCCGTGGGTAAGTCATTGGGGCTGTCAGCCTGGGCCGCGCCGTCGGCCTGCTGCTGCGACATCTCTGTGCCCCCCTAGTTAAACGTGGCCTACCTCCTCCTGTAGGCCGCAGCTCCGCAGGGCACAGTTGCCAGAAGGACCTGCGTCGCCGGCGCTCTGACGTCAGAGCATTCACTGAAGCTCTCCGCAGGACCTGCTGCCGCGTCAGCGCTGGGGGCGTGTCCTGGACTCAGCATGCTTTTGCAGGTACGCCCACTAGTTTTTTGCGCCGTGGCTCTGTAAATGGCGGGCAATGGCAGGAAATCTTCACCACAATACAAAATACAGTCTTTCATTAAGGCACACAGTACCCAGTGGCAACGGGCACAAATTACTCCGTTGCTGCAGGGCACGCAATCCTGTTCGTGATGCCAAGTTTGAGATGAGTCACCCTCCAGAGCAATGGGAACTCGGATCTGAGCCTTTAGACTTCTATGGGGGATGTCATGGCAACACAGCTCAGTCCGTGGCTCTGGCGCTCACCCTTTAATGTGGGATATTTACAGGGGAATTGAATGTTGGTATGGGGATTCGTGACGCCACCTGTGGTACCTGGTCAGGATGACCAGCGCTGCAGTGCAGATCCACTGAAGGGTTGGTGTTGTGCAGCTATAGGTGTTAAGCCTCCCACAGGTGAGGCTGAGTCCTTCAGGGCAGATAGTTATAAGGGGAAGCAGGACAGAGGGGAACCCGGCAGTTAGAGGTCAGAAATAGGACACACACACACAAGTCACTTTGGTACCTTTACTGAAGATGTTGCAGGCACATCCCGGAGCACTGTAGAGTGAAGGGTGCACATTCAGAGTTCCCCACTGAGTAGGTGTGTGGCCTCCTGTTCCTTGCCTTTCTGCAATGAAGTCCTGGCCTGCATGTAGCTGGGCCTAACTTAGTCTCCGTCTTGTACCTGGCTGACCTTGTGATTGGACCTTCTCTGAAAGGATAGGGTCTCTGTTGGCGGATCCTGCCGGACTCCGTCCTCCTGATCCTGCTACATATCAGCTCTGTGGTACTCCTGGGACTTGTAGTCCTCCATGAACTCCGGTGTTCTCCTAATGGGTCGTGGAGATCCCTATAGGCTCGGACCCCGGCGTCTGGTAATTACTTCTTGAGGTGAGCTACAAAGGCTCCTCTGCCTCTTTCACTTCTCTTTCCACTCGCCTTCGGCCTACCCGGGCCCTCACACGATTACACACACGGGCAGTTGGTGGGCCGCCTCTCCGCCGCTCTCTGAGCGTCGGCACGCTCCTGGCTCTCAACTTGAGCTCTGGAGTCCCTTGCTGCAAACTCCACTCGTCTGCTCTGTCTGCAGACTACTCGCTTGTTTCAGCTCTGACTAGACTGGAGTGGATTCAGTTCCACTTTACTAACCTCCACTTTGCTGAACTGAACTGCTCTGCAGTCTCTCTAATCTGACTGAACTTCACTTTACTGCAGACTGCAGCCTTCAGACTGACTGACTGAGCTGAGCTGACTGAGCTCTCTGAGCTCTCTTTCCTGTCTTCACCCTCCTTTTATATCACTATCGGAGCTCCCTCTGGTGGTCTTAGGGATGGGTGAAGGTGTGTGAATGTATATTGAGAACTCTAGTGGTGAATTCCTTCTGCGCACCCTTCTGGGAGATATGAATCCAGACGCAGCTGGGCTCCACACATGCGCTACTCTTTCCTTGCCCCAGAAATGACTGCTTGCCTTGGACGACTTCTGGGGCAAGGAAAGAGTAGCGCATGCACTGTAGTGATTTTATGCTTTGCCCACTGTTGGGCAAAGCACACTGCGCATGCGCGGGGCCTAATTTGAAATGCGCAATTGCGGGAAGCCGAACACCGACTGTGGGATTCACAGACAGTCCTACGCAAGTGATGCCGGGGACCGGGGGAGAAGACATAGAAAACGCCGCCCTCCTGACCTGACCGCCCTGATTGACAGCGCCAAATACGACCTTTACTAAGGTATTTTGATATGAAAACGGGGGTATCATGATATAAGGGAAATACCAATAGCTTTGTTATGGGATGCACTATTCAGCCATATCTTTAGTTGATATGGCAAAATTGGGGTGACAGATTCCCTTTAAATGACTTTGGGCCACTGATGTCACACTATGAGCACACAGATAGTGATGCTCCGCATAAAACCCAGGTCCCTCCAGCCTGGCCCAAATGGGTTCTGGGCATTAGAATTGGCATCAAAGTGGGCAAACATCCAATTTTTGCAGATTTGAATAACTGATGTTTTTAAGGGGTTAAATGACTTTGGGCCACTGAACTCACACCACCATTACATACACAGTAAGGCTGGAGACACACTAGCGATTTAACTCAGGAGAGTTGAATGAGTGTAATGCAATTGTCATGCGAGTGTCATGCGTTTTTTATGTGAGTACAATCCGATTTTTCACACCTAGCATCGGATTTACATCGGAATGCAGTGCGATTGCAATCAGACTGCAAGGCGATTTTAACATGAGCTTTTACATAGAGAAATGTTCTAAATCAATTACACAAAGTTTTAAAGTTTTAAAGTTTTATATATATATGTTTTGAAGAATATATATATATATATATATGTTTTGAAGAATATTTCATTTTAAAACTGTGTAAATGATTTAGAACATTTCTCTATGTTAAAGCTCATGTTAAAATCTGATTGCAGTCTGATTGCAATCGCACTGCATTCGGATGTAAATTGGATGATAGGTGTGAAAAATCAGATTGTACTCGCATAAAAAACACATGACACTCGCATTCACATAACAACTGCATTACACTCATCTAACTCTCCTGCATCAAAATTGGACCGATTTTTAAATCGATAGTGTGTGTCCAGACTTACTGTGTATGTAATGGTGGTGTGAGATGAATGGTCCAAGGTCATTTAACCCCTTAAAAACATCTGCTACTTAATCAAATCTGTGAAAATTGGCTGCTTGCCCACTTTGAAGCCAATTCTGATGCCCAGAACCCACTTGGGCCAGGCTGGAGGGACCTGGATTTGATGCGGGGCATCACTATCTGTGTATTCTTAGTGTGACATCAGTGGCCTAAAGTCCTTTAACCCCTTAAAAACATCAGTTACTTATTCAAATCTGTGAAAATCGACTGTGTGCCCACTTTGAGGCCAATTCTGATGCCCAGAACCCATTTGGGCCAGGCTGGAGGGACCTGGGTTTGATGCGGAGCATCATTATCTGTGTACTCATAGTGTGAGATCAGTGGCCCAAAGTCGTTTAACCCCTTAAAAAATCAGTTACTTATTCAAACCTAGTGAAAATCGACTGTGTGCCCACTTTGATGCCAATTCTGATGCTCAGAACCCATTTGGGCCTGGCTGGAGAGACCTGTTTTTGATGTGGGGCTCCCTGTTCTATACATTTGCAGAGTGATATCAGTGGCCCAAAGTCATTTAACCTGTTCATTAACGCCCTTTGATGTCCACTTTGATACCCATTTTTGTGCCAGTTTTATAATTTTTGGCGCTGATTTTAAGTGTATTCACATCAGTGCACCTCGCTGCATTGGTTTTTATTATTTTGATGCTTATTTTTTGTTGTTAAACCTATAAAAAACAGAAAAGAAAAAATTGCAGAATAAGAAACTGACGAATAAGAAACCAACTTCAGCTCCGAATAAGAAACTGGACGAATAAGAAACCAACTTCAGCCTCGTGTTTTCCTCTATGGCAGAGACTGGTCGTAAACCAGCCAGCCTCTCCATGCAGTCAGTACACAGTGTGAGGAAGCAGGGGAATGACTCAGCTAATTGCATGAACCAGTAAGGAAAAGTATTGTGTCCCACGAATGGGAACAACCTGTAATGTATATTCTCTGTGTTGAGTTTTTTCCTCCAATCAGCAAAATTCCCTGTTGTTGCTAGGTAGAATTAGACTGTGTGAAGTTTGTCCCTATGTCCCTCCCGTAGTTGAGCTCTCTATTAGGTTGCTCCTCCCTTCTTCTTCAGTTTAACCTACAGCAGCCATTACTCAAGACGCATGTTGTACTTCCCTGTACAGATTACTCCTTTTTACCTACTGTTCATTGTAACTACCGTATATACTCGTGTATAAGCCGAGATTTTCAGCCCATTTTTTAGGGCTGAAAGTCCCCCTCTCGGCTTATACGCGGGTCATATACGGGGGTCGGCGGGGGAGGGGGAGCGGGGGTGTCGGATCATACTCACCCCTCTGCCGGCGCGGTCTCTGCAGCCCCCCTGCTTCTCCCACGATCTCCGGCTCCTTCCTGCAGCGGTCACATGGCACCGCTCATTAAAGTCATGAATATGCACATATTCATGACTTTAATAAGCGGTACCATCTGACCGCTGTAGAAAGGAAGCGCTGCGGAGAGCGCCGGGAGAAGAGGAGAGGCTGCAGAGACGCGCTGGCGGAGGGATGAGTATAGCGATATTTACCTGTCCCGTTCCACTGCTGCACGCTGCGTCCTCGTCTGACTCCTCTGGCTGTGAATGATCAGGCAGAGGGCACGATGACGTCGTTAGTGCGCGCCGCGCCCCCTGCCAGATCATTCACAGCCAGAGGAGTCAAACGAGGACGCAGCGTGCAGCGGTCCTGAGCGAGCGGTGACACCGGCACCTGTCCCCCATAGCGCGCCGGTGTCACCGCCTGCTCAGGACACCGGCACCTGGCCCCCAGCGTCAAGAGGTGAGTATGTCATTTTTTGCAGCAGCAGCATATGAGGCCTATACTATGGAGCATATGGAGCATAATTGTGCAGCATATGGGGGCATAATCTGTGGAACATATGGGGGCATAATATGGAGCATATGGGGGCATAATCTGTGGAACATATGGGGCATAATCTGGAGCATATGGGAACATATGGGGGCATAATCTGTGGAACATATGGGGCATAATCTGGAGCATATGGGGGCATAATCTGTGGAACATATGGGGGCATAATCTGGAGCATATGGGGCATAATCTGTGGAACATATGGGGCATAATATGGAGCATATGGGGGCATAAGCTGTGGAACATATGGGGCATAATCTGTGGAACATATAGGGGCATAATATGGAGCATATGGGGGCATAATCTGTGGAACATATGGGGCATAATATGGAGTATATGGGGACATAATCTGTGGAACATATGGGGCATAATCTGGAGCATATGGGGGCATAATCTGTGGAACATATGGGGCATAATCTAGATCATATGGGAGCATATGGGGGCATAATCTGTGGAACATATGGGGGTATAATCTGGAGCATATGGGGGCATAATCTGTGGAGCATATTGGGCATAATCTGTGCAGCATATGGGGGCATAATCTGTGGAGCATCATATGGGGGCATAATCATTTTTCACCCTAGGCTTATACGTGAGTCAATAAGTTTTCCCAGGTTTTTGTGGCAAAATTAGGGGGGTCGGCTTATACACGGGTCGGCTTATACATGAGTATATATAAGATTTTGGAAGAAAACAGCATAGTTTCTCCTGGTCTTTCTAGTTTCATTGTCGGTGGAGTTAAACTATCTGCGGAGGCAGAATAAAAGGCTTCTACATAGGTGAGTATAATATACTGTGTGCATCCATCCCTCCCTTATCCATCCATCCCTCCCTCATCCATCCCTCCCTTTCTCCCTCAGACATTCATACAGACATCCAAATACACATCACTATAGACTGAGGTTCTGCAGCAGCTGAAGTGTATTATGTGGTATATATGTAGATATACTCCCATAAACCGGCCCATTGCTATGTTGGCTTAAAAATAAAAATGTTATGGCTTGTAGAAGAAGGGGACAAGAGAGTAAAAGCAAAAAGAAAAAAGAAAAATGGACATGAAGGAAAGGGGAAACTAGTTATCACATACGTATAAAGCCCTAAACCTGATATTATAGTGTTACACAGAATAATAATAATAATACAATTGTATTAAAGTCCTTCTCTGTTCTCTGAAATGTAATTTTTAGCATGAAATAAAAGTTATAAAGTCACATGTGCTACATATGAATAGTCATTGGGAAAGATGCTCTGAGAAATAGTTGTGCAGTTGCAAATTACCAGACTGCGGTAGCCGTGGACAAGCTGCTGCTCCATAATGCCCTGGAACGTAACAGAAAAATTGTGTCCAAGTCCCAATGTGCTGTCAGTTGTGGGCTGTATTGCATGCACTTGTAGGCATCAGACCTCTGCTGTCCCAGGGGCTCCATCTTCCGAAGTCGCCAAACAAAACTCAGGAGATGCGCAGTTCGTTTCAACACACAAAAGTTTACTGGACAGTTCAACTTCATCGGATTGTAACCTGCAGTTTCGGGAACAACTCTTCTTATTTCTTGTTTCCTTAATACATATATTTTCAGCATTACTATCCTTTACTCCTGGACTATCCTCATGTTTACCGGCAATGTTAGCCCCATGGATTTTCCGTCAAGTTCCATAGTAATCCTGGGATACATTACCTTCCCTTAACACAGTTCCACATCCAATTTCCTCTGTATATCAGAAAAGGCACTCTTAGTAGTACCTGTCCTTGAGCTCCTGAGGTTTTAGGAATGTCCGCAAAGGATCAGAGTAAGGCCTCCCACTTCCCCAAACTATAAATTCTTGCCCACTACAACTTGAGCTTGACCGTGGTTAATGAACATCCCTACCACCTCGCTGCTATCTGAAGCAGTCCCTTTTTACTGGAGTTTTCTCCCCTCACTATGGGCTAGTCCCAAAATTTGAATGATGTCTTATCTTATTATCACTACCTTATGTACTACTTCCTAGTCTGTCTTTATCCTAAGTATTACTGATACATTACTTATTATCAAACCACAATACTATACAGAATATATACCTAAAACTGCACAACAGTATTCACATAAAACTAAACAGCACATTACGATAGGTGCCTTCAGGGGCAGGAACGTGACAGCACAGTCCACCACTCTTACATTCCTCCCCTCTTTAACCATAGTCGTCCTCAACCATTCAGGAACCTGAAAGGCACCAATGCACTTAAAAACACTTAAAATTGACGGTCTATCCCTCTAGAGGTATATAGTGTCCATTACCAGTTAGCACGGACCTCGGAACATAGAGTTCAAGTTCTTTTACAGTTTTTCGCCAACTCAAAGGTGTTGGAGCCCTGGTTGCGTGCAGCTCTCGCTGTGGTTGGGCGGCTGCCTGGGGGCTCAAACTTTATGGCTATTCCACTTAAGGCTTCTGCTCAAGGGTGTTCTCCCGCTGTGGTTAGGTGGCTGCCTGGGGGCTCGAACCTTACAGCCATTGTGCCTAAGGCTTTTACTCAAGGGTGTTGGCACCCTTGAAATTGTTCCAGAAAATCAAGGATTTCTCCCAGAAAATTATTGTAATTACACATATTTTTTATACACATATTTATTTCCTTTTTGTGTATTGGAACAACGCAAAAAAGAAAAAAAGAGAGAAAAAGCCAAATTGGACATCATTTCACACAAAACTCCAAAAATGGGCCACACAAAATTGTTGGCACCCTTAGCTTAATATTTAGTTGAACACCCTTTGGAATAAATAACTGCAATCAATCGCTTCCTATAACCATCAACAAGCTTCTTACAACTCTCAACTGAAATTTTGGACCACTCTTCTTTTGCAAACTGCTCCAGGTCCCAACAGCAATAGAATTTAGATCCGGACTCATTGTTGGCCACTTCAGAACTCTCCAGTGCTTTGTTTCCATCCATTTCTGAGAACTTCTTGGAAGTATGTTTGGGGTCATTGTTCTGCTGGAAGACCCATGACCTACGAGGCAAACCCAGCTTTTTGACACTGGGCACTATATTGCAACCCAAAATCCTTTGGTAATCTTCAGATTTCATGATGCCTGGCACACAGTCAAAGTACCCAGTGCCAGAGGCAGCAAAAGAACCCCAAAACATCTTTGAACCCCCAACATATTTGACTATAGGTACTGTGTTAATTGTAGGCATCATTCATTTTTGGCAAACAGTAGAATGATGTGCTTTACCAAAAAGCTCTATCTTGGTCTCACCTGTCCACAAGACGCTTTCCGAGAAGGATTTTGGCTTACTCACGTACATTTTGACAAACTGCACTCTAGGTTTTTTATGTCTGTGTCAGCAGTGCGGTACTCATAGGTCTCCTGCCATAGCATTTAATTTAATTCTAACGCCGACAGATAATTTGCGCTGACACTCATGCACCCTGATCCTGTTTGAATTATCTTGAAACTTGATTGAGGCTGCTTATCCACCATCCGGACTATCCTGCTTTGCAACCTTTCATCAATTTTTCTCTTCCGTCCACGTCCAAGAAGATTAGCTACAGTGCCATGAGTTGTAAACTTCTTGATTATGTTGCGCACTGTTTGTTTACCCACAATTTTGAAAAGGTGCCCAATTTTGTTAGGCCCATTTTTGTGGTTTTGTTTGAAATGATGTCCAATTTGCCTGTTTTTTGTGTTGTTTCAATACACACAAAGAAAACAAACATGTGTATAACTAAACATGTGTAATTGCAATAATTTTCTGGGAGAAATACTTCATTTTCTGGAACAATTTCAAGGGTGCCAGGACTTTCGGCCATGACTGTATATATATTTTATGCGGTGGAATAGGAGGTGTAATTACCATACTCTCACTGTGAGTTCCCAAACACCGGCCTAGTAGTTGAAGCAGCTGCAACTTTGACCATCACTCGTTAGTCAATTGTGTAATTGTCCTGACAATTGGAGGCAGTGGAGTTACGACCCCTGACAAACTGGTGACAGTAGTGGGATCTCAGCGACACTCACGGCTGTGGCTGTTTTCTTTTACAGGGACATTATACTGGAGCTGTGGGGGCAAAATACTGTATAGTGAGCATTGGGGAACATTATACTTGGGACCATGGAGACATCATACAGCAAAAGGGGTTGTGGTAACTATACTGTATAGGGGACTGTTGGGGATATATTGGGGTCTGTTTGGAGTTGGGGAACACTGTTGTAGGGGGACAATGTGAGGAGGAAGTAAATTGTGGTGGGTTGGATAAGGTGAAGAGGGGACACAAAATGGATATGGAGAGGGGGCAGCATGAAATTTGGACACAGTATGGAGAGAGGCTAGCATTGCGGGGAGACAGTGTGGAGATATAGAGGGGGTAAGGTAAAACATGGAGAGAGGACAATAGCAGAGTGTGTTGATTATAGCTGATAAGGGCAGACAGTGTGGAGGTCTTATACCATAAGAGGCATATTTAGGTCATAGTATGGACATATATTTTTATACAGAGGGCATTTTAATAACACTTATTTTTAAGGTCACTGTGCGGGGATGTGTTACAGAAGACTGGTTAAGATGGGTGTCTACAGAGACGAGTTGTGTATGTGAAAAGTCATCATGTCGTCTGGACAAGATGGAGACAAAAAGAAAGAAACAACACTGAGAAAATGTCACTTAGAAGGTACATGGATGTTCCTGTATAGTCCGCAGTCTGATAATGACTGATAAAAACCCCTAGTATCTCCTTACCATTGTTAAAGGGAATATGTCATGTAAAATAACACTATTGACCTGCAGCTATGGGGTTAATCTGCAGGTTAATTGCATTCTGACACCATTCGACTGCCTGCCCCACTGAAAGCCCCACCTGCTGGAGGAAATAAACTTTATTCCCCCAGACAGTGTTCAGTGTTCAGTCACAGACATGTCAGAAAGTTATTAACCTCCTTATTAACCCCATATATGTAGGTTAATAGTGTTATTTTACATGACAGGTTCCCATTAAGGACAAACTGGGAGTTGTAAGTGTATGAAATACAAATGCATATGGGCCTGACTTGACAATACAATTGATTGCTGTACTGAGCTTGGTGATGTAGTACTGATGGTGGTTCTGGTGATGTAGTCATGTACTTATGGTGGTTCTAGTGATGTAGTCATATACTGGTGGTGGTTCTGGTGACGTATACATGTACTGATGATGGTACTGGTGATGTATGAAGAAAGGAAATGATCCAGCTTTCAAGCTTGCAAAAATGTATTGGATTAAAAAATATTAATAGATTACATCATGAGTGTAGACACAGCTACTCGTTTTGAACATCCATTGCGTTCTTTGACAAAACTTTGTTAAAGAATGCAATCAATGTTTGAAACACGTAGCTGTGTCTACTCTCATGATGGAATCTATTATTATTTTTTAATCCAATACCTTTTTGAAAGCTTGGAAGATGGATCATTTCCTTTCTTCATTTCTACAAGTGGTTCCTTGCAGATTCGTTCCTCCTGGGACTCCTAGCTGGGGTGAGCTGGTTAATCCCTTTTCTACTGGAGATATATACATGTACTGATGATGGTACTGGTGTCGTAGCTGCTGACGGTGGTTCTTGTGATGCATTCATGTACTGATTATAGTTCTGGTGATGCATTCATGTACAGATAGAGGTTTTGGTGACACATTAATGTACTAATAGTGGTTCTGGTGATACATTCATGTACAGAAGGTGGTCCTGGTAATGGAATTATCTACTGATGGGGGTTCTGGTGCCATATTCATGTACTGATGGTGATTCTGGTGTACTATTTATTTACTGATGATTGTTCTAGTGTCATATTTATGTATTATTGATGGCTCTCGCATTGTATTTATGAACTGATGATGATTTTGACTCGTATTCTTGCATTGATGATGGTTCTGGTGATGAATACAGCACCAGAACCATCATGACTACATGAATACATCACCAAAACAATCATTACTACATGAATACGTCACGACAACCATGACCAGCACAGGAAGGCTACGCCAGAACCATCATCAGTACATGAATATGTCACTAGAACCACTATCCATAAAGGAATATGGCACCAGAACCACCATCAGTTTTGTTGAAAACGGTTTGTTGTATGACAGACATACAAACCATCATATGTATCCATTTGTTTGATGGGGATTTGTTTACTTTCCATTAGGATATCCACCAAATGCTGGACACCTTAACTGAACCCAAACGGCCACCATTATAGTTAAACTACACTGGTTTCCATGAACACCCTTCAGTCTGACATTTAAAATATAGGATGTCAAGGATGAATATCCCTATTTGTTCCTTGTATTGTGTAAACGGTTGGCAAATAATAATTAATCATAACTGTGAAAGCACACTCCCTGTTGAGCCTCACCCCTAAAATACACCATTTTTTATTTTACTTTTATTTTTTGGTGAAAAAGGTAACAATTCCAGAGGGAGCAGTTGTTTGAGCTTGTTACTTGACCCATCATAGAGGTAAACAGGGTTAGGGTTTCTGTTACTCTAATCTCTGACTCATTCCTTTCCTTGGGGTCTGAGGTTTCATCGCGAAGGGGGGGTCATTGGTTTAATCTTCCTAGGGCAACAAAATACTGGCCCAGGCCCTGCCTAGATCTTTAATAGCCCACTTAGAAAATCGCTGTCGCCTCCTTCCCTCCCCTAGTGTGCTTGAAAGCTATTATATGCTGTCACCTCAGTCCCCATCTACTTCCAACTCACCTCTCTCATGCTTTCTTTACATCCTGACTCATGAGCACCAGTGGACTGCTGAGATGCAGTATTTAGGTGTGTTCCAGTCAGGTTTTCTACTGCCCTCTCCACGACAAGCACCATCGATTCCTTTCTTTTCCGATCAGGGGAGCAGCAGGCTGAATAGTCTCATCCATCAAGCAGTGCTCCCTTAAACTTTGCACTGACTGCAGAAGAGAGAGGGAATCGTTGCTTGTCCCCCTCCCTCTCTCTGCCATGCAGCCTGTGTTTTACTAGCAAGTACAATAGCATGGAGGGGGGGGTTGAAAATAAAAATAAAGATTTTACTGTTGAGAGTTGGTGCCACCACCTGCAATGCCCCGCCCTAGGCACTGCTTCTCTACTGCCTAGTGGCAAAAATGGCATTGACTCCATTTATTTTCATAAACAATTTGTCACGAAGTGACTGTCCTGGTGTGACGCGACCAAACAAACAAGGGAACACCGGGGACACAATTACAATGGTGGGCCCTGCGATAGGGAACAAGGGAAATGGACACCTCCTGCACTCACCAAAGTCTGTGCCCTGATCTCCCTATTGTCCCTATACGGATTCTTTCACCCTTTCGCTGAGCAGGATACCTTAAACCCTCACAAGCCCTGCGCTAATCCCTAGGTAGAGAGCAGACCAGTGAGAGCACTAGTCACACCACTGCACTAATAATACAAAAGGAAAGAAAAGACAGACACCACATAGAATGGGGAACAAAAATACAACACTTAGCTTTCTTTGCTGCAATGCACCGCACAGCAGAGTAAGGCACCAGATCACAGTATACAGCTGCAGCACCAGAAAGCTCCTGACTCCAGCTTGGTTGGTCTCCAAAGAGGAAGTGTATCACCAAAAGTCAGCTCATGCATCAGGTGACCTTTTAAAGGATGGTGGGAGTGGTCACCACCTGCATCAGCAAACTCAGCAGCAATGATATTACACCAGCGGCCACTGGGGGAAAAACAGACATTAACCCCCGATGGCCTGAAAGGAAAAAAGTTTTAATATGAAACACAAAATCTGCCACAGATCGAGAAATGGATCGTGACACAATTATGAGCACATAGTCTAAGATAAACATGGCACTCAGAGAATCAAAATAAGGATATCGGTGCCAAAGTAGGGTCTCCAGCCCAAATATAGAAAATGAAAATAACTTGGCACTCAGAAAAGAATAAAAATTGAAAAAGTATAAATTGCTTGTGGCTTTTTCCTTTTATTTGTATCCACAACTAAAAAAGGTGATGTACACAATGAACGTTTTCGGCCATAAAACAATAGCCTTCCTCAGACAATGTACAGAAATGAACTGAAATGTATAGAATAAGACAAATGCACAAAATTAATCATACATCAACGTTTGTAAGGAAAAGAAACAACAAAAAGCAACATGAAAATATTATAATAACCGTAATACAATAGTAAATGTCATTCAGAGATGTGAGATGTGAGTCTTCAAACGAACTGTTATCCAGAAGTGCTCAGTGAACATTTAGACAAATCTGCAAACTACAGAATTATGGTGAACATGAGCCAAGTGCCAGAAGGTACAAAGGTATAGCCTAATAGTGAAAATAGCGGAATAGTCAGCCATATGGATATAATATTGGAAGCAACACCTGCAATGAGATAATATAATTTTAATACAATTTGAAGGTGCCCAAGCAGTGACCCCAAAAGAAAAAGGAACATAAACAATAGAAATATAAAGAAAAATATATACAACAAGTATAAGGCAAAGAGGAAAAAAAGGAAAAGAAAGGAGGAACGAAAAAGGAAAAAAAAGGGGAAAAAAAAGGAAAAAAACAAACAAAGGGGCTACCTCTGGTGGATGTATAGGAGGGAACCACAAAGAATATGCCGCTGCAAATATAAGAAAAAATGAAGACAAGAAAAAGGAGGACAAATTGAGTAAAAAAATTTTTTTATAAAAAGTAAAACAGGAAGAAAAAGAAAAGGATGTACAACAATACCTGAAATATGGCCAAAGGTATATATGTTCAAGCGCTGGAAACTAACTATAGTTGAGAAATGCGCTAAAGAGAAGAATATTAAAAATCATGAATAAATATGACTAGTAAGGTAGGAGAATTGCAAAAAGAAATTGCAAACGGAAGAAGGAGAAAATACTGATACCTGAAGTGTGGCATGAGAAAAGTGCAGTGAAAAAAATGCAGTGAAAAAAAGTTACCTGTAATAAGGTGCATGAGACTGCTACCACAGACATGGACCTTGCTGAAAGAACTAAAAGAAGAGGAAAAAAAACCAAGGGGTATGTACAAAATGAAAACAACGAGAATGTATAAATGAAAAAATGAAAAAACGATAATGGAAGGTAAATTACCTAGGAATAGGCCTCCCTGATATGAGGAGAGCAGCGTTATGGGCTAACAGTGTAGCAATGGGGGAACGCTGAAAAAAGAACAGGGTTTACACAAGCGATGTCATATAAAGAAAGGGAAGCAAAAATAGAAAATAAAAGATCAAAAATAAAGACTAAAGAGAAGCGCCAGGGTAACAGATACCTTATGTAAGCCAGAGGCGAAGAACGTGGACCAAGGCAGGGTGCAGGACGCTAATGGCGCCGCACTTCCGGGTTTAAAAAGCCCCCCGACACAGCGTCATGATGACGCGGTCGAGTGGGGCGCATGCGCAATGAACTTAGTGCAAGGAGAGCACAGCTGAAGGGGAGGGAGGTCACGTGACCGCTCGTCATAGTGACGCGATCATGTACAACGCAGAAGAGCTAGCAGGGCATATACCAGTGGACAAGGCAGGGGTACAAACAAAAGGGACCTTCCATTATAGTTTTTTCATTTTTTCATTTATACATTCTCGTTATATACCTTTGGCCATATTTCAGGTATTGTTGCACATCCTTTTCTTTTTCTTCCTGTTTTACTTTTTATAAAAAAAATTTTTTACTCAATTTGTCCTCCTTTTTCTTGTCTTCATTTTTTCTTATATTTGCAGCGGCATATTCTTTGTGGTTCCCTCCTATACATCCACCAGAGGTAGCCCCTTTGTTTGTTTTTTTCCTTTTTTTTTTTTTCCCCTTTTTTTTCCTTTTTCGTTCCTCCTTTCTTTTCCTTTTTTTCCTCTTTGCCTTATACTTGTTGTATATATTTTTCTTTATATTTCTATTGTTTATGTTCCTTTTTCTTTTGGGGTCACTGATTGGGCACCTTCAAATTGTATTAAAATTATATTATCTCATTGCAGGTGTTGCTTCCAATATTATATCCATATGGCCGACTATTCCGCTATTTTCACTATTAGGCTATACCTTTGTACCTTCTGGCACTTGGCTCATGTTCACCATAATTCTGTAGTTTGCAGATTTGTCTAAATGTTCACTGAGCACTTCTGGATAACAGTTCGTTTGAAGACTCACATCTCACATCTCTGAATGACATTTACTATTGTATTACGGTTATTATAATATTTTCATGTTGCTTTTTGTTGTTTCTTTTCCTTACAAACGTTGATGTATGATTAATTTTGTGCATTTGTCTTATTCTATACATTTCAGTTCATTTCTGTACATTGTCTGAGGAAGGTTATTGTTTTATGGCCGAAAACGTTCATTGTGTACATCACCTTTTTTAGTTGTGGATACAAATAAAAGGAAAAAGCCACAAGCAATTTATACTTTTTCAATTTTTATTCTTTTCTGAGTGCCAAGTTATTTTCACAATTATGAGCACAGCCACATCTTTGCTCCATTCTGATCATTTTTGGGGTTCAATAAACCCTACCTCAGGATTGCTGTTGTTGCAGCAGTCAATCTCCCACCAATCCCACCGATCAGCAAGTTATCCCCTATCTAACCATTTTATAATAACTCTATAATGAAAGTTAGATATTAGGTTATATGTTTGTCTCTGACAAATATGACTTGTCTTACAAAAAAGCAAGCCCTTATACAGCTACATCACCTAAAAGAATATACTATATGTGTCGACCCGCCACCACAATTGTGGGTTACCAGGGCAATGGGGTACTCAGAGCCGAGCCCATGGAAGTCTATGGGGATTTGTCACAGGTAGCTGTGGCTCGGTCTGTGACCCTGGCGGTCTGGCGTATGTTGGGGGAATATTTACAGGGGATAGATTTATATACAGTTCGTGACGCCACCTGTAGTATTCTGGTAATTTGTACCAGCGCTGCTGTAGATCTCTGAGGGGATGGTGATGCAGCTAGATGTCGGGTCCCCTACAGGTGGGACTCTTCCCTCAGGTCGGTAGTTAGGTAGGGATTGTGCAGGCATGCAAATCAATAACTCAGTCTCACACGGTTAGCGTCTTTCCATACCTTTACTTGCAAGATGGTAAGGCAGGTCCCAGGGAGGCTGATGGGGTTGATGGAGGATGAGCTTTGAGGCAACGGCTAAGCAAGTTAGGGGCCTCCTTTACTGTCCAATAATGATGAGTACAACCAGCCTGCAGCGTAGTTCCCTCTATAACTCCAGCTATTCCATAGCTGTACTGCCCAGTCAGATTTGTGGTGAAGCCTTCCAATTGATGAAACTAGGTTCTTGCTTTTGTCTGCGCTTGACTCAAAGTCCCTATTCCACCTGACTCCGGTTACGTACTGACTATATGGGGCTGTTTGCCGCGACCCAAAGTCCGGTAAATCTCTGGTTTTCTTACCACTATGCTTGTAGCTAATAGTGATCCTTCGGTCCCCAGTGACCGGTAGCAATGTGCAGGACTTTTCCAAGCCAAAAGCACTTTTCCAATAATCTTCCTTCCACTGTGCCTTTCGCCTTGTCCTCGCTGGTAGCATAAACACTCACACTTGCATAAAGTCGGGTAGTCACTTCCTTCATTCACTTCCTTCAAAGTTAGTTACAGATTCTCAGTTATCACTAGGCAGGAGCACGTCTCTGAACCTTTCACTGTCCTTGAGACAGGTGACTGAAGTCTTTCTGCACTAAGCTTCTTCTTTCTTTCAATGTATTCAGGTGAGGTACAGCTCTGACTAGGCTGAGGTGAACTAGACCACCTGTACTAGCCTCCACGTTCTGAACTGATGATGAGCAGGCTGGACGACTTCCTCCCTCCAGCTAAACTCCAGACGTCTGCTCTGTCCGAAGACAGGAAACACACTCTATCAAAATCACTCAACAAACATACACCCTGACCACCCTCACAAGTAAACTACACTACCCTAAGGGTGTGTCTAGTGTATGTTGAGTGAATGGGTATTTAGCATTAAACTGCTGTCTCGCCACACACTCTCCAGGGTACTGCGTGTGCCTAACACCAGGGCTACACATTCCCCCATGGTAAAAGACAGCACTCCCGGGCTGTAAAATACAAAAGAGACAGTTTTGTTTATGCATGAAAACATCAACAATAACATTAATTCGTCCCATCCGGGAGGTGAGGATATCTTGAACATTGCAAACATTATAGAAAAATACAAAAGTATTAAATAGCATTCAATAAATATACAGTATTCTTGTGAAGGACCCGCACCAAACCTTCAACGTGGGTCCTGGGTGGGCTGCAGGACATCCGAATGCAGACCTCACTCAGTGCCACACCACACGGGTTTTTGTATTCAGAGGTAGTTGTGCTGGTTTTATGTAAAACCAAGATAAAGCACCGAAGCGCAACTATGTACAAATAAGTTCTGGGTTGGCACAGTCCTCAACCTCAAAGTCCATTGTAAAACCAAAGACACAGATATAATATCACATTATTATAATACTAAAGTGCAAACTTTTTCTGGTTACCCAGCCGGGCATTCTACGGTTAGCAATATATATATATGCATTATATACGCTATACTCTTCAACTTGTGCAAAACTTTGTAAAACATTCTCAAACTTTCTACAATATTACTTATGGTAGACCCTATAGGGATCTCACCGATTCTTCTTTACTATTTATTCATTTACTTCTAATACACTTTCCACCCCGGGGGCTGGAACAATGCAATGGGCCCTAGATCCCAGGACTAATAAATCATGCGCTGCGATTAGGGTCTGGATCGCCACAGTTCTCGTGCGAACCACTAGGGGCGCAACGGGTACATTCTCCTCACGAGACACCGATTGCGTTTCAATCACAGTTAACGATATGGACCGTGTCATGGATTGCGATTGAGACTGGGTCGCTAGTTGCGATGTAGATATTGCTTTAATTTGCGATGAACTTGCAGGGGGCGATGCTGGGGCACGGCCGGATACTGCTTGAGCTGGAGACGGGGACGCTGCGGTAGTGATGACGTTACCTGCGTCTGGGACGGGGTCACGGACGATGGTGACGTTAAGGGCATACCATCCCTTCATTCCCCAATGCCGTGGGTACGTGACAATGTCTCCATTTACTAAGTCCCTCCCGGGATGGCCTTGCGGTAGGTGGGATTCTACGTCCCTGCGACTAACAAAGACCCCTGGGTAGAGGCCCGGTTCACGGATGAAGCCCCAGCCCTTCCGGAGCTGGAACTCAGTCACACACCCCTGCCGCCGCGTTCCCTCAGGGTACCTTTCTCTCTCCGGACACTCTCCTTGTCCGCGATCAGCTCTGCATGTTGTCGCTGACGATTCCGCTGAGCTTCCCGCTCTTCCTCCTGCTGGCGTTTCTGCTTCTCCTCACGACTCCGCCACTCACGTTCCCACTGGGCGGTGTAGGCGACGTCATCCAGGCGCGCCATCTCGTCCCAGTCGACGTCTGGTAACGACGGACAGGACCCCTCCGGTGTCCCTGCCGGGGACCGATCATCTGCTGCGGCCTCCTGGCCGGGCGGGCGTTCCGGAACTGGCGGCACCTCCTCAACCTCCTTCGCCTCCACCGCTTCACCGGTGGGATCAGGATCGGTACTTTCGGGGGCAGCCTCCGGTTGCTCCTTCGCCTTGGGCAGCAGAATCTTCGGTAACTGGAATCGTGGGGGGTCGTTGAGGGAGAGATCACCGTGTCCCACAGCCTCCGCTGCTCCAGGGTACGCCGGCGTCTCTCGATCTCTTCAAATCCAGGTTGGTGCTGGACCATCTTCTTCAGGCGTGCATTTTCTTCCTGAATTTCTAGCAACGCCTGCTGCAGGTGCAGGACCACGGATAACTCCGATGCTGGTGGCAGCTTGGCTGGGGCACGGGGCCTGCCTTTCTCCGCTTCCCTGCTCGGCTGCACACGTCCTGCTTGCATGATGTTCCAGAAGATTCTTTCTTCTTCCTCCAGAGACATCCGGTCTCTTCCGTGGAGGCGGGGTTTGCGTCTCCTCCTCCTCGCAGGGAAGGTGAAGAGGAGACGGACCTCCTTTGCTGTAGGGCAGGATCGCATGTTGTAATAGCACTTTGAGAGGGCAGGCATTTTCTTCGCGCCACAGGGGGTAGACGCCCACGAAGGTACGCCCACCTTCTTCTCCAGCGCCTGAGGGCGCGAATATGGCGACAAAAATGGCGATTTTGGCGCCAAAAGTGCAAACAGTCCTTTTTCACAAAAACAATTCCTTAGGCACACAGGGCTCGCAATTCTGCGAGTTTCGCATCCTGTTCGTGACGCCAAAGTTTTTGTGTCGACCCGCCACCACAATTGTGGGTTACCAGGGCAATGGGGTACTCAGAGCCGAGCCCATGGAAGTCTATGGGGATTTGTCACAGGTAGCTGTGGCTCGGTCTGTGACCCTGGCGGTCTGGCGTATGTTGGGGGAATATTTACAGGGGATAGATTTATATACAGTTCGTGACGCCACCTGTAGTATTCTGGTAATTTGTACCAGCGCTGCTGTAGATCTCTGAGGGGATGGTGATGCAGCTAGATGTCGGGTCCCCTACAGGTGGGACTCTTCCCTCAGGTCGGTAGTTAGGTAGGGATTGTGCAGGCATGCAAATCAATAACTCAGTCTCACACGGTTAGCGTCTTTCCATACCTTTACTTGCAAGATGGTAAGGCAGGTCCCAGGGAGGCTGATGGGGTTGATGGAGGATGAGCTTTGAGGCAACGGCTAAGCAAGTTAGGGGCCTCCTTTACTGTCCAATAATGATGAGTACAACCAGCCTGCAGCGTAGTTCCCTCTATAACTCCAGCTATTCCATAGCTGTACTGCCCAGTCAGATTTGTGGTGAAGCCTTCCAATTGATGAAACTAGGTTCTTGCTTTTGTCTGCGCTTGACTCAAAGTCCCTATTCCACCTGACTCCGGTTACGTACTGACTATATGGGGCTGTTTGCCGCGACCCAAAGTCCGGTAAATCTCTGGTTTTCTTACCACTATGCTTGTAGCTAATAGTGATCCTTCGGTCCCCAGTGACCGGTAGCAATGTGCAGGACTTTTCCAAGCCAAAAGCACTTTTCCAATAATCTTCCTTCCACTGTGCCTTTCGCCTTGTCCTCGCTGGTAGCATAAACACTCACACTTGCATAAAGTCGGGTAGTCACTTCCTTCATTCACTTCCTTCAAAGTTAGTTACAGATTCTCAGTTATCACTAGGCAGGAGCACGTCTCTGAACCTTTCACTGTCCTTGAGACAGGTGACTGAAGTCTTTCTGCACTAAGCTTCTTCTTTCTTTCAATGTATTCAGGTGAGGTACAGCTCTGACTAGGCTGAGGTGAACTAGACCACCTGTACTAGCCTCCACGTTCTGAACTGATGATGAGCAGGCTGGACGACTTCCTCCCTCCAGCTAAACTCCAGACGTCTGCTCTGTCCGAAGACAGGAAACACACTCAATCAAAATCACTCAACAAACATACACCCTGACCACTCCCTCACAAGTAAACTACACTACCCTAAGGGTGTGTCTAGTGTATGTTGAGTGAATGGGTATTTAGCATTAAACTGCTGTCTCGTCACACACTCTCCAGGGTACTGCGTGTGCCTAACACCAGGGCTACACACTATACATAAATATACATGGTGCCTGGAATGTTGTGATAAAAAAAATTATGTGAAAATTGTTGAGGATTTATCACCAGGTCAAAAGTAACAACTTTTTGCATTTATTTTATTCCCGCTGCTCCCCTGTGTATGCCATTATTTTTTTTCGTTTTGACCAATTTGGACAATAACACGAAATCTGGCAGCACTGCTGTAATGAAGAATTCTTAGGACCAAGATGAGGTGAACAGTTTTTATTTTCACAACAGGTTTCAATGCTAGACTGGAGTATTTTTCAAGTGAAAAAAACAATTGCAGTTTTTTTGTTTCATTTCTAAATCCACAATATAACTACAGAGATAAGAGTCTTTTTATAGTGCTATTTCTGATCTTTATCAAGAGGGCGTTGCTCACAGAATTTTCAGGAGGCATTGTTTTAGACGGCCTTGTATATTACAGCCCCCTTGGTGAAGAGCATAGAAATGAGCCCTAAAGAGTTCCATATCTCTGGAACCATATGGCAGATTTAAAATAAATATACAAAAGGAGAGAATTGGAAATAAAGCAAAACAACAAAACTATCCACTTTTTACATGTTGAGAAATCCTTAAACTAGGCTTGGTCCTGGTCTGGCATTAAAGGGAAAGGGGTTTACGGTATATCAAACTAGCCAGTGCAAGCTGCTGCACTCATGTACGATTAATTGCTCTAATGTCATATTCATGTACAGATGATGGTTCTGATGATGAATACATTATCAGAGTCATTGGTAGTACATGAATACAGGATCAAAACCACCAATGGTACATTAATACACCACCAGAACCTCCGTCAGTATAGAAATACATCCCTAGAACCACTATCAGTACAGGAATACATCACCAGAACCACCATAACTACATGAATGCATCACCAGAATCATCATCAGTATGTTGATACTTCCCAAGAACCACAATCAGTCTACAAACAATGATTGATTGTACTTCTAACTGAAATTGCACCCCCTGTTAAACCACACCTGTAAAGTATACCACTTTTTTACTTTTGCTGGAATTTTTTGTGAAAGAGTAACAATTCTAGAGAAATTAGTGAACAGAACTTGTTGGATATAGCTTTTGTTATATTATCCCATTATTTGTTGTGTGCTTTATATCTTAACACAGATTTTAGTGCAACATCAGATCACACCATTTTTTTTCCTCAAAACCTGTAGTTATTATATTGCCATGAAAGAACATGTTCTTTTTCAGTTCTTATAGAGAGCTTTTATAGATGTATTGCTAAGTCATTAGTGTGAACAAAGCTTTAGACATTTTCTGAAAAGTTCCTGCTGTTTGTAACTACATGATTAAATCTGCTGTTTTGAAAACGAGTAAAAAACAGGAAATCAGATGCAAAAAATGTACTTTATAAATATCTCCAACCCCCTCTCCCAAATGAACAACTTACCCCCACAGCCCTATTAAGCCATTGGAGCAAACTATCTGCATTAATTCACTTGTATGTTTAATGTTTTTTCTCTTACAAGCTATTAGTACAGCCACTCTCCTCTCAACCTTTATATATGTCATTTTTTTTGCACAGGATAAACTAAGGAATGTGATTCACAGCTCTTCTGCTGGAAAATATCTTCTCTGTAAATAGCATACATTTTTAGTTTGACATGTAATGTGTACAGAAAATAGAGTGCAGGTCTCCCTGCTATTGCGTAGCAGACGGGGACTGTGCAAGAGAAAAGGCAGCAAACCAACAGTGACATGGCACGTGCTCCTTGTAGAGATACAATTCATTAAAGTGGCCCTTTCCTTCAATTTTTCTGCTCAAAAAGCTAAATTACTCTACATAAATAAACCAGTCATCTGATATTTAGATAATTATTTGACATAAAGCAGGACAAAATGCATGCAGCATTCATTGGAAGTAGTCTGTGGTGGCCACAGTAAAGGGGGCCCCCTGTGGGGGCCACAGTAAAGGGATTATGGCCCCAAAAACCCCAGTGTTAAATGAACACATAAGTGTGCAACAATATCAGGTGCCTAAATTGTTGTTACTGCTTCTATATTATAGCAACAGTGACTTACATCTGTAATATTTCCCCTCAATGATTTTATGATTGTGGAAACAAATTACACGTGGTCAAAATTGTTGGTACCCCTTTAACATAGATTTTTAATTTATCATTACTTTTGTCAGATTCAAGTTATTTCTGTGACCATTGTGGGTTTTTCTGTCATTAAACGAGGGGTACCAACAATTTTGACCACGTATGTAACTCTTTAAAGAGAACCTGTCACCCTGAAAATGCAGTCCTATCTGCAGACACCATGTTTAGAGCAGGAAGAGCTGAATAGACTGATATATAGTTTTGTGGAAAAAAAATCAATATCATTTGTGTTTTCATCATTTAAACCTATGCTCTTTCTGGGTGGTTTTGGCCAGTGGGTGGTCCTTTCAGTGACTGAAAGCTTCCTTTGCATAAATGTGCATACAGAGATAGCTCTCAGTCACTGATAAGACCACCCACAAGACCAAAAATCCTAGAAAGATCACAGGTAGTGATAAGCGAGTATGCTCGTTACTCAGGTTTTTCCGAGCATGCCCGGATGATCTCCAAGTATATGAGTGTGCTTGGAGATTTAGTATGTGTCGCCGCAGCTGCTAGATAGTCTGAATACATGTGGGGAATGCCTGTTTGTTAGGGAATCCCCAGATGTATTCAGGCTGTCTAGCAGCCGCAAATCATGCAGCTGCGGCGACACAAACTAAATCTTCACGCCCAACTACTCGGAGATCACCCGAGCATGCTCTGGAAAACCCTAGCAACAAGCATACTCGCCCATCACTAATCAGAGATTTAAATGATGACAACACAAGTTAAACAGTTAAGGCACTGTCACACTAAGCGAGATCGCGAGCGAGATCGCTAAAGCATCAGCGATTTTATGACGCAGCAGCAATCTCGTTAGCGACGTCGCTGTGTGTGACATGTAGAGGCGATGTGGCCCCCGCTGCGATGTCGCTGATCGTTCATGAATAGTGTTGAGCATTCCGATACCGCAAGTATCGGGTATCGGCCGATATTCGCGTTATCGGAATTCCGATACTTAATTCCGATACTTTTTCAATATCGTATACCGGAATCGGAAGTTCCCATAATTCTTTGAGAGGCAATGTGATTTTAGTCAGCCAATGAGGAATCCTACGAAGTGTGGGCACATCCTGTAATGCTGCGGTCATCTTAACTAATGGCATGGCTGTGATTGGCTGCTGAAATGATGTCAGAATGCACTATAAAAGGCGCCGCAGCCATTTTAGCGTCACTGTGCTGTGAACTCAGTAAGGGACAGAACGCTGCTGTGCTGACTCTGAGGGACAGTTAGATATTGCGATTTTGTGTACTACTGTGCTTGAGGCAGGCTAGTTTACCAACCGCTGTGTAAAGCTTCATTTTGCCAGTGTTGTTTTAACAGCTCTGTGCAAGGTGTGTGTGTGACAGTGCAGGTGACGCTGCAGTTTGCTCTGCATCCACCGCTGTTTGTAGGCATCTGCACGTGTCACTGACTCTTTTTTTTTTTATTTTATTTAGTGGAATTGGTGCAGCTCCATTATATTAGAAAAAAATCAAATCTATTAGTGTGACGTGCTTCCATCCGTATACAATACATTGGTTGCAAACACTATAGAAGTACAGAAAGGAGCTTTTCACAGATAGTGAATAGTTGTGTTTCAGTGTTCACTGCAGTCTGTGAGGTTTTGATTTTTTGAGTGCAGATCACGCTCCAGTTAGTTCTTCAACCACTGCCGGTTGTAGTCTGCTGAGCGTGTGTCACTGCCTCATCCTTCACATTTTTCTCTAATTGGTGCTGCTCCATTTTAGTGGAAAAAAATCTAATCTATTAGTGTGACACGCTTCCATCCGTATACAATACATTGGTTGCAAACACTATAGAAGTACAGAAAGGAGCTTTTCACAGATAGTGAATAGTTGTGTTTCAGTGTTCACTGCAGTCTGTGAGGTTTTGATTTTTTGAGTGCAGATCACGCTCCAGTTAGTTCTTCAACCACTGCCGGTTGTAGTCTGCTGAGCGTGTGTCACTGCCTCATCCTTCACATTTTTCTCTAATTGGTGCTGCTCCATTTTAGTGGAAAAAAATCTAATCTATTAGTGTGACGCGCTTCCATCCGTATACAATACATTGGTTGCAAACACTATAGAAGTACAGAAAGGAGCTTTTCACAGATAGTGAATAGTTGTGTTTCAGTGTTCACTGCAGTCTGTGAGGTTTTGATTTTTTGAGTGCAGATCACGCTCCAGTTAGTTCTTCAACCACTGCCGGTTGTAGTCTGCTGAGCGTGTGTCACTGCCTCATCCTTCACATTTTTCTCTAATTGGTGCTGCTCCATTTTAGTGGAAAAAAATCTAATCTATTAGTGTGACGCGCTTCCATCCGTATACAATACATTGGTTGCAAACACTATAGAAGTACAGAAAGGAGCTTTTCACAGATAGTGAATAGTTGTGTTTCAGTGTTCACTGCAGTCTGTGAGGTTTTGATTTTTTGAGTGCAGATCACGCTCCAGTTAGTTCTTCAACCACTGCCGGTTGTAGTCTGCTGAGCGTGTGTCACTGCCTCATCCTTCACATTTTTCTCTAATTGGTGCTGCTCCATTTTAGTGGAAAAAAATCTAATCTATTAGTGTAACGCGCTTCCATCCGTATACAATACATTGGTTGCAAACACTATAGAAGTACAGAAAGGAGCTTTTCACAGATAGTGAATAGTTGTGTTTCAGTGTTCACTGCAGTCTGTGAGGTTTTGATTTTTTGAGTGCAGATCACGCTCCAGTTAGTTCTTCAACCACTGCCGGTTGTAGTCTGCTGAGCGTGTGTCACTGCCTCATCCTTCACATTTTTCTCTAATTGGTGCTGCTCCATTTTAGTGGAAAAAAATCTAATCTATTAGTGTGACGCGCTTCCATCCGTATACAATACATTGGTTGCAAACACTATAGAAGTACAGAAAGGAGCTTTTCACAGATAGTGAATAGTTGTGTTTCAGTGTTCACTGCAGTCTGTGAGGTTTTGATTTTTTGAGTGCAGATCACGCTCCAGTTAGTTCTTCAACCACTGCCGGTTGTAGTCTGCTGAGCGTGTGTCACTGCCTCATCCTTCACATTTTTCTCTAATTGGTGCTGCTCCATTTTAGTGGAAAAAAATCTAATCTATTAGTGTGACGCGCTTCCATCCGTATACAATACATTGGTTGCAAACACTATAGAAGTACAGAAAGGAGCTTTTCACAGATAGTGAATAGTTGTGTTTCAGTGTTCACTGTAGTCTGTGAGCTTTTCATTTTGTGAGTGCAGATTACGCTCCAGTTTGTTCTTCAACCACTGCCGGTTGTAGTCTGCTGAGCGTGTGTCACTGCCTCATCCTTCACATTTTTCTCTAATTGGTGCTGCTCCATTTTAGTGGAAAAAAATCTAATCTATTAGTGTGACGCGCTTCCATCCGTATACAATACATTGGTTGCAAACACTATAGAAGTACAGAAAGGAGCTTTTCACAGATAGTGAATAGTTGTGTTTCAGTGTTCACTGCAGTCTGTGAGGTTTTGATTTTTTGAGTGCAGATCACGCTCCAGTTAGTTCTTCAACCACTGCCGGTTGTAGTCTGCTGAGCGTGTGTCACTGCCTCATCCTTCACATTTTTCTCTAATTGGTGCTGCTCCATTTTAGTGGAAAAAAATCTAATCTATTAGTGTGACGCGCTTCCATCCGTATACAATACATTGGTTGCAAACACTATAGAAGTACAGAAAGGAGCTTTTCACAGATAGTGAATAGTTGTGTTTCAGTGTTCACTGTAGTCTGTGAGCTTTCATTTTGTGAGTGCAGATTACGCTCCAGTTTGTTCTTCAACCACTGCTGGTTGTAGTCTGCTGAGCGTGCGTCACTGCCTCATCCTTCACATTTTTCTCTAATTGGTGCTGCTCCATTTTAGTGGAAAAAAATCTAATCTATTAGTGTGACGCGCTTCCATCCGTATACAATACATTGGTTGCAAACACTATAGAAGTACACAAAGGGGCCTTTCACAGATACTGAACAGTTGTCTGCAGGGTTCACTGTAGTCTGTGAGGAATAACCACACTTAGGCCTTAACTTTTCTGACTTTCTTTATCAATCTACCAAGATGAAGAAGTCAGTGAGTAAGGCACGTGGTCGTGGTCGAGGCCGTGGATTTGCAGCAGGGAGAGGACGTGGGGATTCTGTGGCTGCTTCTGCACCCAGTGACACAGCATCCACCAGTTTTCCCCGTGAGCGTTCCTTTATGCGCACTTTTGTAGGAGCTCAGCGTACCCCCCTGCTGCGTGAAGAACAAATTGAAGCCATTGTTGGTTGGATGGCAGCCAATGCATCGACTTCAATAGCTTCCACCTCCTCTCAGGACCACAGCACTCTTGAACAACCATCAGTCTCTTCACCGCCTGCCAAATTGCCCAGGCAGTCAGAGAGCTCTGTACAGGAGCCAGCTGAGTCTCTGCTTCTGTTCTCAGAATCTGTTGGCTTGGAAACAGGGGCCCAGCCAAGCAGCATTCTGGAATGTGAAGAAGAGGCAGTATGCAGTGATGCTCAACAGCTGTGTCTCTCTGAATCTGAAGAGGCGGGTGAGCCAGTGCCGATGGTCAGCACACCGCAGAACGCATCTGATGATGATGAGACTCAGTTGCCAGTTTCTGTTGAGCATGGTGCTGGCCAGACCACCCAACAACAGCAGGTGTTGGAAGAGGGTAGTGGTGGAGATGATGAGGTCCAAGACCCAACATGGCGTGAGGAACAGGAAGGTGGTGGGAGCAGCTCTGAGGAAGAGATTGCCCCAACGGTCCAAACAGTAGGGAGAGGTAGGCTGCAGACTCGCTTGCCTGTAGCCTCCAGTTTGGCACCCGTTCGGAGCAGTTCTCTTCCAACAGCCAAACCGGGCGCTCCCAGGACTTGCTCTGCGTGGTCCTTTTTTGATACAGTTGCAGATGACATTTGCTATGTCAAATGCAAGCTGTGTAATCAAAAAATTAAAAGAGGTAAAAGTGTCAGTAACCTTAATACAACAAATATGTGGAAACATGTGCGGTCAAAGCACTTTGTTGAGTTACAAAGACACACTGGAGATGTAGGCCAACCTACAGCAGCACCTACATCTTCAGCTCGTGTTGGAGCCTCTTCCTCCAGTTCACACACAGCTGGTTCGGCTTCCTCAAAGGATCGCCATGGAAGAACCTCTGTCACTGTTGTCCAGAGACACAGTGTTATTCCACCCACAGCTGCAAGTTCCCTGTCATCCTCACACACCCAGGCCACAAAACAGCCATCGGTAGCACAGGCATGGGATAAAAGACGGCCATACTCGGCAAACCATCCACGAGCACAGGCTCTGAATGCTGGCATTGCAAAACTCCTGTCCCTTGAAATGCTGTCATTCAGGCTGGTGGAGACTGACAGTTTCCGTGAATTAATGGCATTGGCAGTCCCACAATACAATGTGCCCAGCCGATTTTATTTCAGCAGGCAAGCCGTCCCTGGTCTGCAAAAGCATGTTGAGGCAAAAATTAAACATGCGCTACTAAACGCCGTCAGTAGCAAGGTCCACCTGACCACCGATGCGTGGACCAGTACCCATGGCCAGGGACGATACCTTTCACTCACTGCCCATTGGGTGAATGTTGTGGAGCCGGGTACAGATCTTGCGAGTGGCGCTGTACGTGTTCTGCCAACTCCAAGGATTGCCGGAATCAAGAGTGTCCACATTGACTCCTCCTCCTACTCCAGTTCCTCAGAATCATCGCTGCAGGAGCCGTCACGGTCTACCTCCACATGGACCCGTGGACGCTTACCTGATGCGACCGATATGAGCACAGCCGTGGCCAAACGGCAACAGGCCGTTCTGAAATTAATTCCCATGGGGAATCGAAGCCACACAGCGCAGGAGGTCTGGAATGCCATCAAGCAGGAGAGCGACGTGTGGTTTTTGCCAGCGAATCTCCAGCCAGGCTTGGTAGTGTGTGACAATGGCCGAAATCTGGTGGCAGCTCTGGGCCTTGGCAACCTCACTCACATACCATGTCTGGCACATGTGCTCAACTTGGTCGTGCAGAGTTTTTTGAGGGACTATCCGGATCTTGATGCACTGCTGCACAAGGTCCGCCTAGAGTGCGCTCACTTGCGACGTTCCAGCATGGCCAGATCGCGCATTGCAGCTCTGCAACGCAGATTGCGCCTTCCTGAACATCGCATCATATGTGACGTATCCACCAGGTGGAATTCAACGTTACATATGTTGGAGCGGTTGTGTGAGCAGCAGCCAGCAGTTATGGAGTATCAGCTGCATCAGGCGCAATCAACACGCAATTTGCGCCGTCCACACTTCACCATTAATGAGTGGGCCACTATGAAGGACATGTGCCACGTTTTGCGTGCGTTTGATGAGTCAACGCGGATGGCGAGTGCAGATGATGCACTAGTCAGCCTGACTGTCCCCCTTATCTGCCTGCTTCAAAAAACACTGCAAGCAATAAGGGATGAGGTTTTGGAAGAGGTGGAGGATGAGGAGTCACAAATTCCATCACCTTCTGGAAAGTCAGCGCAACGTGGTTCCTCACAAAGGGCTGGGCAGGCTCACTTTGTGAGGAGGATGAGGAGGAGGAGTCAATGGAGGAGGAAGACATCGCTCCAGAGGGAGGTACACAACGCTCTAGTCAGTATGTAGAGCGAGGGTGGGGTGATGCAGAGCAGGCAGAGATAACGCCTCTTGCAGAGGACAGCGTTTCTTTGCCAGTTGGGAGTCTGCAGCACATGGTTGATTTCATGCTGCAGTGCCTAAGAAACGACCGCCGCATCGCCCACATTCTCACGACGTCTGATTATTGGGTGTACACCCTCCTAGACCCTCGCTACCGGGACAACGTCAAAAGCCTCATCAAAACCGTTGAACCGGGAGCGTAAAATGCGGGAGTACCAAGACACACTGGTGCAATCCCTAATGTTCTACCTTACTGCCGAGAGCACTGCTGCTGCTACTGCTTTACAAAGCAGCTCTGTGCGTCGAGGCAGTGTAGAGAGCTCTGCAACAAGAGGGAGCACACGCAGTGCCTCTGCACAGGGAAAGACCAGTATGTTAAAAATGTGGCAAAGTTTTGTGGCAGCGCCACAAATGTCTACACCATCCGAGAGGGCTCCAGTCAGCGGGAGGCAACGTATCCGTCAGATGGTGACAGACTACTTGGCTTTGCCTCTCAGTGTACTCCCAGATGGCTCTTCCCCATTCAAGTTTTGGGTCTCTAAGCTGGATACATGGCCAGAGCTTAGCCAGTATGCATTGGAGGTGCTGGCTTGCCCTGCTGCCAGTGTATTATCGGAGCGCGTCTTTAGTGCTGCAGGTGGTGTACTAACAGACCGTCGCATGCGACTATCCTCCGATAATGTAGACCGGCTTACTTTTCTGAAAATGAACAAGGCATGGATCTCGGCAGAATTTGTCTGTCCGTTTTCAGATTAAATAACTGGTTCGCAACGTTATCCATGTCTCCTGTTATGTTCATCTTTCTACCACCTGAACTCTACTCCCTGGGCTCCAACACTGCCAGTTGCTGCTCAGAAGTGTCGTGTCCACAGAACAAAACACAAGCTCTACTGTTAGTGGGGTTCAGTAACGCCAGCTGTTCCCCTGCTGTGTGAACGGCAAGAAGTCTCCTGTTCCCGACACATGGACAGAAAAACACATGACCAACATGCTCCAAATAGGGAAGAGCCGTCACCCTGCTTGTTATGCTGAAAACATGAAATTGTGAAGTTTTGCACGCCTAGAATGATAAATTTTTATGACAAATATGGACAAATAATAATTTGTCATCACAGCGCATATATGCACATGTCTATTAGAAATGGTAACAAAAAATAAAACATAGTCTACTCTTCACATTTTGAAATTAATGCATAAAAGTACATTTCAGACTTATGAATTAATGCTTTTTAAGGAACTTTATCTGTACCTGTAAGATAATGCAGTCAATGGATGTACGAATCATTAAATCCTCATCATCATCATCACGAGTTTTATTTATGACAGACATTATAAAATACACATACTGATGCCAACTGTAACTTCAAACACCATATATGAAATGGCCAGCATGTAAACATGGTAATAATGTCCAATAATAAATTATTACATCTAGAAAGTGCATCATGCATACTGACAATAGGTAGTTATACCTGCAAGTGCTGTTGAAACAACCACAAGAGATATAAATTAATACTGGTATATAGGTATCACAGTGCATAGTTACTCATGGACAATGTTGATGTAATACTGTATCTCAATTAAGTCAGCGTCAACCATTAGGCTTGTTAGTCTTGTACATTGTTAAAGAGGGAACGTAAATTTTTTGTTTGTCATAGGTGGAGTATTACACATTTAATTATTACTGCTGTATTTTTTTTTTGCGTCCCTAGTGCGCAATAACGCAGCCTAACCTCACATTTGATAGTCAGCTAATTGCCACACGCTACCCTACCCTACGCGTGACAGTAGGAAGGTAGTGTTGACGGATAAAGCTTTGCGCAACCAGACATTCTTTTACCCTCTTCAACACTCTACAAGCAAAAAAGGCATGATTTCAGCCGCAGACTTTATTGACGTACAGTATAACATCGGCATTACCCATCAGAGGCTGTCCACTGTCTGATACAGACATAGAATATACCTTTGCTATCCGTAGCCTTTGTTTCACCTACACTTGCAGGCACACACTTAAATTGTGACAAACAATGCCTAATGTTTTTTTAAATGGTTATTTTTTATCGTACATTATTGTGTCATCAATCACATTGATGAGTCCATGCTGGACATGTCATACATGCTATAGAAAGTTACGATTTTATGAAATTAAATAATTGAAATGTCTGTGACTGTCACATAAAATTTGCGATGATGATGATGAGTGACTATTCCAAAATCCATTGTCTTCACTATGTTATGGTTTAACATAGCGTTCCTTAAGCATTATTCATAAAAAAAAAATGGACTTTTATTCTTAAATTTACAACACTATATTTTGTTAACAATTTTTTGGGTGTTGTGTTGTTCCATTTATTTTTGGCATGTGCATATATGCGTTTATATTTGTATTTTCTTTATTTTTCCTTCTTGAAATTAGAAAACATGTGTATCTTTGTACCGTGTTAGCCAGTAGATAGAAAAATATTTAGACTTCACAGTCAGCAGTGGTTGATACCTTTTAATGGATAACTGAAAAGATGGAAACAAATTGCAAGCTTTCAAGGCTACTCACGTCTCTTCATCAGGGAAAGACTAACTAAAAAAATTAAGCATCACATATTTCTATACACAACAGGACACAGGAATAGTGCAATAGGTAAGACAAGTAAGTGACGTGTATCAGAACTGTCATTATCTCACAGGGATGAACATAAATATTGGAACAGTTCCTAGATAAGGATAGAAAGTTTGATTGCCCTCTCATTGGCGTATTTTTTTGGGTTTTCATGACCCTGGAAGGGCATAGACGCAGATTCCTTAATTGATATAGAATGACATAAATCCATGTGATCTATTCATTCCATCACTAACAGTGTCAAAGGTCATGATGAGCTTATATTCTGAAGCCTTTGTACGTTTCTCATATTTGAAGTTATATTTTAATACCAGTAATTCCATATCCATGATGCTATGACCGGGCATACAAAAGTCTTTTGCCACAGGTAAATTCATTAATTTATCTGTGATTGTGTGGCGCTGATAATTCATCCTTGTTCTCCTTTTTGTTGCCGGTCTCCCCTCACTTGTCCCTCCCTCACTTGTCTTAGCTATTCCTGTGTCCTGTTGTGTGTAGAAATATGTGATTCTTCATTTTTGGCTTTACTCTTAGCCTGATGAAGACACCTGAGTAGTCTCTAAAGCTTTGAATTTGTTACCATATTTTCAGTTAGCCATTAAACGTTATCAACCACAGAGGACTGTCAAGTATAAATATTTTTCTATTCTTGTAATTGAAATTTATCATTTTATTGTTGTAGTAAAAGTTCATTTATTCTTGTTTGAAGTACATACATTTGCAATGGCCACGTAACAAGGCAATAACTCAATATTTTGTGCCTACACCCTCCTTGACCCTGGGCTTCAACAGCGCCAGTTGCTGCTCAGAAGTGTTAGATGCACAGATGAAAACAATCGCTGATGTGTTTGTGGGGTTCAGTAACGCCTGCTGTTCCCCTGCTGTGTGTCTGGCAAAAATTACTGCTGCTAACTACAACTTCAACTTCAAACGTCTCATACTAGGCCTCTGCCTACACCCTCCTTGACCCTGGGTTACAACACCGCCAGTTGTTTCTCGGAAGTGCTGTTAGCACAGTTAACACTTGCTCCCGTGTTACTGGGTTCAGTAATGTCAGCTGTTCCCCTGCTGTGTGAACGGCAAAAGTCCTGCTGCCTCCACCCATGTTCTCTTCTCATCCCTGGGTTACAACACCGCCAGTTGTTTCTCGGAAGTGCTGTTAGCACAGTTAACACTTGCTCCGTGTTACTGGGGTTCAGTAATGTCAGCTGTTCCCCTGCTGTGTGAACGGCAAAAAGTCCTGCTGCCTCCACCCTGTTCTCTTCTCATCCCTGGGTTACAACACCGCCAGTTGTTTCTCGGAAGTGCTGTTAGCACAGTTTACACTTGCTCCTGTGTTACTGGGGTTCAGTAATGTCAGCTGTTCCCCTGCTGTGTGAACGGCAAAAAGTCCTGCTGCCTCCACCCTGTTCTCTTCTCATCCCTGGGTTACAACACCGCCAGTTGTTTCTCGGAATGCTGTTAGCACAGTTAACACTTGCTCCCGTGTTACTGGGGTTCAGTAATGTCAGCTGTTCCCCTGCTGTGTGAACGGCAAAAAGTCCTGCTGCCTCCACCCTGTTCTCTTCTCATCCCTGGGTTACAACACCGCCAGTTGTTTCTCGGAAGTGCTGTTAGCACAGTTTAACACTTGCTCCCGTGTTACTGGGGTTCAGTAATGTCAGCTGTTCCCCTGCTGTGTGAACGGCAAAAAGTCCTGCTGCCTCCACCCTGTTCTCTTCTCATCCCTGGGTTACAACACCGCCAGTTGTTTCTCGGAAGTGCTGTTAGCACAGTTAACACTTGCTCCCGTGTTACTGGGGTTCAGTAATGTCAGCTGTTCCCCTGCTGTGTGAACGGCAAAAAGTCCTGCTGCCTCCACCCTGTTCTCTTCTCATCCCTGGGTTACAACACCGCCAGTTGTTTTCTCGGAAGTGCTGTTAGCACAGTTTACACTTGCTCCTGTGTTACTGGGGTTCAGTAATGTCAGCTGTTCCCCTGCTGTGTGAACGGCAAAAAGTCCTGCTGCCTCCACCCTGTTCTCTTCTCATCCCTGGGTTACAACACCGCCAGTTGTTTCTCGGAAGTGCTGTTAGCACAGTTAACACTTGCTCCCGTGTTACTGGGGTTCAGTAATGTCAGCTGTTCCCCTGCTGTGTGAACGGCAAAAAGTCCTGCTGCCTCCACCCTGTTCTCTTCTCATCCCTGGGTTACAACACCGCCAGTTGTTTCTCGGAAGTGCTGTTAGCACAGTTTACACTTGCTCCTGTGTTACTGGGGTTCAGTAATGTCAGCTGTTCCCCTGCTGTGTGAACGGCAAAAAGTCCTGCTGCCTCCACCCTGTTCTCTTCTCATCCCTGGGTTACAACACCGCCAGTTGTTTCTCGGAAGTGCTGTTAGCACAGTTAACACTTGCTCCCTGTGTTACTGGGTTCAGTAATGTCAGCTGTTCCCCTGCTGTGTGAACGGCAAAAAGTCCTGCTGCCTCCACCCTGTTCTCTTCTCATCCCTGGTTACAACACCGCCAGTTGTTTCTCGGAAGTGCTGTTAGCACAGTTAACACTTGCTCCCGTGTTACTGGGGTTCAGTAATGTCAGCTGTTCCCCTGCTGTGTGAACGGCAAAAAGTCCTGCTGCCTCCACCCTGTTCTCTTCTCATCCCTGGGTTACAACACCGCCAGTTGTTTCTCGGAAGTGCTGTTAGCACAGTTTACACTTGCTCCGTGTTACTGGGGTTCAGTAATGTCAGCTGTTCCCCTGCTGTGTGAACGGCAAAAAGTCCTGCTGCCTCCACCTGTTCTCTTCTCATCCCTGGGTTACAACACCGC
>JARQOD010000005.1:199543821-199663951 GCA_033576555.1 Oophaga sylvatica | reverse complement strand
CTGGCCAGCGAGAGACCAACGATGAAAAAATGGTCCAGGACATTCAACGACGATCAGCGATACCCAGCAGGGGGGCTGGTCATCGCTGTGTGTCACACTAAGCGAGATCGCTGGCTAGGTCGCTGTTGCGTCACAAAATCGGTGACGCTTCAGCGATCTCGCTAGCGATCTCGCTTAGTGTGACGGGAGCTTTAGAGTCTGACTGATTAATTGAGTCTGTGGACAGGAGTCTTTTATAAAGGTGACTATGTAAGACTGCTGTCTTTAATACAGGTAACGAGTTGATTAGGCGCATCTAACTGGTCTGTAGAAGCCAGAACTCTTAGGCCTCTTTCACACATCCGGTGTGCGCCTGACGGCGCCCCCGGCATTTAGCCGCAGCGCCGCATCAGAAAACCTGATGCACCGCTTGCGGGTTTTTTTTGCATTGACTTGCATTAGCGCCGGATGGCGCCGCATGTCAATGCGTTGTATGCGATTTTGTCCGGATGCGGCGGAAATGTACATTCCGGCGGCCGGACAAAACGCAGCATGTAACGTTTTTTTTTTTTGCCGGATTCCCCTGATGTCTCCGGGCATCAGAAACCATCCGGCAAAAAAACGCATGCGGCGCAAGCGGCGCATCAGGTTTTCTGATGCGGCGCTGCGGCTAAATGCCGGGGGCGCCGTCAGGCGCACACCGGATGTGTGAAAGAGGCCTTAATGGTTGGTAGGGGATCAAATACTTATTTCCCACTGCAAAATGCAAATAAATGTATATAATTTATACAATGTGATTTTTCTGGATTTTATTTTTGATATTCTATCTCTCAATGTTAAAATGAACCTACCCTTAAAATTATAGACCGTTCATGTCTTTGTCAGTGAGCAAACTTACAAACTCAGCAAGGGATCAAATACTTATTTCCCCCACTGTATCGGGATGCTGTGTGGGGCTCCTGCAGTATATATAGGGAGGAACTGTACTCGGGTTCAAATGATATACAGCGGTATGTCAGCATACTTAATTCTGCTCAATACTAAGTGATACAATTAATATTACTATCAATAATATACGTATATCGATATTCAAATTGTGTAGAATTAATTTTAGCCTATTGGTTCGGCCCTCCACAACAGTCATGGTCTCTCATGTAGCCCCCGGGGTAATTTCCCACCCCTGAATTAAAGTGATTCTGATTAACCCCTATATAAAGTTCAGCTATTCTAGGAGGATTTTCCTGACATTTTCTGAGTTATAGTTTACAACAAACGCCATGGCACATAAACAGGTTACAACACAGCAATGGGATCTCATTGTTGAAAGTTACCAGTAAAGAGCAGGGTACAAAAAATTTCCAAGGCATTAGATATACTATGGAACACTGCGAAGATGGTCATTAAGAAGTAGATTAAATTTGGTTTAACAGTGACATTACCTAGAAGTGGACATCAAAAATTTATGAAAAGAAAAGAAGAAAGTTGGTTCATGAGGCTGTGAACAGGCCTACAGCAAGATTAAAGGAGCTGCAGGAATTTCTGGCAAGTACTGGTTGTGTGTTACATGTGACAGCAATCTCCCATATTCTTCATATATCTAGCCTGGCTGGTAGGTTGGCACAACATGAGCCATTCTTTATACAAAAACACATCAAAACCCAGCGATGTTTGCCAAAATCTATATCAAGTCTGCCACAAGAATATGGCAAAACATGTTATGGTCTTATATGATCAAAGTTGAACTTTTTGTCCATAATTCCAAAAGGTATTTTTGGTCCAAAGCCAACCCTGCACATCACCAAAGAACACCATACCCACAGTGAGGTAGGGTGGAGGCAGCATTATGCTTTGGGGCGGTTTTTTGGCACATGGAAAAGAGGGTTTAGTCAAGATGGAGGGAATTATAAGCAGTTCCAAATATCAGTCAATTTTGCATCAAATTCTTCAGGTCTCTAATGAAAAGCCTGAAGGTGAAGAACAATTTCACCTTTCAGTACAAGAACCTTAAACATATCTCCAAATCAACAAATGAATGGCTCCACCAGACGAAAATCAAAGTTTTTGAATGGACGAGTTAGAGCACAGACCTGAAGAGGGCTCTATACATAGGAGATGCCCTCATAATCTGACACGGTCAGACACAGCCAATACACAGCATGCTGGGGGCATATTTATAAGAATTATCTTAGCATACGTACCTTTTTTTAACACATCCAAATGTGGAACTTATTTGTACTCCAAGACCTAGTGATTAAAATGTACTTGTACTTATTTATGTCTAGTAAGATTGTGTACAGTATGGAAGAGTTTACATTACAATGTTGCTCTTTATTACATGACCTAAGAGTTATATTTCTTAGCAAAACATGAGGGCCCCTTCCATTATAAGCTTTATTTGTAGAAATTAATTAGTTTTCTACTTACTATTTATGGATGAGAACTGAATAATGTGATGATCTGCACGGGGGCTATGCCACTGAGAAATTATTTGCTTTATAAAATATTCTCATCCCTAAAGGCATAATGTGGCCATTCATTTTTTTGAAGGGACATGAGAACGGATGTTATATTAAAAATAGATCTTTACAGGAAATTATCGAATTACGTGAACTCCTTGGTTGCATTTTATTATTTACAAACGGGTGAGGAGGAAGTTTCTATGGACATTAGCAGGAGATAGCATGAAGTCTGCTATATGGAATTTGACTACTGCTGGACTTGTGGGAAAAGGAATCTTAATAGTTTTCAGACTATTTAGTTCTTTCTCAACCTAAACTATTAAATGATTTCGAAATATATTAACATAAAATGAAAGAGGAATGCCCTTTAAAAACCCAGGGGGATAATTGTTTTTCACTTTATTTTGCTACTTTTTTGAAAAGTATATATTTGTTGACGGGATTTCCTATTTTAACAACAAAGGATCTACGTTTGTGCCGCAACAGCTGTATTCTTATCTATTGCATTTCATCCCCATTTAAAAAGGTGTAACTATCATTTTGTAAAAGATATTACAAATTACAGGCACGCATAATGTTTCTGATCAATAGGGGTCTGGGTCCCAAGACCCCCACCAATTGGTCAAAACACTGCTCTGAAGTGCACAAGTTGTGTGCACAGAGCGGTGCACTGGCTCAATAGTAAAGGGTATGCCACACTAAACAACATCGCTAACGGGATCGCTAAAAAACGTCACTATTTAGCGATCCCGTTAGCGATGTTGTAGTGTGCGGCAGCTGCCAGCGACGAGCTTTCTGCTGTGATCTCGCTCGTCGCTGGAATCGCTCCGGACCCTATTTCATCGCTGGCGCTCCCGCTGGGTAAGTATATATCGCTGAGTGTGGCACCTTTTCTTAGCGATTTAGCGGTACTTTTGTACCGCTAAAGTCGTTAAGGAGATCGCTAACCGCGATAGCGTCCTTAACGATATCGCTAAGTTAAGCCGCACTCAGCGATATACAAACAATCCCGCTAGCGATCTCATTAGTATGCGACGCTAACGAGATCGCTAGCGGGATTGTGTAGTGTGGCAGTACCTTTAGTCTTTGGGTCCTTAACATTCAGAAACATCCTAATGTTAAGAGCGCATAGCTCTAAAATGAGTTTCTTTTGAGAACTCTTTCAATAAAATACTAGGGTAGATAGAGATATGTGGAATAGATAGATAGATAGATAGATAGATATATAGATAGATAGATAGATAGATAGATATGGAATAGATAGATAAAAATATACACTACATACTGTCTTTACTATCTAATATAGTGGATCATGAATTTCCTAAAAGCCTGACTGTCCATTTTCTAACTTATGCTTCATTTTTGCATGCAGCAATGAGGTAGTTTGCAATGGGAATGGCCTATGAAAAGACAAACAATATTTAGTCTTGCATACTCTTAAAAATCTTCCCTATTGTGTAATAGTTTATCATGCAGAGTCAACTGTGATAAGAAATTTATATAGTAATAGCCTATATTATCGGATTGCTTTGAACATACAAAAGAATAAAAGAAAAATCACCATTGTTTAGAATATAAAAACTATACCCTATTTGCAGCTATGTTGATTTCTCCCTTGACGTGCACAGCGTGAGGAATTTCTTTATCCTCTTGTTTCTGGATCGACTTGAGCTCCCTGGGAGCCTATATATTGGCTCCACAACAAGTTCCCTCCTCCAAGCTTTCAAATAGAGGCCCTGCTGGTGTATTGGTTTCGGTGGTTTGTGTCAAACATGTGTTACAGGCTAATCTTCAACACAAACTGAGCGGGTTCTTTTCCATTGGGTCTTGTCTCAACATTTTGGGGAGCCTTACCCAGTGATTGTTGATCCGAGGAGGTGGAGGCGAATGTGGGTACATCCGCTTTTGAGGCTATGGCTGACTGAAGGTCAATTCCAGCAACTGTATGGTTCTTTACGCAGCCATCCTGACAAGTTCTGTCAGTACTGTCAGATGAGCCTCACTGCATTTGACCTTCTTCTGGAGGCTGTGCGCCCTGGCATAACCTTCAAGGACACCAAGATGTGCAAATGTATTTCGGCAGAGGAGCGGCTTTTACTTACATTACAATATGTATTGATCCTATATTTCAGTGATATTAAATGTCTTTTGCTTTTTGATAACCACTCTGCCCTTCCTTTTTCTGAAAATATTTCTGTATGTTTCCCTCATCTTAACTTAAATTGCTTCATCACATTTTGATACAGTAAGGCTAAGTTCACACGTTGCGGAATTGCCGCGGAATTTCCGCGGCAATCCCGCACTTCTCCCGCAGGAAATACGCACGTTTTTTGTGTGCTGATTCCCGCCAGAATAATAGCGTTTTGCAAGCGTAATTAGCTTGCAGAATGCTAGCGTTTTCCTAGCGATCTGTAGCATCGCTTGGAAAACTGATTGACAGGTTGGTCACACGAGTCAAACATAGTGTTTGACAAGTGTGACCAACTTTTTACTATTGATGCCGCCTATGTCGCATCAATAGTAAAAAGATCTAATGTAAAAATAATAAATAATGATATTCTCACCTTCCGGCGGCCCCCGCAGCCTTCCCGCCTTCAGCGACGCTCCCGGCAACTCCGGTCCCAAGGATGCTTTGCGGCAAATCACACCGATGACGTAGCATCTCGCGAGACCGCTATGCCATCTGGTGATTCTCGCAAAGGACTCTTGGGACCAGAAGTTGCCGGGAGCGTCGCTGAAGGCGGGAAGGCTGCGGGGGCCGCGGGAAGGCTGCGGGGGCCGCCGGAAGGTGAGAATATCATTATTTTTTATTTTAATTATTGTTTTACCAGGGATATGGTACCCAGGGCCTGGAGGAGAGTCTCCTCTCCTCCAGACCCTGGGTACCACCGCACATGAACCGCTTACATTCCGCAAAATTAATGAACATGTTGCTATTTTTTCCGCAAAGCGTTTTTTCGCGGAAAAAAAGCAACATGTGGCCAAAACATGCGGAATCAATTAACATGTATAGGATGCTTAATGCTTGCGTTTTTATCGCGTTTTTACCGCGGAAAACCGCGGAAAAACCGCGAAAAAAACGCAATTATTCCTGATCGTGTGCACTTAGCCTAAAGATGTATATCTTTGTACCGTGTTAGCCAGTAGATAGAAAAATATTTAGAGTTGAGAGTCCTCAGTGGTTGATACCTTTTAATAATTAATTTAATTAAAAGGTATCAACCACTGAGGACTCTCAACTCTCAATATTTTTCATCACATTTTGTCATTTTTACTACCTGATGTTTGTCATAATGATCTGTTCCTTAGCATTGAATAGTGTTGTCTCTTGTTGAGGCAGGGCTTAGTTTGGTATGTAGCTTACTTTTATGATGGCCTACACTGTTAATATTATGTGTGGAGATGTCAATTTCTAAATTTTGTTTTTTATTTATTTTTTATTTTAGATTTCTGTTTACTGGTCTCTCCTATGTGGCACTTCATTTGGAGTTTATGATTGGGAGATTCACTATCTCAGTCATTGTATGTTCGACTTTTTTCTGTAGTGCTGTTGGACCTGGTCAACAGCACATACAAGTTTATAATTGTCGATATTGGGGCCTATAGAAGAACTGGAGTCTCCAGAGTCTTCAATTCTTCCATAATGGATTGGTGGCTGCAAAGTAATGATTTTAACATCCCACCCCTACATCTCTTACCAGGGTCAAGTTTGGAAACGGTTGCTTATGTCATGGTTGCTGATGAGGCTTTTCAATTGAACCGCAATGTCATCAGGCCATATGCACGGAAAGCCCTGGGCCACCCATGCAGAATATTTAATTATCGGCTATCCCGCGCAGAACGATTGATGGAGTGCACCTTTGGAATCCTCTGTGCAAAATGGCAGGTCCTGATGACAGCTATACAACTAAGTGAAGAAAATGTAAATGGTGTAATTAAAGCCTGTGTCATGCTTCACAACTTCACGAGGATCCATGACTGTCCACCAAATGATGATAATGATGGAGTGGATGGAAATAATGGCATTGCTACAAGACATTTTCAGACTCCATTTCGTCAGCCCTCTGGCCTTAAAGTGAGGGACATGTTTACTAATTATTTTGTTTAACCAGAGGGATATACTCCATGGCAAGACAATGTTGTGTCTATGTTATGATACACTTTGTTTTTTTATTTTAATTAAACATGTGTTAGTCAATGAACTGCGTGATGTTATTTTGTTTTAAAAAAAAATTACAAAAAGGGAAATCATACACATCAACTATATATTGTGTAAAACATAAACCACACATTGAACTAACAGTTTAATTTCCTTTCAGTGTTTTTTGCACAAAAGAAACATATTCAACACATATGGCTACTTAGGTTACTATTACAGGGCAACATGAAACTTGAAAACAAAAACTTTAGCCATTAAGAGACACTTTTTTACAAATTCTGGTATGAAGGTGGAGGTGATGGCGGGAGGCCAGCATGAGTGGTTTATGGATTTTGGGGTCCTACCTGATAGGGCCCCTGAGAGGTGAATGAGGCTGGATTCTGGACCAAGGGAGGGCCCTGTTGTGGTACATGGTACTGCCCACTCGGGTAATGATATCCAAACTCATGCAGATTTGTGTTTGCCATTTGGGTACCCCCCCAGAATGGCCATGTCGAACATACCCATGTTGTGGCTGTGTTGATGGGATCAGTGGTGGAGGTGGTTCTGGGAGTGCTATTGTCTGCACATCCTGGCTTCCAGGCATGTGTAGGTGGTTGTTGATGGACATCTGCCATCTTTCAAGGAAGTTGAACACCAGACTAGGATTATTAGGTTCGGTGTGTGGCGCCCCTGGAGTCCAGTCGCCACAGAGGTACTGCACCTCAGTTTGAGGTGTGATGCTCTGCTCTCGGGTAAGGAGGGGATATCACCCAGAACCCACACACTTACATCCAACACCAGACCTCTCAGGGCCCAAGAGGCACTAGTTAGAGGGTGTGCGTGGAGAAAGAAGAAGGGAAGGAGCTTAGTGAGTGGTCTGTGAGACCACACACAGTTAGTGATGGCGGGAGCTCAGGAGAGGAGCTGAGAGGAGCTGTGGAGAGGAGCTCGTCAATGGACCAGAGGACAGTAACATAGTAACATAGTAACATAGTTATTAAGGTTGAAGGAAGATTTTAAGTCCATCTAGTTCAACCCATATCCTATCCTAACCTGCCCTAACATGTTGATCCAGAGGAAGGCAAAAAAACCCCAAGTGGCAAACAGTAAGCTTCTCATTGGGGAAAAAAATTCCTTCCCGACTCCACATACGGCAATCAGACTAGCTCCGTGGATCTACGCTGTATCTAGGAAACTAGTGAATATAGCCTGTAATATTATACTTTTCAAGAAAGGCATCCAGTCCCCTCTTAAATTTTAGTAAGGAATCACTCATTACAACATTAGACGGCAGAGAGTTCCATAGTCTCACTGCTCTTACAGTAAGGAATCTGCATCTGTGATTATGGCTAAACCTTCTTTCCTCCAGACGTAGAGGATGCCCCCTCGTCCCCGTCACAGGTCTAAGAGTAAAAAGATCATTAGAAAGGTCTTTGTACTGTCCCCTCATATATTTGTACATTGTAATAAGATCACCCCTAAGCCTTCGTTTTTCCAAACTAAATAACCCCAAGTGTAATAACCTGTCTTGGTATTGCAGACCCCCCAGTTCTCTAATAACCTTGGTCGCTCTTCTCTGCACCCGCTCCAGTTCAGCTATGTCTTTCTTATACACCGGAGACCAGAACTGCACACAGTATTCTAAGTGTGGTCGCACCAGTGACTTGTATAGAGGTAAAATTATGTTCTCCTCATGAGCATCTATGCCTCGTCTAATGCATCCCATTATTTTATTTGCCTTGGCAGCAGCTGCCTGACATTGGCCACTAAATGTGAGTTTGTCGTCCACCCATACACCCAAGTCTTTTTCAGTGACAGTTTTGCCCAGTGTTTTACCATTAAGCACATAATTATACATCTTATTTGTTCTACCCAAGTGCATGACCTTACATTTATCCCCATTAAAGCTCATTTGCCATTTATCAGCCCAAGCTTCTAGTTTACATAAATCCTCCTGTAATATAAAATTATCCTCCTCTGTATTTATTACCCTGCAGAGTTTAGTGTCATCTGCAAATATTGAAATACTACTCTGTATGCCCCCTACAAGGTCATTAATAAATATGTTAAAGAGAAGCGGCCCCAATACTGACCCCTGTGGTACCCCACTGCTAACCGTGACCCAGTCCGAGTGTGCTCCATTAATAACCACCCTTTGTTTCCTATCCATGAGCCAGTTCTTAACCCACTTACACATATTTTCCCCTATCCCCATTGTTCTCATTTTATGTATCAACCTTTTGTGTGGCACTGTATCAAAAGCTTTTGAGAAGTCCATGAACACCACGTCCACTGCATTCCCTTGGTCCAGTCCTGAACTTACCCCTTCATAAAAGCTTATCAGATTAGTCTGACAAGAACGGTCCCTTGTAAACCCATGCTGATACTGTGTCATGAGGTTATTCAGCTTCAGATACTCCAATATAGTATCCCTTAAAAAACCCTCTAGGATTTTACCCACAGTAGATGTTAAGCTCACTGGCCTATAATTTCCAGGTTCAGTTTTTGCCCCCTTTTTGAATATTGGCACCACATTTGCTATACGCCAGTCCTGTGGTACAGACCCCGTTATTATGGAATCTTTAAAGATTAAAAATAAAGGTCTATCTATAACTGTACTTAATTCCTGCAGTACTCGGGGGTGTATCCCATCCGGGCCTGGGGATTTGTCAACTTTAGTGATTTTTAGACGCCGCCGTACTTCCTGCTGGGTTAAGCATGTGACATTTAATGGAGAAATTTTTTTTATCTCTGATCATGTTATCTGTCATGGGATTTTCTTGTGTAAATACAGTTGAAAAAAAGTCATTTAGCATATTGGCTTTTTCCTCATCCTCATCCACCATTTCACCCAGACTATTTTTAAGGGACCAACACTATCATTTTTTAGTTTCTTGCTATTTATGTAGTTAAAGAATATTTTGGGATTATTTTTACTTTCTCTGGCAATGAGTCTCTCTGCCTCAATCTTTGCTGTCTTGATTTGCTTTTTACAGAATTTATTCAGTCTTCTGTATTTATTTAATGCCTCTTCACTACCTACTTGCTTTAATTCCCTAAACGCTTTCTTTTTGTCCCTTATTGCGCCCCTTACAGCTCTATTTAGCCATAGTGGTTTCCTCCTAATTCTAGCATGTTTATTCCCATAGGGTATATACTGTGCACAGGTCCTATTCAGGATACTAATAAACGTCTCCCATTTTCTTTGTGTATTTTTATGTCTCAGGATATTGTCCCAGTTTATTGCACTAAGATCATCTCTCATCCGTTGGAAATTTGCCTTCCTGAAGTTTAGTGTCCTTGTAACCCCTCGACTACACATCTTATTAAAGGATACATGAAAGCTTATTATTTTGTGATCACTATTACCCAAGTGACCCCCAACCCTTATATTTGATATGCGGTCTGGCCTGTTGGTTAATATTAGGTCTAGCAGTGCCCCCCCTCTTGTTGGGTCCTGAACTAGTTGTGAAAGGTAATTGTCTCTCATAGTTGCCAAAAACTTATTACCTTTGCTGGAACTGCAGGTTTCTGTTCCCCAATGTATTTCAGGGTAGTTGAAGTCCCCCATAATAATGACTTCTCCTTGAGTTGCTGCTTCATCTATTTGCTTTACGAGGATATTCTCTGTTGCTTCCATTATTTTAGGAGACTTATAACAAACCCCTATCAATAATTTATTATTTTTCCCCCCTCCCCTAATCTCCACCCACAGAGACTCTACATCTCTCAGTAGAGAGAGAAGAAAGACAGAGAGAAAGAAGCTTCAGTGAGAGAGAGGAAGAAGGGATCCTAGGGGCACGGGAAGTGAGGAATCCACCCATTGGGCCTGAATCCATGCTGACCGTAGTTGGGTGGAGGGACCAGGTCGCAGTAAGGGGACTAACCCCAGACTAGTGGAGAAACTGAGGACTCAGCTAGCTAACCGGAGGCTGCAGTATCTTTATGTGCTACAGCCACATCCGCACACATTCGCTGAAAAGGCAGCCAGATAGGACCAAGAGGACCTAGAGCACGTCGCCCAACAAGATCCAATGCTGCTGGCTTGGGACACTGTGTGTGAAGGTGCAGGGCAGGAGAGGAGGGAGCCAGTGCAGGGAGACAGCCAGGAAAGGAACATCAGAAGGGGGTTCTGACACAGTGTAGCCCAATTTACCTGAGAGCTGTCTGGACCACCTACCCGGAGGACACAGCACTCCCGCTGGGGATTGTACCAAAAGAACTGTGAGTAAACTGAAGAGACTGCACCCTGCTGTGTCCTCAGAATTATTTACTGCGTCACCTGCTCTGCACCACAACCACCACCATCACCATTAACACCATAACTGCCCTGGGGCCTAGCTCTACCCGTGGAGAGCTGTAACAACCCTGCTTCATCACCAAATGCCCCAGTGGAACTGAACTGCAGCGTCGGCCCTCTTATTGATGAATTCCATGGGTGGCATCACAAACTATTCCCCTATCCCCATAACTTTTATTTTTACATTTTCATAATTTTTTTTATTGGACGCCCAGGGCCACTGCTGCCGTGACACTTCCTCTTTAAGAACCGCCGGCCCGGTACCGAGTACCCCACGGCCCTTGGGGGTGCTCCAGGTGCATGAATCAATCACAATTTGTAGGGCATCTCTGGCACGCAGCCTCACCTCTTGGGGAATTGTGTGCATATACCGTGCAAGACACCAACCATATGCCTCCTCACCATTGTTAACAGTGCGTGGAAGATAATCCAAAACACCTAGGTCTACTTGGTGCCTTTTACCGATGGTGGGAATCTCCCTCCTGCGCCGGCCCCAGCTTGGGATGACCGCAGTCTTTGGTGAGATATTCAGGGGTAGCGTAGAACTACTACTATGTCCACGTTCATCTTCTTCCCAATTGGTCTCATGTCCTGCAGAAGGTCGTGGTGGTGGTTGTTTTGTTGCTGATGGTGCAGAAGAAGGTCCAGCCACATCTTCAACTTTGCCAATAGGTGCCAAGTTGACCTGGGAATCAGATGCTGTTTCTCGTTCGGTAATATTGGAGTCAGTTCTGGTATGTCAAAGTTAAAATTAAAAATACAAATTAATTGATGTACCTTAAGGCCATGTCTCAGATTTTCTATCAAGCATGTGACGCGCACCACATTGGTGGTACCAGGGCTATGGGGTACTCGGCACCGAGCCCATGGAAGTCTATGGGAGTTGTCACAGGCAGCAGAGCTCGGTCCGTGGCCCTGGCGGTCATGCAATGGGGGAATATTTACAGGGGATTTTGATAATAGAACAGTTCGTGACGCCACCTGTGGTTTCTGATCCGATTGACCAGCGCTGCAGGGTAGATCTCTGAGGGGATGTTATGGCAGCTAGGTGTTAAGTCCCCCACAGGTGGGACTGGTCCCTCAAAGTCTATGGTGGTGATGCAGGGTGCAGATAAGAATTCAGTCACACACAATGCAGTCTCTTTCCATACCTTTACTTGTAGATGTTGCAGGTATGTCCCGGGAAGCTGGTCAGGTTGGAGAATGCACATTCAGGAAAACTGTTGAGCAGGTTAGAGGCCTCCTTTATCCTTTTAATGTGTGTGAGTACAACTTGCATAAAGTCAAGTGCAACTATTTCAATAGCAACTGCGCCCGGCCAACATTGTGATGGAGCCTTCTATGTCTCTGATTATCAGATGTTGAGAGAACTAAGTCTATATTTGCTGATCAGGCTAGACTCCTGTTCTCCCTGACTCCGGTTACGTAGCAGCACTTAGGGCTACCTTCTGCGACTTGTAGTCCAGAAAGCCTCCGGTTTTCTTATTACTAGGCGTGAAGCACTAGCAACGCTTCGGACCCCGGTATCCGGTTAACTGAGTGAGGGTGATTTGTCCCTTTGTCACTCTTACTTCTCCACTCGCCCTTCGCCCTGCTCTCGCTCTTAACATAAGCACGTGTAGCAATCGTACAAAGGTCAGCTTTCCTTCAGTGCTCACTGACCTGTTCTCAGTTGACTCGTTGGTATAACTGCTGTAATTCCTTTCCTTCCTTCTTTCTTAAGGAACACAGACAGCTTGTTCTGAGTAGCAGGTTAAGGGGTAGCTCTGACTAGGCTAGGATGATTCACTTCACCCGTACTAGCCTCCACTTTCTTATCAGATGAGCTACACAAGCTCTGTGTGGGTTCAGTCTTCTCTCCTCTCCCTCCAAGACTAATCTGATCTTCTCTGTCCAAAGACAGGAACTTGAATCTCCTCTGTCTAGCTCAGACTGAGCTCTGACTGGAATGACTCACTCCTGAGCCACCCTAGGCTTGACTGACTAACTTTGCTACGTCACACTACTAAATAGTCTGATATGCCTCTAGTGGCAATGCTGAGAAGTGTGCGTGAATGAATATCAAGCTTTACAGTTACCTTCCTGTGCATTTTCCAGAAGACATGTGTGCCTTGCGAAGCTGGGCCACACATCCCCCCCTAGTTAAACTCAGCACTCCCGGGCTGAAATAGAAAAGGAAAACATTTTTTTGTTTTTGCATATAACATCAACATAATAACTCATCCCTTGCGGGAGGTACGGACTCTTGAACGTTACAATTTGTACATAGATCAGTAGAAAATTATCAAAATACTTTTCAATAAATATACACAGTATAAGACAAGATTCTTGTGGAGGACCCGCACCAAAAACCTCCCACGTGGGTCCTGGGTGGGCTGCAGGACTTCTGACTGCAGACCTCACTCTAGGCCACACCATACGGGTTTTTCTTCAGAGGTAGTTTAGGTTTTATGTAAAACCAAAATGGGGCACCGAAGTGCGAACTATTTACAATGAAAGTTTTTGGGCTGGCACAGTCCACAGCCACGCAGTCCTTTGCATGATAAAACATTTTTCAAGTAAAATCACATTATACTTTAACCCTTCTTTACCCAGCCGGGTATTCTACTTTAAATAAGCATAGTAATAAACATTATTCAACATTTCTATAAAGTGCAATTTTTCATAAAACTTCTTCAAACTTTGTACAGGTTCAGTTGCAGTAAACCCTTGTCTGGGTCCTACTAGACTAGTTTACTAGGACTACTCTTGATAACGAATAGGTAACCTTCCTTTCGTTGTACGTTCTGACCTACGTGGAGTGGTGTCAGGTATAGTAGTCTCTAGCCTATCTGTTCTGCGTGCCGGCAAACTGTAAATACGACTCCACCTCTCTAGGGATCTGGCAAGCATGCTGGCGACTGGGCGATGCGGTACTGCTCCGCCAGGGGATTCCTCTCCTTGTGGTGCTGCCTCTTGTGGTTCCGCTTCTTGGGGTTCCTCTGGTTGAGGTTCTGCCGGAACAGGTCCTTCGGGAACTGACTCTACTGGCACCATTGGTATGACTGAATGTAGAGATTTTTCTTGCGGTTGATAAAACTGCAGCACAGGAATGATTACAGCTTCTCCCACTCTGGGCCAATCTGCAGGTAAATCTCCCAAATCCGTATGTATGCCTCCGGTTTTCTTATTACTAGACGTGAAGCACTAGCAACGCTTCGGACCCCGGTATCCGGTTAACTGAGTGAGGGTGATTTGTCCCTTTGTCACTCTTACTTCTCCACTTGCACTTCGCCCTGCTCTCGCTCTTAACATAAGCACGTGTAGCAATCGTACAAAGGTCAGCTTTCCTTCAGTGCTCACTGACCTGTTCTCAGTTGACTCGTTGGTATAACTGCTGTAATTCCTTTCCTTCCTTCTTTCTTAAGGAACACAAACAGCTTGTTCTGAGTAGCAGGTTAAGGGGTAGCTCTGACTAGGCTAGGATGATTCACTTCACCCGTACTAGCCTCCACTTTCTTATCAGATGAGCTACACAAGCTCTGTGTGGGTTCAGTCTTCTCTCCTCTCCCTCCAAGACTAATCTGATCTTCTCTGTCCAAAGACAGGAACTTGAATCTCCTCTGTCTAGCTCAGACTGAGCTCTGACTGGAATGACTCACTCCTGAGCCACCCTAGGCTTGACTGACTAACTTTGCTACGTCACACTACTAAATAGTCTGATATGCCTCTAGTGGCAATGCTGAGAAGTGTGCGTGAATGAATATCAAGCTTTACAGTTACCTTCCTGTGCATTTTCCAGAAGACATGTGTGCCTTGCGAAGCTGGGCCACACACATGCATTTACGAACATAGATCCAGAATGGGAGCTAGGAAAGTCAATTGGTCATAATATATATATATTTCCGTTTTTTGTAGCTGCTGCACCACTCCTGGCCCGCTGCTGGCGCTCACAGCAGCTGCACCAGCATCTTGTGACATCAGACACTGCCAAGTAACACAATACATTATTCAAAACATGATCACCGTGTTTGCGTTTAGAAAGATAGGTTACAGTGTAAAGTTGCATTCAACTTGCCAAGTGTAAAGGGAAAAACAGGCCGGATATACCAAAGAACATCACGTAGGATAATGTTATCTTATTTTGTTGGGGCCTTTTGCTTAATTAATATTGTGAAGTTTTTACATTACTAATTTCCTGCTGGACCTCACGTGTACTCTCTTCATAATTGAGGAATATTTAGCAGCATAGGCATCTCCAAGCTGCATCCTTTCTATTGCGGTCCGCATAATGGGTGTCACATTGGTCCCATATTTCAGGCCTCTCCTGCACCAGAACAATCAACATTTCCACATTAATATGTCTGGCCATGTTGCTGGTATCCGTGGAGGCGTGTTCCTGTTTTTTTTATAGGTTGCCATGAAAATTTACATGCTAAGCTTCCTGCTCTTGGCTGATGCAATTTCCTGTCAGCTGGAAAATGTGTGCGTATTTGTCGCAAGCTACAGGGATGGTCCGTGTGGCGTCTGAGTTTTTCTCGCACCCATAGGCTTGCATTGGCGAGTCTCAGACAATATACGCATACAATCGCAGCATGCTGAGATTTTACACGCACGTAGAATACGACTGAGAAAAAAACAGTGATGTGAGCTGCCCCATAGATTAACTCTGGTCCGAGTGTTATAGGATGTTTTCTCGCATAGCACTCGTCCGTATTCTATGGTAGTGTGACCCCGGCCAAAAGGAAAGAAAAACTCAGCATTGTGCAGTGATCCATACATATTAGATACAATAGAAAGTAAAAGTTTGGGCACCCCCATATATATATTTTTTTTCTTACATTTTCCAAATTGGAAAAATTAATATGGGCCAATGTAAAAATTTGGGCACCCTTGTAGATTTGTGTGCTCAGATATCTTTGACCAAGGTTTCAGATCTTAATTGACCTGTTAGGCTAAGTTCACACGTTGCGGAATTGCCGCGGAAATTTCCGCGGCAATCCCGCACTTCTCCCGCAGGAAATACGCACGTTTTTTGTATGCTGATTCCCGCCAGAATAATAGCGTTTTGCAAGCGTAATTAGCTTGCAGAATGCTAGCGTTTTCCTAGCGATCTGTAGCATCGCTTGGAAAACTGATTGACAGGTTGGTCACACGAGTCAAACATAGTGTTTGACAAGTGTGACCAACTTTTTACTATTGATGCCGCCTATGTCGCATCAATAGTAAAAAGATCTAATGTAAAAATAATAAAAAAAATAATAAATAATGATATTCTCACCTTCCGGCGGCCCCCGCAGCCTTCCCTCCTTCAGCGACGCTCCCGGCAACTCCGGTCCCAGGAGTGCTTTGCGACAAATCACACCGATGACGTAGCATCTCGCGAGACCGCTACGCCATCTGGTGATTCTCGCAAAGGACTCTTGGGACCGGAAGTTGCCGGGAGCGTCGCTGAAGGCGGGAAGGCTGCGGGGGCCGCGGGAAGGCTGCGGGGGCCGCCGGAAGGTGAGAATATCATTATTTTTTATTTTAATTATTGTTTTACCAGGGATATGGTACCCAGGGCCTGGAGGAGAGTCTCCTCTGCTCCAGACCCTGGGTACCATCCGCACATGAACCGCTTACATTGCGCATAGTGGGCATAGCCACATGCGGAAAGTAAGCGGTTCAATGCATTCCTATGGCGGCGGAATCACCGCGATTACACTAAATTAATGAACATGTTGCTATTTTTTCCGCGAAGCGTTTTTTTTCGCGGAAAAAAACGCAACATGTGGCCAAAACATGCGGAATCAATTAACATGTATAGGATGCTTAATGCTTGCGTTTTTATCGCGTTTTTACCGCGGAAAACCGCGGAAAAACCGTGAAAAAAACGCAATTATTCCTGATCGTGTGCACTTAGCCTTAGGGTTATGACTTGTTCACTATCATTATTAGGAAAGGCCAGGTGATGCAAATTTCCAGTTTAAAGGGAATCTGTCACCTAATTTTTTTGTATATAAGCTGAAGCCACCGCCATCAGGGGCTTATCTACAGCATTCTGTAATGCTGTAGATAAGCCCCCGATGTAACCTGAAAGATAAGAAAAACAAGTTATATTATACTCACCCGGGAGGCTGTCTGATGCGGTCCGGTCCAATGGGTGTCGCAGGTCTGGGTCTGTCACCTCCCATCTTCTAGCGATGACATCGTCCTTGCTTCTGTTGCGCTCCTGCGCAGGCCTACTTTATCTGCCCTGTTGAGGGCAGAGCAAAGTACTGCAGTGCGCAGGCGCTGGGCCTCTCAGAACTTTCCCGACGCCTGCGCACTGCAGACTTTGCTCTGCCCTCACCAGGGCAGATAAAGTAAGCCTGTGCAGGAGCGCACTAGAAGCAAGAAGGAGGACGTCATCGCTAGAAGATGGGAGGTGATGGACCCGGACCTGAGACGCCCATTGGACCGGACTGCATTGGACCACCCCCCGAGTGAGTATAATATAACTCGTTTTTCTTATCTTTCAGGTTACATTGGGGGCTTATCTACAGCATTACAGAATGCTGTAGATAAGCCCCTGATGGCGGTGGCTTCAGCTTATATATGAAAAATGGGGTGACAGATTCCCTTTAATAAAAACCTAGCCTCCTCTAACCTTGTGCCAAAAACAGCAGCCATGGGTATAAAACTAAGCAGCTGCTAGCAAATGAAAAGAAAATAGCAAAGCATTTTCAAGTTGCCCTTTCCTAAGCTCTAAATGTAATTAAAAAGTGGCAGTTAACAGGAACACTGGAGGTCAAGATAAGATCTGGTAGATCAAGCTAAATTTTAGTGAGAGATGCTCATTGGATTGCTAGAGAGGCAAATCAGAACTCCCACTTGACTGCGAAAGACCTCCAGAAAGATTTAGTAGAGTCTGGAACTGTGGTGCATTGTTCTACTGTTCAGAGACACTTGTACAAATATGGCCTTCATGGAAGAGTCATCATAAGAAAACCTCTCCTACATCCGCACCATAAAATTCAGCATCAGAAGTATGCAAAAGAATATGTAAATAAGTCTGATGCATTTTGGAAACAAATTCTGTTTACCGATGAGATTAAAATAGAGCTTTTTGGCCATAATGATCAAAGGTATGTGTGGATAAAAAGGGCACAAAATTTCAGGAAAAAATATCTGGCACACCATTAAGCTTGGGGAAGGATCAATCATGCTTCAAAGTTGTGTTACGGCCAATGCCATGGGGAACATTTCATGGGTAGAGGGAAGAATGGATTCAATTAAATTTCAATACATTTTTATGCAAAGATAACACCATCTGTAAAAAAGCTAAAGTTGAAAAGAGGATGGCTTCTACAAATTGATAATGATCCTAAACACATATCAAAATCCACAATAGACTTCCTCAAAAGGCACAAGCTGAATGTTTTACAAATGGCCCTCACAGTCCCCTGATCTGAACAGCATGGAAAATCTGTGGCTAGACCTCAAAACAGCAGTGGATGCAAGACGACCCTGTAATCTCACAGAACTTAAAACATTTTCCAAGGAAGAATGGATGAAAATTCTTCAAACAAGAATGGAAAGACTCTTGCCTGGCTATAAAAAGTGTTTACAAGTGGGATATTTTCAAAAGGGGGTGATAGTGGGTACTAACCATGCAAGATGCCCAAATTTTTGCATGGGCCCATCTTTTTGTAATTTTTAAAATTTGAAAGATGCAAATATATTATTTTTTTTGTCTAAAATACAAAGGAAAGGTGTCATTTTTAACTTTAGTCCTTTTAGAAATCATTTCCTTTTCAACTTGATTAACTGTTCACAATAACAGTAATTTGGACAAGAGTGACTTTTACATGCCACTGTAGCTGTCGGTCAAATTATCAAGTATCTTGACAGTTGTCTCTCCCGACTCCCCATCAAGAGGAATGCTCGACCAAGCATTCCTATGTTCTCTAAAGCCAGCCATACATGTTAGGTGGCTGTTGGCCAAATGATGTTTAGGCCAATAGTTCAGCTGAGAGCCATCTCAACCAACTCGTCCATACACAGGACCACTCATTCAGCCAAGCACTTCCGCATTCTCTATGAAAAAGCAGCTGGCTGATATGTCTATTGGCAGGTAACCTCTGGGAGAACAATGCGATCGGCAGTCCAAAATTGGACAGGCACTTTTGGCATCTCCCTCAACCATCAGTCAGCTAGCCGTCCTGTAGACATTAGACTATTGACTGAACACATCAATAGCGACTGGTTCAGCTGACAATATTCTGATTTTACATGGGTGTCTTATGAGAATGTCATGGACAGACTCCTCTGGCAGTAGTTCACCTCCTGGAAGAACAAAAGGATTGGCCATTGAAATTCCAATGGCCAGATAATTCTATCCTCTGACATCATCTGTCAGAAAAGACTCACTAGACTGTAGGCCGATCTTAATGAAATTTGTGGTTTCGGATTACTTTAGGGCCCCGTCTCACATAGCGACGCACCAGCGATCCCGACAACGATATGAACTTGTCAGGATCGCTGGTGTGTCGCTACATGATCGCTGCTGAGCTGCCAAACAGGCAGCTCAGGCAGCGATCAGGACAGCGACACTGCGGGTAACGTCGCTTAGTTACCCGCAGTGTACATTGGATACCAGCCCGCTGATGCAGGAAGCTGGTAACCAAGGTACACATCAGGTTTCCAGGTGCTACGTGGTGCCGGGAAACCCGATGTGTACCTTGGTTACCAGCTCCCCTGCAGAAGCGCTGGTATCCAACGTACACATCAGGTTTCCAGGCACAGCCCCGCGCGGGAGACCAGCGATCAAAAAAAAGTCCAGGCATTTCTGACATGACCAGCAATTCACAGCAGGGGCCTGATCGCTGGTACGTGTCAGACATAGCGAGATCGCTGCTGAGATCGCTGTTGCGTCACAAAACTTGTGACTCAGCAGCGATCTCGCTAGCGATCTCGCTATGTGAGATGGGGCCCTTAAGGCACTGCCACACTTAGCAATCGCACCAGAGATCACGACAACTACACGACCTGGCGAGATCGCTAGTGCGATCGCTATGTGATCGCTAGTTAGATTCCAAACACAACTCATCAGCGATCTGTATAACGACCTTTGCGGTCGTTGGGAAAACCTAGTCCCACCTGCGACGCTGGTGAAGTCGTTCATAAAGGGTGTCACACTCAGCGGTTCAGGCTCACCAGCGGGACACCAACGACCAAAAAACGGCTCAGAACGTTCATAAGCGATCAGCGACATCTCAGCAGGGGCCACATCGCTGCTACATGTCACACACAGCTAAGTCGCTAACGAGAGCGCTACTGCGCGGCGATCTCGTTAGCGATCTCGCTAGCGATCTCGCTTATTGTGGCATACCCTTTAGTCTAGTATGTATGGTGCCTTAATTCTATCTTATTATGCGGACTGATTACTTACTGTGTGTTTACTATTATTTGATTTCTAATTGTCTTTTGTTATTGTTTATACTGTTAAGTCCTGTATGCTTTAGGGAAAGTGTAGACTAGAGATAAGTGAACATGTTTGGAAGACAGTCGCCAATCTCAAATTCGGCACAAACGTAGCATATTCGGATTAGAGAAGCGTCACGTTTTTTTTTTCTCCAAATCGTTTGTGATAAAACTGTGTTTCTGAGACAAATCAAAAGTCCAGAATTCCACTTAAAAATTGTTCGGCCTAATATTGGGGTGGAGCCAGGAGGCCCAATTAGCTAATACAAATCGTTTGTGATAAAACTGTGTTTCAGTGACAAATCAGAAGGCCAGATTTCCATTTTAAAATTGTTAGGCCTAATATTCGGGTGCAGCCAGGAGGCCCAATTAGCTAATCCAAATCATTTGTAATAAAACTATGTTGCACTGAGGAATCAGGAGGACACATTTCCTCTTAAAAATCGTTAGGTATAAGAGTGGTGTTTAGGCACACTATCTAAGAAAATAAGGTGACTGACAGCTGTGGGCCTAAAGTTGTAAAACAGCAGGGAAGGGTACATACTACATGAGTGTGAAAAAGCGAGGTCGTGGCAGAAGGGGGAATAGGCTTGATGTTCATTGTGTACTTGGGTGTCACGGTGTGACTCGACCCAACAGATGGTCGGTCAGCAAACAGCTCAACACTCACACAACGGGATGGAATAGGGGAGAGGAAGGCCATACCATTAGGGAATGAGGGATGGTCTCTACCTAAGCTCAAACCTGAGCCTGTCCCTGTACTCCTCTAAAGCCCTATGTGGGTCCTTCCCCCCACCGCCGTCAGTATACCTCATCCCTTGCTGTCACCTAACACTGCCCTGGCTAGTGCTCTGTCCGGCGAAGGGCACTAGCCTCGCCACTGCAGATATTTCCACACAGGGGATAGTGACAGATGTGAAAGGGATGAGGAAAAAACACCACACTTAGCTTCCAGGCGCTGCTGCCAAGCTCCACACCACACTGAAGCCGGGCTCCAAACTCCACTCAGCGTAGGATATGACACCAGGACCACAAACAGCTGATACACGCTGGCACCAGAGAGCTCCACACACATCGGCTGGTCTACAGACACTCTATCACCAACAGTCAGCTGATGCTTTATGTGACCATTTAAAGGATGGTATGAGTGGTCATCACCCACATCAGCTGACCCAGCAACACTGCAATTCCACCAGATTGCCAGGGGGAAAAACTGACATTAACCCCCACTGGCCTGAAAGGAGAAGAGTTTTAACTGAGTGGAACCAGAGCTGCCACCAGGACTTTCTCTCAACTCAGGCATCCGGAAGAGCTTAGAGTGTCAGGAGTCAGGACAGGTGCTGAGCTGGGGCCTGGGGCTGGGCTGATGTATACAGGGGCTGGCTGTGGCTGATGTATACAGGGGCTGGCTGTGGCTGTGTGTAGCCCAGCTTCGCAGGTACACATGAAAATCCAGGGAAGTGCACAGAAGGGTACCAGCTAAAGCTTGATATTCATTCACTCATGTCACACACATTTTAGACACACCCATAAGTCAGTTTCCTGTCTTAGGATGTGCAGGGGCAGTGAGTCAGTCTAGCCTGGACTTGGAGGGAGGAAGAAGTTCAGTCAGGTCTGTCAGCAGTTCCGAAAGTGGAGGCTAGTATGGGTGAGCCAGTTCATCCTAGCCTAGTCGGAGCTGCTCCTTAACCTGAAGACAGAGACAGTTAGAGAGAAAGAAGAGTTAGCAGCAGAAACTTCAGTCGCCTGTCCCAAGGACAGTGAAGTTCAGTCGACGTGCTCCTGAACTGGGAGAATACTGAGAATCTGTCAGCGAGCTCTAAGAAAGATACAAAGAAGAAGTAAGAAGGGATTGACTTGTACTACCATAAGAAGTGTGGAGTGCTTATGTTAAGAGCGGAAAGCAGGGCGAAGGGCGCAGTGGAGAGTACAGAGCAGTGCCTTAGGTATTGATTTACCTGCACTAAACAACCAGTCACTGGGGACCGAAGTATCACTATTGTTTCAAGCATAGTGACAAGAAAACCAGAGGCGTCTGGACTACAGGTCGCAGATAGCAGCCCTAAGTGTCAGTACGTAACCGGAGTCAGGTGAAATAGGGACTTTGAGCCTGATCAGCAAAAGTAAGAACCTAGTTTCATCATTGGAAGGCTCCACCACAACATTGGCCGGGCAGGAACAGCTATAGAGTTAACTTCGCTTCAAGCAAGTAGGACTCACATTATATTGAAAGTAAAGGAGGCCTCTAACCTGCTAAGCTGCTACCTGGATGTGCACTTTCCACCCTGACCAGCTTCCCGGGACCTGCATTAACAACCTGCAAGTAAAGGTATGAAAAGAAGCTATCTTGTGTGCGACTGGATTATTATTGCACCCTGCACAATCACCACCATAGACTTCCAGGGACACGTCTCGCCTGTGGGAGACTTACTACCAAGCTGCCCCGTAACATCCCCTGTGAAAGTCCTCATAGCAGCACTGGTACACATTACCAGAAACCACAGGTGGCGTCACGAACTACCTAATAATCCCCTGTAAATATTCCCCCATCATACGCCTGACCGCCAGGGCCACGGACCGAGCCACCGCTGCCAGTGACACAAATCCCATAGACTTCCATGGGCTCGGCTCCGAGTACCCCATTGCCCTGGTAACCCACAATTGTGGTGCGGGTCACTCAACTTGGCGTCACGAACAGGATTCGAAAACTTGCAAGATTGTGAGCCCTGTGTGCCTACTGAACTGTTTGGGAGGAGAAAAGACTGTTTGCTATTTTTGGCGCTAAAATCCGCCATTTTGCCGCTAAATTCGCGCCCTCAGGCGTTGGAGAAGAAGGTGGGCGTGCATTCGTGGGTGTGTACCCCCCTGTGGCGCGAAGATAATGGCCGCCCTCTCAAAGTGCTATTATAATATGCGATCCTGCCCTACAGCAAAAGAGGTCCGCCTCCTCTTCACCTTCCCTGCGAAGAGGAGGAGACGCAAACCCCGCCTCCACGGAAGAGACCGGACTGCTCTGGTTGATTACCACAGTGTGGCCTGGGACGAGATGGAGTCCGGACGGGAGCAGCTGTGTGAGAAAGCGGTGGAGCAGCGGCCCCGTTCCCCAGCTAAGATGTTACTGGAACAGGAGTCATCCCTAGTCTGGGACCTGAAACAAACCTTGCTGGAAGTCCGGGAAGAAAATGCAGAGTTGAAACAGCTGATCCTGCGAAGAGCTGAAATGGATGAGACGGAGAGACGCTGGCGCGCCCAGAGTCAGCGGCTGCCCAGGGACGCAGTGTCCTCTCCCCCTGACAGCACCCTGTCATTGGATTATCCGAAAGCCCTAATGAAGAAGGCTAAGGAGTACCTGGAGGCGACCACCAAAAGTGCCATACCTGATCCCACCGACGGAGCGGTAGAGGCGAAGGAGGCTGAGGAGGTACCACCAGTTCCGGAAACGCCAGCCAGGTCAGGAGGCCACAGCAGATGATCGTTCCCCGATAGGAACACCGGAGGGGTCCTGTCCATCGTTACCAGACGTCAACTGGGATGAGATGGCGCGTCTGGATGACGTTGCCTACGCCGCCCAGTGGGAACGTGAGTGGCAGCGTCGCGAAGAGGAACAGCGACGCCGGCAGGAGGAAGAGCGGGAAGTGCAGCGGAACCGGCAGCGGCAGTACGAGCAGCTGGTTGTGGATAAGGAAAGTGTCCGCAGGGAAAAAGGTACTCTAAGGGAACCGCGGCGGCAGGGGTGTGTGACAGAGTTCCAGCTCCGGAAGGGCTGGGGCTTCATTAGAGAACCGGGCCTCTACCCAGGGGTCTTTGTCAGTCGCAGGGACGTAGAATCCCACCTGCCCATCGGCCATCCCGGAGGGACCTGATCAACGGGGACATAGTAACCTATACACGGCACTGGGGTATGAAGGGATGGTATGCCCTAAATGTCGCAGTCGTCAGAGATCCCATCCCCGACGCAGGTAACGTCACCATTGCCAGCGCGTCACAGTCCCGAGCTCCCGTTGCACCAGGCCGTGCCCCGGCATCGCCCCCTGAACGTACATCACAGTTTGAAGCGCCCCCTGCATATTCTTCTCTGCCAGTGCCTCGTACCAAAATACAAGCTACGACCCATTTCAAATCGCAATTTGCACCGCCGGATATAGCGGCACCAACAGCGACACCTTCGGAGATACCGCTTGCATCCTACATGACGGAGTCACCCGATGGGACCGTGGTTAGGATGAGAACAGTCGCTACCCAGACTTGGATAGCAGGTCACGACCTATTTGTCATGTGCTCTAAAGAGCATTGCATTGTTCCAGCCCCCGGGATGGAAAATGTAATCGAAGTCAAACAAAAGTAAATACCGGTAGGACCCAGTCAAGGGTTTACCACAGTTAAGAATCGAAATGTAAAAAAGTTTGAGAATGTTGCTAGATTTGCACTTTATTAAGTAAGAGAATGTTTACATGATTGACAATTATATTGATGTTTTCTATAATAAATAGAATACCCGTCTGGGTACAAAGTAATTGAAAATGTGAAAAATTGAATGCATAGTTTTACATAAAATGCCCTGTTGGGTAAAGTAAAAGTTATTGAAGAATGATGCATACTTGAAATATGTATAGATATATGTCTTTTATTATGTCAATGGACTGAGAGGCTGAGGACTGTGCCAGCCCAGAACTCATCTTGTAAATAGTTGCACTACGGTGCATCACCTTGGTTTTACATGAAGCCACAATTCACTACCTCTGAACATAAAACCCGTATGGTGTGGCACTGAGCGAGGTCTGCAGTCAGATGTCCTGCAGCCCACCCAGGACCCACGTTGAAGGTTTGGTGCGGGTCCTTCACAAGTATCGTGTATATGATGTTTTGATACTTTTGTATTTTCTTACTGTACATAATGTAACGTTCAAGAAATCCTCACCTCCCGATGGGATGAGTTATAATGTTATTGTTATTGCAAAACAAAATGTCTTTTTGTCTTTTACAGCCCGGGAGTGCTGTGTTTTACCAAGGGGGGATGTGTAGCCCAGCTTCGCAGGTACACATGAAAATCCAGGGAAGTGCACAGAAGGGTACCAGCTAAAGCTTGATATTCATTCACTCATGTCACACACATTTTAGACACACCCATAAGTCAGTTTCCTGTCTTAGGATGTGCAGGGGCAGTGAGTCAGTCTAGCCTGGACTTGGAGGGAGGAAGAAGTTCAGTCAGGTCTGTCAGCAGTTCCGAAAGTGGAGGCTAGTATGGGTGAGCCAGTTCATCCTAGCCTAGTCGGAGCTGCTCCTTAACCTGAAGACAGAGACAGTTAGAGAGAAAGAAGAGTTAGCAGCAGAAACTTCAGTCACCTGTCCCAAGGACAGTGAAGTTCAGTCGACGTGCTCCCGAACTGGGAGAATACTGAGAATCTGTCAGCGAGCTCTAAGAAAGATACAAAAGAAGAAGGGATTGACTTGTACTACCATAAGAAGTGTGGAGTGCTTATGTTAAGAGCGGAAAGCAGGGCGAAGGGCGCAGTGGAGAGTACAGAGCAGTGCCTTAGGTATTGATTTACCTGCACTAAATAACCAGTCACTGGGACCGAAGTATCACTATTGTTTCAAGCATAGTGACAAGAAAACCAGAGGCGTCTGGACTACAGGTCGCAGATAGCAGCCCTAAGTGTCAGTACGTAACCGGAGTCAGGTGAAATAGGGACTTTGAGCCTGATCAGCAAAAGTAAGAACCTAGTTTCATCATTGGAAGGCTCCACCACAACATTGGCCGGGCAGGAACAGCTATAGAGTTAACTTCGCTTCAAGCAAGTAGGACTCACATTATATTGAAAGTAAAGGAGGCCTCTAACCTGCTAAGCTGCTACCTGGATGTGCACTTTCCACCCTGACCAGCTTCCCGGGACCTGCATTAACAACCTGCAAGTAAAGGTATGAAAAGAAGCTATCTTGTGTGCGACTGGATTATTATTGCACCCTGCACAATCACCACCATAGACTTCCAGGGACACGTCTCGCCTGTGGGAGACTTACTACCAAGCTGCCCCGTAACATCCCCTGTGAAAGTCCTCATAGCAGCGCTGGTACACATTACCAGAAACCACAGGTGGCGTCACGAACTACCTAATAATCCCCTGTAAATATTCCCCCATCATACGCCTGACCGCCAGGGCCACGGACCGAGCCACCGCTGCCAGTGACACAAATCCCATAGACTTCCATGGGCTCGGCTCCGAGTACCCCATTGCCCTGGTAACCCACAATTGTGGTGCGGGTCACTCAGCTGATGTATACAGGGGCTGGGGGCTGGCTGATGTATACAGGGGCTTGGGGCTGGCTGATGTATACAGGGGCTGGCTGTGACTGATGTATACAGGGGCTGGCTGTGGCTGATGCATACAGGGGCTGGCTGTGACTGATGTATACAGGGGCTGGGGGCTGGCTGATGTATACAGGGGCTGGCTGTGGCTGATGTATACAGGGGCTGGGGGCTGGCTGATGTATATGGGGGCTGGGGGCTGGCTGATGTATACAGGGGCTGGCTGTGACTGATGTATACAGGGGCTGGCTGTGGCTGATGTATACAGGGCTGGGGCTGGCTGATGTATACAGGGGCTGGCTGTGGCTGATGCATATAGGGGCTGGGGCTGGCTGATGTATACAGGGGCTTGGGGCTGGCTGATGTATACAGGGGCTGGGGGCTGGCTGATGTATACAGTGGCTGGGGGTTGGCTGATGTATACAGGGGCTGGCTGATGTATACAGGGGCTGGCTGTGGCTGATGTATACAGGGGCTGGGGGTTGGCTGATGTATACAGGGGCTGGCTGATGTATACAGGGGCTGGCTGTGGCTGGTGTATACAGGGGCTGGGGGCTGGCTGATGTATGCAGGGGCTGGCTGATATATACAGGGGCTGTGGGCTGGCTGATGTATACAGGGGCTGGGGGCTGGCTGATGTATATAGGGGCTGGCTGTGGCTGATGTATACAGGGGCTGGGGGATGGCTGATGTATACAGGGGCTTGGGGCTGGCTGATGTATACAGGGGCTGGGGGCTGGCTGATGTATACAGGGGCTGGGGGCTAGCTGATGTATACAGGGGCTGGCTGATGTATACAGGGGCTGGCTGTGGCTGATATATACAGGGTCTGGCTGTGGCTGATGTATACAGGGGCTGGGGCTGGCTGATGTATACAGGGGCTGGCTGTGGCTGATGTATATGTGTCGACCCGCCACCACAATTGTGGATTACCAGGGCAATGGGGTACTCAGAGCCGAGCCCGTAGAAGTCTATGGGGATTTTGTCACAGGTAGCTGTGGCTCGGTCTGTGGCCCGGGCGGTCTGGCGTATGTTGGGGGAATATTTACAGGGATAGGTTTATATACAGTTCGTGACGCCACCTGTAGTATTCTGGTAATTAGTACCAGCGCTGCTGTAGATCTCTGAGGGGATGGTGATGCAGCTAGATGTCGGGTCCCCTACAGGTGGGACTGGTCCCTCAAAGTCTATGGGATTTGTGAAGTCGGGTGCAGATAAAGAACACAGTCTCACACGGTCAGCGTCTTTCCATACCTTTACTTGTAAGATGTTCAAGCAGGTCCCAGGGAGGCTGATCCAAGGAGGATGTATTTCGAGATAGCAGCTGGGCAAGTTAGGGCCTCCTTTACTTCCAATATGACGAGTCCAACTAGCATGAAGCGTAGTTCCCTCCAATAAATCTGGTTCTTCTACCACCATGCATGAAGCTATGGTGATGCTTCGGTCCCAGTAACCGGTTAACAGTGCAGGACTTCCAATCCTAAAGCACTCACAATATCTACCACTGTGCCTTTCGCCTTGCCCGTGCTGGTAGCATAAGCATCCCTCACTTCACAGATATATATATCAGTCAGTTCCTTCTTAGTTCCTTCCAGAGCTTGCTAGCAGAATACCAGTAATACTTTTAGGCAGGAGCACGTCTCTGAACCTCTACCGTCCTCTAGACAGGCGTCTGAATTATCTGCAGCTCACTCCTCTCTCCTGCACAGACTTCTCGCTGACTGACTGTCTCCTCAGACAAACTGAACTGACTGAAGACAGGACACTCTCTGACTGAACACTCCCTGCTGATGTCACAAGCTTATAAACCTGTGGGCGTGTCTAAGTGCATGTTGGAATGAATGTTCATTTAGCATTAAACTGCTATCTCTCCACACATCCTCCAGGGTACTGCGTGTGCCTTCACACACCAGGGCTACACATTCCCCCATGGTAAAAGACAGCACTCCCGGGCTGTGAAATACAAGAAGACAGAAAATTTTGTTTATGCATAACAACAAACATTAACTTCTTCCCATCCGGGAGGTACGAATATCTTGAACGTTGCATTAAACATAGAAAAATACACAAAGTATTAAATAGACATTTTTCATATTAACGGTACAAACTACTTCCACTTTTATAAAAACTTATATACATCTTCTCAGCTGCGGTAAACCCTGTCTGGGTCCTACCGTTCTTCACATCTCTTTATTAATTTCTGTTACACTTTCCATCCCGGGGGCTGGAACAATGCGATGATCCCTAGATCTCATGACGAACAGATCATGTGCTGCGATCAGAGTCTGGGTCGCAACAGTCTTTGTATGAACCATCAGGGGCGCAACGGGTATCTCTTTCTCGTGAGACGCCGACTGCGTCTCAATTTGCGTTGCAGGGGGCGATTCAGCTGTAACCGCAGTTTGCGATGTAGATTGGGTCGCCGATTGCGATGCAGAGTAGGTCGCCGATTGCGATACTGAGGTGTACGCAGGGGCGATGCGGAATAGGACGCACAATGCTGGTGTGATGCAGAGCAGGAAGCAGGTGTGCGCAATGGCTCAATTGAGGACGCACTAACCTGCTGCTGTCGCTGCTCCATCTCTTCCCAGTCGCTCTCCATCATTGACGGCTGGGTCCCCGCCGGTGTCCCTACCAGGGATTGATCATCTGCTGCGGCCTCCTGGCCGGGCGGGCGTTCCGGAACTGGCGGTACCTCCTCAACCTCCTTTGCCTCCACCGCTCCATCGGTGGGATCAGGATCGGTACTTTTGGGGGCAGCCTCCGGTTTCTCTTCAGCCTTCCTCAGCAGGGAACTTGGGAATTCAGGAGACGGCATTATGCTTGTAGGAGAGAACACTGCGTCCCTCAGCAGCCGCTGTTTCAGGGCACGCCAGCGTCTCTCTATCTCCTTCATTCCTTTTCGGTGGAGACAGGACCTTCGTCGCAGGCGCTCTGATGTCAGAGCGTTCACTTCCTGTCGCAGGACCTGCCGATGAGTCAGAGCCGGGGCGGAGCCAGGCAACAGCGCACTTTTACAGGTACGCCCACCTTCTTCTCCAGCGCCTGAGGGCGCGAATATGGCGGCAAAATGGCGGATTTTAGCGCCAAAAATAGCAAACAGTCTTTTTCACTAAAACAATTCCATAGGCACGCAGGGCTCGCAACTTTGCGAGTTTCGCATCCTGTTCGTGACGCCAAAGTTGTGTCGACCCGCCACCACAATTGTGGATTACCAGGGCAATGGGGTACTCAGAGCCGAGCCCGTAGAAGTCTATGGGGATTTTGTCACAGGTAGCTGTGGCTCGGTCTGTGGCCCGGGCGGTCTGGCGTATGTTGGGGGAATATTTACAGGGGATAGGTTTATATACAGTTCGTGACGCCACCTGTAGTATTCTGGTAATTAGTACCAGCGCTGCTGTAGATCTCTGAGGGGATGGTGATGCAGCTAGATGTCGGGTCCCCTACAGGTGGGACTGGTCCCTCAAAGTCTATGGGATTTGTGAAGTCGGGTGCAGATAAAGAACACAGTCTCACACGGTCAGCGTCTTTCCATACCTTTACTTGTAAGATGTTCAAGCAGGTCCCAGGGAGGCTGATCCAAGGAGGATGTATTTCGAGATAGCAGCTGGGCAAGTTAGGGGCCTCCTTTACTTCCAATATGACGAGTCCAACTAGCATGAAGCGTAGTTCCCTCCAATAAATCTGGTTCTTCTACCACCATGCATGAAGCTATGGTGATGCTTCGGTCCCAGTAACCGGTTAACAGTGCAGGACTTCCAATCCTAAAGCACTCACAATATCTACCACTGTGCCTTTCGCCTTGCCCGTGCTGGTAGCATAAGCATCCCTCACTTCACAGATATATATATCAGTCAGTTCCTTCTTAGTTCCTTCCAGAGCTTGCTAGCAGAATACCAGTAATACTTTTAGGCAGGAGCACGTCTCTGAACCTCTACCGTCCTCTAGACAGGCGTCTGAATTATCTGCAGCTCACTCCTCTCTCCTGCACAGACTTCTCGCTGACTGACTGTCTCCTCAGACAAACTGAACTGACTGAAGACAGGACACTCTCTGACTGAACACTCCCTGCTGATGTCACAAGCTTATAAACCTGTGGGCGTGTCTAAGTGCATGTTGGAATGAATGTTCATTTAGCATTAAACTGCTATCTCTCCACACATCCTCCAGGGTACTGCGTGTGCCTTCACACACCAGGGCTACACATATACAGGGGCTGGCTGTGACTGATGTATACAGGGGCTGGGGGCTGGCTGATGTATACAGGGGCTGGCTGTGGCTGATGTATACAAGGGCTGGTGATATATAAAGGTGCTGGGCTTAGTGGTCTGGTGATGATATATACAGGTGGTGCTGGGCTCAGTAGGCTGGTGATGATATATACAAGTAGTGCTGGGCTCAGTGGGCTGGTGATATATACAGGTGCTGTGCTCAGTGGCCTGGTGATGATATATACAGGTTAGTGCTGGGCTCAGTGGGCTGGTGATGATATATACAGGTGGTGCTGGGCTCAGTGGGCTGGTGATGATATATACAGGTGGCGATGGGCTCAGTGGGCTGGTGATGATATATACAGGTGGTGCTGGGCTCAGTGGGCTGGTGATCATATATACAGGTGGTGCTGGGCTTGGGCTGGTGATGCTGTATATACAGGTGCTGGGCTTAGTGGGCTGGTGATGATATATATACAGGTATGGAGCAGTTTCATTCATCTCTTTCGTTCTAAAATTTTAAAACCTGGACTACCATGGCTTGCCCCCCCCTAGTTTTGATCCTGGGTACGCCCATGGCTGCCACAAATCCAAAAATGGTTCGTGACAGTGGGTTAGTTGTTAATGTTAATGAAAGCTCAACTGAACAAACGTTTCATCTTATCGAAAGACCACTGACAACATGTGTTACTGGACAGGCTACTCAACTCCCTTTCTTTGGCAGCCACATGGCAGCACGCCTTGTAGATAAGGCTCAAAACGAGCATGTGCTCCAGTAGATGGCATGTGCTGCATCAAGTGGCCTCTCCTAATCTTCCTCAATCTTAACATCACACACAGTACAATTGTCAGAGGTGGCACCCCAATCATCCTTGATTCCCCCAAGTCAAAAATTTCCAAAGGCCCAACTGACTGTAGGGGACCACATATGGGCCATTCTGCAGAGCTGTTCACACATTCTATTCCATAGGCATCAGAGGTCTGCTCCAAAGATTTAGAGAATCCAAAGGAGGAAAGCATCTGTATCGATGCCCCAAATTTTTTCATGTTGGATCTTGGGTCAGAGGAAGTAGAGTCTGAGCAGAATCCAGACCATAGTTACCAGACGTTAACCACCCAGGGTGGAGGTGATCCTGATGAGACTCAGATACCAGAGGAGCATGCAGACTATAATGTGGTGTCAGGGCAGGAAGAGAAGGAGGGTGATTCTGAGGGTGAGGAATGTGAGAACAGAGGAAGAGAGGATGATGATGAGGTTGTAGATCCCACTTGGTGTGAACCCAGGGGTACCCAGCTAAGTAGCTCAGCAGAGGAGGTGGAGAAGGAGGGGGCGACAAAGTTACGTTGCAGCTTCCCACACAGACATGAAGTGATGCAACCATGACAAGCACTGCATCCTCAACCCCAACCCTGGCTATGCCCAGCACAGGTCATGACTGTGCAGTTCGCAGGGACTGGAAGGATTTACTAGCCTGGGCCTTTTTTGAGACCGCAAAGGATGTCCCAACTCATGTTATCTGCCAAATTTGCAAAAAGAAACTCAGTAGAGGCAAAAATTGCAATAATTTGACAACTACATGCATGATCCGGCACATGGGCGATCAACATGCCTGAGTGTGGGAATATCAGTGCGTTAAAGTGTGGACTATGGGCCTCGCCAACCACCCATCAACCACATCTGCTGCTTTTTCCTCCCCCGTTACCATGCGAAGGGTTCTCACACAGGTTTCTGGACGCAGAAACTCCACTGGTTTACCCCCTACAGTCGGGGTGAGTGAGAGTCCGTCAGCTGTTACAGAAGTGAACATGACTGCTGTTTTTGTGTCACCTAGCACAACACATCACATCTTTCTCAATCCACCATACTATCTCCGCCTGCACCTCACTCACAGTCCAGCAGTTAGTTCTGTTCTTCGTACTCCATCCTCTCTCAGCACAGCAACTAGCCCTCAGTCCCGCAGTTGTGCTCACGTAAAAGAAGGTTTCCTTCTACTCATAACAAAGCTAAGAGCTTGTAGTCCACCATCTCCAATCTGTTAGCCACGGAAATGCTCTCTTTCTGCCTGGTGGACATAGACAGTTTCAGAAAGTTGATGACTGTCGCAGTCCCCCAGTACCAGTTGCCCAGTCACCATTATTTCCATAAGAAAGCTATGCCTAAGCTACACCAGCATGTCGTAGACAACATCACCCGTTCCCTGAAAAAAATCTGTCTTCCAGGGTGCATTTCACCACTGACACCTGGACGAGCAAACATGGGCAGAGGCGTTGCATCTCACTGACTGGGCGCTGAGTGACTCTGGTGGCTGTGAGGGCAGTCAGTCAAGGGGCTGCTCTACAAGTCTTTGAATCCTCAAGGTTGTGCCATTAACCACTCCCTTAATCAGACACGCGTTCCAACAGTGCAGATATAATCCCCTTCACCTCCGTACTACACAGCCGTGGCTCACCACAATCAGGCAGTGTTCAAATTAATATGCCTTGGAGATCGCAGTCACACAGCTCAAGAGCTGTGGACAGCTATCCAGGCCGAATTAGAGCAATGCCTGCCCCCACTGAACCTGGAGCCAGAGAAGGCCGTGTGCGATAACTGTGCAGACCCGGTGGCGGCCCTACGCCGGGGCAACCTCGCTCATGTGCCTTGCATGGCTCTCATCCTCAACCTGGTGGTACAGCATTTTTTCCACCACTATCCAGGCCTAGATGCGCTGCTGCAGAATGCACGGTCACTGTGTGTTCACTTCCGCCTATCGCACCCCGGACGTCATCAACTTGCATCGCTACAGAGGTCTTTCGGCCTACTGGTTATCCATTTGATTTGTGATGTTCCGACAAGGGGGAATTCCACTCTGCACATGCTGCAGCTACTGTGCCAGCGGTGATGAGCCCTGGTGCAGTATGTCTTTTTGCATAACCTAGGCCAATGCAGTACGGATATGGTGCAAATCACGATGGTGGAGTGGGCACAGATGAAGGACCTCCGCACCCTTCTGCACAGTTTTGAAATGGCTACTAAGATGGTTAGGGCTGATGATGCTGTCATCAGCATCACTATTCTGGTCATCTACATGCTGGAGTACATTTTAAATAGTCTGTGTCAGGAGGTGGACATCCCAGAGGAAAAGGTTGAAGCAGAGGAGGATGTGGAAAGGATAAGAATATCTCAAATTTCTGGACTGTTGTGTAAGGAGCTGGCGGAGAGCCCCATTGCTTCCCCTCTCTCCTATGTGCTGGTCCCATGCACTTCACTGTATTAATGTTATGTACCTGTATGTTACTGTATTCTATGTATTAGTGTGCTGTGTCTGCAATGTTCCTATATGTGTTAGAGGCAGGGCCAGCACAGGTTAACTTTGCGGGCTGGACTTACAGCCTCTTGGCAGCAGGAAGCTCCTGCTTCTTGCTCAGAGCCTGGGCATGTTTGCCCTGGGCAGATGCTCATCTGCGACTGGGAGCCTTGCCTGGACCCCAGGAGGGGAAAAGACTGCTGCCTGGACCCAAGGAAGGGTAAAGGGTGCTGCCCCGGATCTTTAGACAGCACAACGTGCACTAGGACTACGTGAGTGCCCAGCCGAAGGAAATTCAAGCTTCCAGATTCCGGCATATGGACTACATCCTCTTCCGGCCGCCATGGATGGCTTACAGAGATCGAGGGGGGTTCATGGTACCAGACAAACTGTTAGTGAAGGTGCAGGAGCCGAGGAACAAATGGAGGAGGAAGAGGTGATGGACGTGCAGCAGTTAGGAGATGAAGAGGATAATGATCCCCTCTCTGTTGTCCATGGTTGGCAGGAGAGGATGGAGGTAGCAACCTTGAGTGTTACCCCGCCACCAACACACCAAGTCTGACACGTTGTGAATGACTGATGACGATTGTGTAGGAGTATCTGGAGCTCAATATCAATGCCATAAGGGGGGGTTTGGACCCATTTGCATTTTGATCTTCGAAAATGGAACAGTGGTCTGAGCTCGCCTGTCACGCCTTGGAGGTTTTGGCATTCCCGGCAGTCAGCTTTCTCTCAGAACCTGTCTTCAGCACTTCTGGTGGTGTCGTGATGGATAAGCGTATCTGGCTGTCCACTGAAAGTGTAGACCACAAATATCTCATCAAAATGAATACGTCATGGATCTCTAATGACTTTAGCACCCTAGTCGCAGACTGGGCATACTAGGCGATGGTTTAGCTTTTACTGTAATGCATTGATCTCGCTTTATTGCGGTCTCTGCCACCTTCATTGTGTCTTCTGTGCCTGATGTTGCTACTGCTGCTGAATTGATGTTACAAACAATTTTTTGAAGTGTGGGGTCTCTATCAGGTGGGTTGACTGTAGTAGAAGTTGTGTCATAGGCCTATTATACTGTTTCTACTCAGTGGAAATTTATGCCACTTTAGTGGTGTGTGACAATATTATTTTGAAATGTGAAGACTCCAATTTGGGTCTCCATCTGGTGGGTTGCCTGTGTAAGTAGGGCTCCCAGACAGGCAGGCCTGACCTTACTTTCAGTCAACTACCTGTGTTACTTTCCTTACATTTTTCTACCAATAGTACTGTATGAAACTAATGTTTGTGCCATCTGAGTGTGGCTGGAATAAAAAATTAGAGGTGTTGCATGAGGTATCAGGGCTCCCAGCTAAGAAGGATTACACCACTCCCTTAACCACCAGATCCTCATTGAAACTTCAATTCAAAGCTGTAAATGCTGGCCTAGACCCTGATACCTCGTGCATGTACCATGGCTGACTTCTGCTTTGCCATTATCAAATTGCTACTGTGGGTCAGTTTATGCCAGTTTTCATAATATCTGCCCTTAATTTTAGCTGTTTGGGAAGCTTTTTGTCTGCCCTTAAGGTGTTGTGTAGACGTATAATTTGGCCTCCCATTGAATTTAATAGCATTTAGGTTTGTTCGTCGAACTGTTCAGCAAAAGTCTAAACGTTCGGTGAATCGAACTAAGCCGAGCGTTGAAAGGTTTCCTCATCTCTAGCGCAGATGACCGTAGATGCTCTTTGATCAGAGTTTGATTTAATTCTCTCGAATGAAGTAAAGATGGAGAAAAAAAATCTCCATCTTCTCCATTCTGTCAGTAGGCAGAAATCAAGCAGCAGAAGACAAAAAGGAACAGCGCTCCATCCGGGTGTATTCAAATAGAAAATTGTTTATTTCGCCATATACAGCAACGTTTCGACCTGCATTAGGTCTTTGTCAAGCATAGCATAAAATCAAGTGGGACGGCTTTAAATAGTGCTGATGCTCCCAAAGCACCAATCAGTATTCAATATCCACCCACAACATCAATAATAATAATAATAATCAGTAGGCAGAAATCAGACTGCACTTAGATGTCATCCGAGTGCAGTCCGATAGTTTCCAGGGCCTGTCCGAGGAGAAAAATCGGACATGTGCACAGGCCCATTGGTCCCCGTGTGATCCAATATTTTTTCAGATCGAACTCCGACCGAAAATACACTCGTCTGCCCCTGCCCTTATAATTACTAAATAATTGGTCCACAATTGTTATATTTGTTCTATTGAAATTTCTTTTGCCATTTATAATCCTGAATAAGCCACTTTGTAACAGTATACTAATGTTAAAACTAAATGCAAAACTAAACCAGACAGGCAGAAACTATGTCAAATTTGTCACAGTGTTGCAGTGTAATAAATTTGGCACATCAGCCTAAATGCCTTTCTCTTCCTTAGGCTGGAGTCACACACAACGTTAAAAAAATCTGTCCATTTTTCACAGACGAGAATCGCACAAATGTTCCCTGAACAGTGATCCATATGTCATCCATTTGCAATGAGAGGATGCGATTTTCTCGCCTCTAAGCATCTGTGTGACATCCGTATGGCATCCGTACGGCGATATTTTCTCGACGGTTTGCAAAATGGACATATAATGGATCCATGGCCTCAAATATTCGTGAAAACGTATATACAGTACAGACCAAAAGTTTGGACACACCTTCTCATTCAAAGATATTTCTGTATTTTCATGACTATGAAAATTGTAGAATTACACTGAAGGCATCAAAACTATGAATTAACACATGTGGAATTATACATTACACTTTACAAAAAAGTGTGAAACAACTGAAAATATGTTTTATATTCTAGGTTCCTCAAAGTAGCCACCTTTTGCTTTGATTACTGCTTTGCACGCAGAAAAGGTGAACTGATGGATTCTACATGCCTGGTTCCCACCGTGAAGCATGGAGGAGGTGGTGTGATGGTGTGGGGGTGCTTTGCTGGTGACACTGTTGGGGATTTATTCAAAATTGAAGGCATACTGAACCAGCATGGCTACCACAGCATCTTGCAGCAGCATGCTATTCCATCCGGTTTGCGTTTAGTTGGACCATCATTTATTTTTCAACAGGTCAATGACCCCAAACACAACTCCAGGCTGTGTAAGGGCTATTTGACCAAGAAGGAGAGTGTTGGGGTGCTACGCCATATGACCTGGCCTCCACAGTCACCAGACCTGAACCCAATCGATATGGTTTGGGGTGAGCTGTACCGCTCCCCGCTTCAATTTGAATACATACCCAACAGTGTCACCAGTAAAGCACCCCCACACCATCACACCACCTCCTCCATGCTTCACGGTGGGAACTAGGCATGTAGAGTCCAGCCGTTCACCTTTTCTGCATGCAAAGCAGTAATCAAAGCAAAAGGTGGCTACTTTGAAGATCCTAGAATATAAGACATATTTTCAGTTGTTTCACACTTTTTTGTAAAGTGTAATGTATAATTCCACATGTGTTAATTCATAGTTTTGATGCCTTCAGTGTGATTCTACAATTTTCATAGTCATGAAAATACAGAAAAATCTTTGAATGAGAAGGTGTGTCCAAACTTTTGGTCTGTACTGTATATATATATATATATATATATATATAAATGTCAGTGAGACACACATATACATATATATATATATTTATATTTCATACAGAGGTAGATAGCAGAATAGCCGATAATTCAATTGTAAGCTTCTGTAAAATCATTACAGAACCCGACAGGATATGAGACATGTTTTACATATAGTAAACCATTGCATATCCATTAGATTTATATATGTCCCTCACTAATAATGTTAGTAGTGTGTGTGTGTAAAATTTTGGAGCTGTAGGTGCTAAATTAATGGATTAACTCACGGAAAAAACTTGCGTGGGCTCCAGCGCAATTTTCTCCACCAGAGAGGGCAAGCAGGTGACTGAGGCAGAAATTAATAGCCTAGAGAGGGACCATTGTTTTTGGGTCCCCCTGGCTAAAAAAAATCTGCCCCCAGCCACCCCAGTAAAGGCGCATTTGTTAGATGCACCAATTCTGGCACTTACTGTCTCTCTTCCCACTGCCCTGGTGAATGAATATGGTTCGCCCGCCAGGGCAGTGGGGTACTTGGTACCAGGCCGATGTCTTAAAGGGATGTGTCATGGCAGCAGTGACCTGGTCCGTGGCCCTGGGCGTCCAATAAAAGGGGTGTATATTTACAGGGGATGATAGAGTTTGTATTGAAGTGTTTGTGACGCCACCTGTGGTTTCTGGTCAGAGGTGACCAGCGCTGCAGTGCAGATCCTCCGTGTTATGAGCTCGGTTGCAACAACTTTATTAGATAATGGATTGCAACCGAACCCGGGGTCCGCGATGCAGTTAGAGTCACTGCTGCCGAACACCCCTTGGGTATGAAGATAACAACTGACAACTAAAGAGTAATATTAGATCTCACCTGTGTTACTTCACACAAGGAGAGAGATATTTGAACTATCTCCATTTTACTTCACAGGAGATGTGCTGTAAGCTGGCATAGACATGGCCCTGTTGACTGCACAGAAGCCACTTGCCAAATGAATAGGTAGTGCATGCAACTCCCGCCAGGCGTACGTGTTGTCAGCCGGTGTGCGACCGGACTGAGCAACTCTCTGTTCAGCTGGCAGGCGATGCCCAGGTTACGCGCCCCGCAGTCTGCTCAGGGTGTATCGCTATTCGCTACCCTCTAGTTGTAGCAAGACTGCGCCACATTGGCTACCTGCCTGGCATAAGCTAATCCTGCCTGAGGGACCTATGCTAATTAGCCAAGCGAACTCTGGCATCGGCAGGTCCCGGAGAGCAAAGCTAGAGAGCACGTGGAGCCCAGATTCTGGTACGTCCACACATGAGCACTGCCTATGTGGAGCCCAGCTGCGCACTAGAGGTCTCACTATACATACACACACCTTCACCCGTCCCCTAAGACCACCAGAGGGAGCCCTAAAAGGAATATAAAAGGAGGGTGAAGGCAGGAAGGCAGTTCAGTGGAGAGACTAGACTAGACATGAGAGACTGCAGAGTAGTGCAGCTGAGCAGAGCCGAGCAAAAGGCAGAAGGCTGCAGACTGCAGCAAAGTGAGTTCAGCTCAATTCAGTAGAGAGCTAGGAGCTTGCCGACGCTCTGAGAGCGGCAGAAGAGGCAGCCCACCAACTGCCAGTGTGTATAATCGTGTGAGGGCCCGAGTAGGCCGAAGGCAAGAGGAGAGTAGCAAAGGGGCAGAAGAGCCTAATCATCTCCGCCAGCAAGTATACACCGGACTCCGGGTCCGAGCCTATAGGGGTCTCCACGACCCATTAGGAGAACACAGGAATTCCTGGAGGACTACAAGCCCCAGGAGTACCACAGAGCTGATACGTAATAGGGACAGAATGACGGAGTTCAGGCGGGCAGGGCCCTGCAAGCAGGGACACTGTTCTTTAAGAGAAGGTCCAAACACAAGGTCAGCCGGGCGCAGGACAGAGATTAAGTTAGGCTCAGCTACATGCTGGCCAGAACTCCATTACAGAAAGGCAAGGAACAGGAGGCCACACACCTACTCAGTGGGAGAATCTGGATGTGCACCCTTCACCCTACAGTGCTCCGGGATGTGCCTGCAACATCTTCAGTAAAGGTACCAAAGTGACGTGTGTGTGTCCATCTTCTAACCTCTAACTGCCGGGTTCCCCTCCATCCTGCATCCCTACACATCTACCTGCCCAGGAAGGACTCAGCCTCACCTGTAGGAGGCCTAACATCTAGCTGCACAACACCAACCCCTCCATTGGATCTGCACCATAGCGCTGGTCACCCTGACCAGGTACTACAGGTGGCGTCACGAATCATCATACAAACATTTATTCCCCTGTAAATATCCCCCATTTATGGTGAGCGCCCAGGGCCACGGACTGAGCTGTGTTGCCGTGACATCCCCCATAGGAGTTAATAGGCTTGGATCCAAGTACCCCCACTGCCCTGGGAGGGCGGCTCACCTATTTTAGTATGATCTGACCGCGCCGCGGACAGACAAGCTATTTAAGGGCTAAGCTCCGCCCCCAGCCATCTCATCAAACGCATCACCGATCACGTCATCCATGACCAATCAGGCGATGCCAGGTCAGAGGATCAGCTGACATTAACCACCAATCACGGTTCGCCATGTCACGGACATGCTCAGTGCAGGCATTTCTGGACTTAGGCTTATAACAGCCTTTTCCTGTTCTGTAACCTAGGTTTAAGGCTACTATGCACAAAGACTCTAGTAACAGCTTGTGCCGCTCGGGTATTAGCTAGGCGTTGGGATTGACGGCGAAGCTGAGCAGTATCTGCCTCGGCTAGGTCTGGATGGGAGACCACTGACTCAGATCCAGGTTCGGATATCGCCGTCGTCCGATGCCTAACACTTCGGGACAGATGGTGTGATGCAGCAGAGTTGGAATAGCTTCCCACAGGTGAAGCTTGTTGTCCCAGGGCAGAGAGATGTTGTAGAGAGTACTGGTGCTGGGGGATGTAGCAGAGTGGAGTGTGTGCCGCAGGAAGAATTTGAGGAGACAGTCAGATGCAGTTTCCAAAGCTTTACTCACAGTTCAGGTGCATGCAGCACAGGTGCCCACTTGGTGCCACGTCCTCCAGTTAAGGAATCCAGCCAACTCCTAGGTAGATGGAGAACACCAGTCCAAAGCTCCCTGTCAGTATATGCCTTCCCTGGCCGACTAACTGTGCTCCTTCCCACTCCTTCTTCCTTCCCAGCACCTCACAAACAGTGTCCCAGTCCGGTAGCTGCGAATCCTGTCGGATAACGTGACCCAGGCGTTTCCTTGATTTTATATAGCTTTCCTTCCTGGAGAAGATGCTTGTGGTTGTGGCTGTGACCCCTAAAGTTGTCACAGCTGTCGGCTTGCTAGTTGAGTCCTGTTGTACGCTCTAGGCTAGGGGCCGAGTACCTTCTGTGACCTGGATTCCCCCAGCTGACGTCCGTCAGCCTGGAATGAGCCCCACGGGTAGCCTTCTGCTCAGCCGTGCCTCTGAGAAAATCCCTTTTCCCTACAGGGAACCTTCTTTTCTGTCTTTCTATATGTGAGCAGCTCCTCAGGACCTGGAGACTGCTGCACATTTCTATCTCTTCCCTCCTCCCCTATGGGAGGGCTGCCTATGCATGTTCTTCCACTTCTTCCCCTACGGGAAGGCTCTCCCTTACTTCCCTCTAACTCCTGCTCTGACCCACAAGCTCCACCCACCATCTGACACCCTTTCCTAGCTACAGACATGCTATTGGAACTGAGCTAGTGTGTGTGATGGATGCAGTGTTGTCAGAGCTAGGTTTAGTGCCCCCATCTTACCTGAAAGGTGGGATACCACATCTCTGGCTGAGATGCAGTACCTCTGTGGCGACTGGACCCCCAGGGGCACCACAAATATAATTTGCCATTGTTTTATTTTGTATTTGTTTTTATGGTGTTCATTTTATAGTAAAAAGGACCTGGCAACATAATTTTACAAGTAAGATCAACTACGGCAACATCAAACTTGCATAGATTTTGTTTTTGTTTAAGTGATTAAAAAATGAAGCTCTGTTCGGCCTTGTTGTTTGCATGGTAAACTGATGGTTTTAGCTATGGTTTATTAATTTATGGTTGGGTCCATACAACATTTTGACAATATTTTACTGCATTTTTGTAGGGCATTACGGTATTTAACATATGGGTTGATTAAATTTCTATTTTGATAGATTGGACTTTTGCTGACATGATACTAAATATGTTTATTTTTTATTTTCTACATTTTTAAAATCACAGAAGGAGGTGAGTCGAATTTTTATATATTTTTGAAAGACATACTGTTAATGAATTTAGATTGTGAGCCTCATTGGTACAGCGATGACAATACATGTATAGCACTGCAGAATATGATGGCATTATATATACAAAGCATAATAAATGAAAAAATAATAAAGAAAAACGTTTTTTATCTTTTATTTTATTTTTAAGTCCCTGTGGAGGACTTGAACATGCAATCCTTTTATTGCTTGTACTATGTACTTCCTTAATGCAGTAAAATTTGCAGTATAAAGAAAAAAATCATGAACTACTGTGCGCAGTGGGGATTGATCAGTTTCTGACTCGGGCCTGGAAGATATGTATGAGTTATACATACCGCTGCCAGTGGGCACGGCCTTTCTCCATACACTTGTATGAAGCGAGACCGCGCCCTCTAGTTGGCCACTCCCACTTGCCAGCCGCAACACTAGATGGGGCGCAGCCTCGCTCAGTACAAGTGTATTTAGCGGGTATGTAAAACGCAGACATGGTCCCTGGTGAGAAAACAGAGAATCCCCAGACAGTGTGACTGCAAACTAATCTATTTGGCCCGGACAACCCCTTCAAGCAACGTAAGACAATGTTTTTAAGTATACTGTATCTGCTTAGTAGAGGATATGGTGGAATAATTCTTGCTAAATATTTTAAAGGACTCATGACCCTTGATAATTTTGAAAAATTTTAACTTACCGTAAATATTAAATTTAAACAAGTCACATTTCCTTATAAACTACTTGCACTTTTTGCTATTTAGTTTGACGGGTGACGAAAAGTTATATTGTTTATCCATATTTAAGTGCAAATGTGTTGATTGTGCCATTCACAACTTTTGGCTGTAGTTTTACACAAAACATTATTGTAAACTGCCTACTAAAAGGTGTCCTAATGCATTGACGTTGTGTAATAGAAAAACTTATCTTGTTGCACATCTCACAGATAGTAAGCTTGTGAGCAGGGCCCTCATTCCTCTTGGTATCTGTTTTGATGTGAAAAAGACTTGGGTATACTAATTGATCACAGACTTAACATGAGTCAACAGTGTGATGCAGCAGCAAAAAAGGCAAATGCAATTCTAGGATGTATCAACAGAAGCATACAGTCTAGATCACGTGAGGTCATTATTGCCCTCTACTCCTCTTTGGTCAGACCTCATCTGGAATACTGTGTCCAGTTTTGGGCACCACATTTTAAAAAAGACATCAACAAACTGGAGCAAGTTCAGAGAAGAGCCACCAGAATGGTGACCGGTCTGCAAACCATGTCCTATGAGGAACGTTGCAGGATTTGGGAATGTTTAGCTTGCAAAAAAGAAGACTGAGAGGAGACTTAATAGCTGTCTACAAATATCTCAAGGGCTGTCACATTGTAGAAGGATCATCTTTATTCTCATTTGCACAAGGAAAGACTAGAAGCAATGGGATGAAACTGAATGGGAGGAGACACAGATTAGATATTAGAAAAAACTTTTTGACAGTTAGGGTGATCAATGAGTGGAACAGGCTGCCACGAGAGGTGGTGAGTTCTCCTTCAATGGAAGTCTTCAAACAGAGGCTGGACAGACATCTGTCTGGGATGATTTAGAGAATCCTGCTTTGAGCAGGGGGTTGGACCAGAAGGCCCAGGAGGTCCCTTCCAACTCTACCATTCTATGATTCTATGATCTATGTGTTTATTGTTATGCTGTAATGTCTATTGTCTATACAAGTCCCCTCTATAATGTAAAGTGCTGCTGAGTATGTTGGCGCTATAGAAATAAAATACCGTATATACTCGTGTATAAGCCGAGATTTTCAGCCCATTTTTTAGGGCTGAAAGTCCCCCTCTCAGCTTATACACGAGTCATATACGGGGGTCGGCGGGGGAGGGCGAGCGGGGGTGTCGGATCATACTCACCCCTCCGCCGGCGAGTCTCTTCAGCCCCCCTGCTTCTCACACGATCTCCTGCTACTTCCTGCAGCGGTCACATGGTACCGCTCATTAAAGTCATGAATATGTACGTGACAGCTGTAGGAAGGAAGAGCTGCGGAGACCGCCAGGAGAAGAGGAGAGGCTGCAGAGAGTGACGCGCCGGCGAAGGGGTGAGTATAGCGATATTTACCTGTCCCCGGACCACCGCTGCGCTGCTCCCTCATCCGACTCCTCTGGCTGTGAATGTTCAGGCAGAGGGCGCGATGATGTCATTAGTACGCGCCGCGCCCCCTGCCTGATCATTCACTGCCGAGGACCTGGAAGAGGGAGCAGCGCAGCGGTAGAGCGGTCCGGTGACAGGTAAATATCTCAGGTGCCGGGGTTCTGAGCAAGCGGTGACACTGACACCTGTCCCACATAGCGCGCCGGTGTCACCGCCTGCTCAGGACACCAGCACCTGGCCCCCAGCGACGAGAGGCGAGTATGTCATTTTTTTTTTTCAGCAGCAGCGCGGCAGCATAAGGGACCTATACTATGGGGCATAATCTGTGGAGCATATGGGGGCATAATCTGTGGAGCGTATGGGGGCATAATCTGTGGAACATATGGGGGCATAATCTGTGGAGCATATGGGGGCATAGTCTGTGGCGCATATGGGGGCATAATCTGTGAATGTGGCCCAGCTATGTAAGGCACACACATAAATCCAGGAGAATGCACAGGAAGGTAACCGCAAAAGCTTGATATCATTCACTTCACTCACACTTTCAGACACACCCACCAGGGGTATGGGAGGTAGTGACACGTAGCAGAGCTCATTCAAGTTTCCTGTCTGAGAAGAGCTCAGATCCTTCTGTTTCCTGTCTTCGGACAGATCAGTTCAGTGTCAGTCCAGTCTGGACTTGGAGGGAGAGGAGAGAGGACTGAATTCTCGCAGAGCTAGCGTAGCTCACCTGACAAAGAAGTGGAGGCTAGTACGGGTGAAGTGAATCATCCTAGCCTAGTCAGAGCTACCCTTAATCAGTACCTCAACAGAAGCTGAAACAAGGAGGATACTGAGAGCTGCTCGGTGAGCTCTGGAGAAAGCTGACATTTCCATCAAAGCTACAAGTGCTTATGCTAAGAGCGAGAGCAGGGCGAAGGGCACAGTGGAGAAGACAGAGGGCAGTGCATCAGGTATTGGACTACCTGCACTAAATCACCGGACACCGGGGTCCGAAGCGTTGCTAGTGTTTCAAGCATGGTAACAAGATACCCGGAGGCTATCTGGACTACAGGTCGCAGAGAGCAGCCCTAAGCGCCAATACGTAAACGGAGTCAGGGGGAACAAGGACTTTTAGCTAGGCCAAGCATAGAAGGACTTAGTTCTCTCAACATCTGGAAATCAGAGACATAGAAGGCTCCACCACAATGTTGGCCGGGCGTTGCAGCTATTGAGAAAGCTGGAGATTGCAGAGTTAACTTCGCTTTATGCAAGTTTGGACTCACCTACATACGGAGTAAAGGAGGCCTCTAACCTGCTCAGCGGTTTCACGAATGTGCATTCTCCACCCCGACCAGCTCCCCGGGACCTGCCTGAAACATCTACCAGTAAAGGTATGAAAAGAAGCTGCATTGTGTGTGACTGAATTCTTAACTACACTCTGCATCATCATCATAGACTTCCAGGGACCAGTCTCACCTGTGGGAGACTTCCACCCAGCTGCCCCATAACATCCCCTGTGAAGACCCTTACAGCAGCGCTGGTACAATTGACCAGAAACCACAGGTGGCGTCACAAACTATTCCAAATCCCCTGTAAATATCCCCCATTGCATGACCGCCAGGGCCACGGACCGAGTCCCGCTGCCAGTGACATCTCCCATAGAAATCAATGGGCTCGGCTCCGAGTACCCCATAGCCCTGGTATCCACACATGTGGTGCGCGTCATCTTCTGGCGTCACGAACAGGATGAGAAGCTTGCAATTGTGAGTCCTGTGTGCCTATATTGAACTGTTTGCTGTGTTTGGCGCCATAATACCGCCATCTTTACCGCAATATTCGCGCCCTCAGGCGCTGGTGAAGAAGGGGGGCGTACCTGAAAGAAAAGCGCGCTGTTGCCTGGCCCCGCCCCCAACTCTGATGCGGCGGCAGGTCCTGTGAAACAGGAAGTGAACGCTCTGGCATCAGAGCGACAGCGACAAAGGTCCTGTCTCCACCGCTGTGCCTACGACGCTGCAGCCTGTGAAAGAGGTAGGCTCAGATTAACCAAGGGGGCATCAACATGTCGCAGCAACCGGCAGACGGAGCGGCCCCCGCCGGTGGCCCCTCACCTGGCCCGGTGGTCCCGATCATGCCCTAACGCTCCCATACATGCCAGGAGCGAAGTGGCTCCCCCAGTACAGCGGCGAGCCAGACACCCTGCCAGGGTTTAAACGGAAGATATGTAGTATTTTGGATATGTACTCAATGACTGAAAAGCAAAAAGCTGCTGTGGTAATAGGACAGTTAGCTGGGGCGGCTGAGAGAGAAGTAGAGACTTGGCCCGCTGCAGACCAGGAGTCAGTACCTGCGATTCTCTTAAAGCTACAGGCCATCTTTGAGGACCGCACAGAAACGGATCTCCGGATGGCATTTTATCAGTGCTTCCAGAGACCGGGTGACAGTATTAGGGACTACGCCTGCCGACTACAGGGGGCCCTGCGAGCTCTTAAACAGGCTAACCCCACAAGTCCCATTGATGAGAGCCAAATGTTGAAAGAGCAATTCGTGCGGGGACTGAGGTCTCCAGCGGAAGGCAGGACTGTAAACTGGTGGTCCTTGGATCATCCAGATGCCACTTTTGATGCCCTAAAAGACATGGCAATAAAAGGACTGCGACCCTTGGAAAAGCCAGAGGTGGCAAATCAGTATCATCCGGGTGAAGCCACTCTAAAGCCGGCAGTACCCACCTTTTCCCCACAGGTGGCAGAAGCTACCACGCAGGTGGCGCCCCCTAGTGAGTTGGAATGTCTGCGCTCAGAAGTGCGCCAGCTAACTAAGAACTTGGCCACTGTAATGGATGCCCTGCAACTGCGGAAAGAGGAAGGAGGAAAGATCCTACTTGCCAACTGTCCGGAGGATGTCCCTTGGATGAACCGGAGGAAATGGAGGACGTCGCCTCACCGGAGGAGGACCACGCCACCCCCAGGAGCGACTCCTGATCAACACCATCCTCACCGGGAGATCATCTGCTACCGCTGCAACCAAAAAGGTCATATGGCTCAGCAATGTCCTTTAAACGAGCCGATCCTGGGTCAGAGGGCCAACACCCAGGAGTAGACTCATCAGGCCCCTTAGACTGGAACCGCAGGTTCGTGGGTGGACGACCCTACCTGTCCATCATTCTGGACGGGATTGCAATTCCTGCACTACTGGACACTGGATCCCAGGTGACAATAATACCTGATGTCCTTTATAATAAATTTTGGTCAAAGGACAGTCTCCAGCCCCCGACTTTACAGTGTACGCCACCAATGGTCTCCCTGTTGAAGTACTCGGAGCCAAAAATGTGGACGTAAAAGTGGGCAGAGTGGAGCTGAAGGATCAGGGACTTCTAGTAGTCAGGACTGTAAATGAGGAAAATGGCCTAAATGTGATATTAGGTACTAACATTATCAGTAACTGTCTGGGAGAAGTTGTGTTTTTGCTCCAACAGCTCGCTGAAGTTGCCAAGCCAAAGCAGAAAGGAGTGATCCAGAGGGAGATCCGGGCCCTGATGTGCCAGCAGCAAGCGAAGCTCACAGATGGTGAAATCGGTAATGTACGGGTCACGGACCCGAATCCCATTGTAATACCCCCAATGAGTGAGATGTTAATATGGTGCAGAGCAGCCATAGGTCTGAGGGGACAGAACTACCAAGCAGTAGTAGAGCCCCATAGTTCAGAACACAGACCTACACTCATGACTGCTAGAGGGGTAGTGGAAGTAATAAATGGGAGAGTACCAGTACGACTTCTCAACTGGGGAGACAATGAAGTAAATTTGCCACGTTATGCCACAGTTGCCAAATTACATGCCGTAGATAACAATTCTATCCTCACAACCGAGTCCTTAGCCTCCCGCCAACCAGCGGAGGATAATGATCCGGCAACCCCGGTAGCGGATTGGTGTCAGCAGCTTCATATAGGGACAGACACCACTTCCGTCCACCAGAAACAGGGGGTACTACGGGTGGTACAAGAGTACGCACAAGTATTTAGCAAACACCCACTTGACTTTGGGACAATTAAGGGAGTACAGCATCATATCCCTACAGGCAGTCATCCTCCCATCAAAGAGCGGTACAGGCCTATACCTCCAGCCCACTATCAGAAAGCTAAGGAAATGCTGCGTGACATGAAGGAAGCCGGGGTGATAAGGGATAGTTGTAGCCCCTGGGCAGCACCTCTAGTTCTAGTTAAGAAAAAGGATGGTAGCATGAGAATGTGTGTAGATTACCGACAAGTAAATCGCATAACACATAAAGATGCATACCCACTACCACGCATTGAGGAATCCTTAGCTGCTCTGAAAACGGCTAACTACTTTTCTACCCTCGACCTTACTAGTGGGTACTGGCAAGTAGCTGTGGCTGAGGAGGATCGGGAAAAGACTGCTTTCACCACCCCAATGGGACTCTGCGAGTTTGACAGAATGCCGTTTGGCCTCAGCAGTGCCCCAGGGACATTCCAGAGAGTGATGGAGAGCTGCCTGGGACATCTCAACTTCGAAACCGTGTTGCTGTATCTGGACGACGTGATTGTCTACTCCAAGACATATGAAGATCATCTGAAGCACCTGGCAGAGGTATTCGAGTCACTGTCCAAGTATGGGATGAAACTGAAGCCCTCGAAGTGCCATCTGCTCAAACGGAAGGTACAGTACTTGGTACATATTGTCAGTTCCGAAGGAGTAGCGCCGGACCCCGAGAAGGTCACAGCCATCCAGAAATGGCCGGAGCCGAAGAATCTAAAGGAAGTGCGACAGTTCCTGGGACTAACAGGTTACTACAGGAGGTTTGTAAAAGATTACACTAAGAAAGCGGCGCCTTTACAGGACCTCCTGGTCGGACAGCCTCTCAAGAGCAGAAACCCTCCATTCAATTGGGGAAAAGAACAAGCTGAGGCATTCAAAGAGATGAAAGAGATCCTGACAGGCGATGAAATCTTAGCCTACCCAGATTACAGCCAACCGTTCCTGCTGTACACCGATGCCAGTAACGAGGGATTGGGAGCAGTCCTCAGTCAGAAGCAGAATGGCCAAGAAAAAGTCATCGCATATGCCAGCAGAAAGCTCAGGCCAACTGAGAGGAACCCGGAAAACTATAGCAGCTTCAAACTGGAGTTTCTGGCGCTGGTCTGGGCCATTACCGAAAGATTCAAACATTACCTTGCCTCCAACAAGTTCACTGCGTTTACAGACAACAACCCCTTGACGCACCTTGAAACAGCCAAGCTGGGAGCCATGAAGCAACGTTGGATGGCTCGGTTGTCAAACTATCAGTTTACCATCAAATACAGAGCGGGCCGTAAAAATGCTAACGCGGACGCCTTGTCCAGGAATGCCGCATGAATCCGACACGGAGGAAGAATCAGATGATCTGGAAGAAATCGAGCTACCTGCGTTCCACCGAAATGGGATGGTCCAAGAGCAACGAGTCTACAGAAAGCAGTGTGGTGAGATGTTGAACCCTTTACCTCATCACAGCTGGAAGGAAACTCAGGACAGCGATCCCGTGGTCAGCCGTATCAAGGAGTTGATAAAACAGGAATGTTCCTCCTTGGAGAAAGACGCACCCGTACCAGCGAAGCTCCTGTGGAATGAGAGAAGCCGGTTGTTCATATACCGTGAGAAGTTGTGCAGGAGATACGTCAACCCAAGGACCCATGAAATGGTTTGGCAGATAGTGGTCCCCAGAGCAGACATTCAAATGGTGTTAGAAGCCTACCACGATCAAGCAGGACACTTTGGCTGGAAAAAGCTGGAGACCCTGTTGAGGTGTCGGTTCTACTGGGTATGGATGCGTAGCTCCATCGAGAAGTGGTGCCGGAACTGTGGACCCTGTGGCCTCAGACGAAAAGACTACTGTAGTCAGAAGGCACCCTTGCAGCCTATCCGGACGACTCGTCCTCTGGAGATCGTGGCATTGGATCACGTCAAGTTGTCCCCAAGCAGATCGGGATATACATATGCCCTGACCATGGTCGATCACTATTCCAAATTTCTGGTGGTTGCCCCTGTCAAAGATCTGACAGCAGAGACAGCAGCAAGAACCTTCCAAGCAAGTTTCTGCAGACCACACGGATATCCAGAGCAGGTGCTGACTGATCGAGGTCCTGCATTTGAAGCTGAACTGTTTCAGGAATTCTGTCGGTTGTATGGATGTAAGAAGATCAGAACGACCCCGTACCACCCTCAGACCAATGGCCTTTATGAAAAGATGAATCACATTGTCATGGATTTATTGAAATCTGTACCACTGGAAGAAAGAAATCGGTGGCCAGACTTGTTACCCGACCTGGTCGACTTGTACAACCACATACCAGTAAGTTCCACCAACTGCACTCCAGCCTACCTTATGAGAGCAAGACCGGGAAGGCTGCCAATGGATTTAGAACTTGGTGTGGTAGAACCAGAGGCTGATGACAGTGCTGAAGATTGGGACACAACTCGACAAGAACAGTACAGGAGAGTACAAGCCTGCGTGGAAGACAGTCTCAATAGAGTAAGAGAAAAACAAGAGAAGAACTATAACAAAAATGCCCCGCTAAGCCTTTAATGCCTGGAGAAATTGTGCTAAAAAGAAAAAGAAGAATGCACAAATTGGATGATCAGTGGGAACAGGAGCCCTATGTCGTGCAAAATTCCAATTTTGATAACAGAAAGACCTGTACCATCAGCAAGGATGGAGGAAAAACGACTGCAACTGTGTCTAGAGATCATCTAAAGTTGTGTCCGGGCCCATTAAAGCTTCGTGAGGAAGAACCTGTTGTCCTTCAGAAAGAAAATGATGGGGGGGGCGTGGCTACCGCCTACAGAGCAAGACGTGCTAATCTGAGCGCTCTGTTCCCGGCCTCATAGCTGACTATTTTCAGCTTTACTAAGCACGACTAGCTGGTCCCTTGTGACGAAGGGGAGAACAAGGATTACCCAGATGTCCAAAAGGAAAGGATCGGGCAGCCAGCTGAAGCGCCTCACGGACTTCTATCCGGCTGGGCCTAGTGACGGAGGATCTAACATGGCGCCGGGACGCGGGAAATCTACACCCAAGATGACACCAGTAGCTGCCATCACCCGTGGCCGCATCGCAGCCCTGCAACACAGCTCCCCAACGCTGAGACCACCACACTCACCGCCGGTAACACCCGACCATTCCGGCCAATCTCTACGTTCATCCCAACACCGATCGCGGGTGCAAAAGCTCACAGTTGCAACTGAGCAGGAAGAAGAGATGGCGACGCAAGACGCCTCAGACATAACGACTGACTCCTCTCCTTCCCCCAGCCCTCAGAAGCAAAAACCACATACGGAGGCCCCTGTGGGTGAGTCACAATCAGAACTTATTACTGCATTCTCTGCTCCAGCTTCTAATCAGCCTGCCTCAGAAGCGTATATAAAGGAGCTAATCATTGCCCTGAGCGGTTCAATACAAGGCAAACTGGATAAATTACAGGCTGCAGTGGAAGCATCTGTGGACAATGTGTCATACAGGGTTAACACAGTAGAACATAAAATGGAGGAGGTTATAGGATCGCATAACGCCCTCATAGACTCCCACTATGCATTATATGACGAAGTGCAATATCTAAAATCCAAGATGGCGGATATCGAAGATAGACATCGCAGAAATAATATTAAAATAAGAGGTGTGCCAGAGTCGGTTCTCTCATCAGACCTTCAGGACTATGTGGTAGATTTGTTCCGCATTTTTGTCCCAGAAGCCACCGACCGCGATCTTATTATCGATCGAATACATAGGCTCCCTAGAGCCAAATTTTTGCCGCCAAATGTGCCGAGGGATGTATTGCTCAAAGTACATTTTTTCCATATTAAAGAACGAATATTACTTGCTGCCAGGAAAATGAAGGAATTCCCTACGCCATACTTGGGATTACAGCTATATACTGATTTATCTCAAGCCACCTTGCAAGCACGAAGAAACCTCCAGCCCCTGACCTCCGCTCTCAGAGCAGCTTCTATACAGTACAAATGGGGTTTTCCACTGAAACTCTTGGTGCGCCATGAAGATACCCTACATATCATTCACTCACTGAAGGAAGGATGCGACTTGGCAAAAAGTTGGGGTGTGAAGATTGACCTGCAACTACAGACTGCGATCCAGAAACCTTCCAAACCGACGCATGATTGGCAAACACAGAGCTCTCCACATTGATCCGGTAGAGCTAAAAATCGACGCAGTTCACTCTACAGCGGCTAGTTATTTGGGACCGTTCCGTTAATACGGGCTAGCCTACTAGTTTTTGAGGCCTTATTAGATGGCCATTTGAACTCCTTCCCCCTGGAGATTTTCGGTCGAGGAGCATATTTGAGTATCGATATGTACCTTCGATTGATCCTTTATGATCCAACTCAGTTACACTGCTATTGTTATGCCTTTACTCGTTGTGTCCCCCTCCTTATGTTTCTATCCCTATTATTACTCAAAGATCTACTTCACATCCCAAACCCCTCTTGCGCTGCCGAAATGGAATTACCCAGCATATTCCGCCTTGAGACCGCATTATCCAAATTTCATCTACTCCTAGATTCAGCCTTGTGGTGTGGTAAGCAAATTATGATATCTCAATATGTCGCTTAATTTGATATCCCTCAACGTTAGGGGACTGAATTCCCCTTATAAGCGCTCTTATCTATGGAGAGAGGCAGGCAGACTTAAAGCAGATATACTTTTTCTGCAGGAAACTCACTTTTCTCGTACTAAAATGCCCCTCTTTAGCAGCGTTAAATTCACGCAGATTTTCCTAGCCTCTCAGGAGAAAAAAAAGGCAGGCGTTGCTATTTTGTTCTCCACTGACGTGTCATTTCAATGCGAATCTTCCTACATTGATCCTGCAGGTCGTTTTATAATACTGGTGGGACTGCTACAGAACAAAATGGTCACCGTGGTTAATATATACGCACCCGAATTTACGACAAATTCGTTTCCTAAACAGGGTAATGCGTAAAGTCCGAGTAATGGCGAAGGGAAGTCTGCTTATGGGAGGGGACTTCAACATGATAGTGGATGGGTCGTTAGATTCTTCCAATCCTAAATCCCGGCATGTCCCATGCCTCCAACAATGGTTAAGATCACACTCCCTATACGATACATATAGATGCCTTAATTCTAGCTCTAGGGCTTACTCCTTCTACTCAGCTCGACATCGCACCTTTTCACGCATTGACATGTTTGTCGTAGATCGGTGGGCATTGCCAGATGCTAAATCTGCTACGGTGGGGACGGCCGCGTGGTCGGACCATGCGCCGATTACGTTGGAGTGGTCTCCGCGAGCCTATGCATCAACGGCGAGGCAATGGCGAAATAACCTGGCACTGTACACCGATTCTTCATATGCGACACGCATACGACAGCATATAGTAGACTACTTTAGTGTTAATGCTACTCCTGACGTTACTCCCTCGATATTATGGTTAGCTCACAAGGCTGTCATGCGGGGACACCTCATCCAAATGGGAGCTCAGAGGAAAAAAGCATTGACGAGTCAGCTGGATAGTTTATTGCTGAAAGTCCAAATAGCTGAGAATGAAGTCACCTCACAACCAACTTTGAATAATCATCGAAGTCTGATGACCCATCGACATAATTTACAGCTTCACCTGTTTAGCCAACACGATAAATATATACGCACCATGCGTGCAACCCACTACGGCTCAATTAATAAAACCTCTCGATACATGGCATCCAAACTGAAACAAAGGCGAATCCGTAGTACGGTGTTCTCACTAAAAAACTCCCAATGCCCTCACTCGTCAATCACACACCCTATGGAAATAGCGGAGTCGTTTCATAAATATTACGAACAGTTATACAATCTCAAAGATTCCCCGGGAGTTATACAACCTACTGACCAAGCCATTAACTCTTTTTTATCTCAAATTGACCTCCCAAACTATCCCCTTCATCGGCCTCTATGCTAAATGCCCCAATTTCGGTGACTGAAACCTTGCAATCCGTCAATATGTCTAAACTGGGCAAATCACCTGGCCCTGACGGGTACTCGAATGAATATCTCCGAACCTTCTCTGAATTACTTGCGCCGCATTTGACTAACATGCTAAACTCAGCTCGTGAATGCGCTTCTTTCCCGCCTGAGTTCTTAGAAGCGACGGTAACTGCGATTCCTAAACCTGGGAAACCCCCTAACGAACCTGGAAACTTTAGACCCATATCGCTACTGAATTCAGATACTAAGATATACGCTAAAATACTAGCCATCAGGCTATCTAACATTTTACCACTGCTGATCCATACTGATCAGACAGGATTCGTGGCGGGACGCCAAACATCTGACGCAACACGACGTGTCCTCAACTTGCTTCAGTTTGCTTCGAGGGGTCGGGCGCCTTCTTTGCTTCTCTCGTTGGATGCGGAGAAGGCGTTCGACCGAATTCATTGGGGATTTATGTTCCACACTTTGCGCAGGTTTGGATTCGAGAACAACTTTCTACACTACATTGAAGCTTTATATTCCTGCCCATCCGCTAGGGTGCTCATTAACGGCACTTTATCGCAACCATTCTACATCACGAACGGCACCCGTCAGGGTTGTCCCCTGTCTCCCCTCCTCTTTGTTCTCATCATGGAACCATTGGCGGAGAGAGTCAGATTGGATCAGACTATTAGAGGTATCCCAGTTTCTGGTAGACAACACAAGATAAGTCTGTATGCAGATGATATTGTCCTCCTATTAACTGACCCGCTAACTTCCCTACGATCAGCCTGTAATACCCTAGACGAATTTGGGCGGATATCTCACTACAAACTCAACTACACCAAATCACACCTCATGGGATTACACATTGATCCCCAACTTAAGGCTGCGATGCTTGCTGAGTTCCCCTTCAAATGGCAGGATACTACGGTAACGTACCTAGGTATTAAGCTTACCTTACCATTTCACAAGACAGTGTTACAAAATATGAACGGCCTAATACAGGATATTCAGGATTCTCTAGACACATTCTCAAAAATAGACATATCATGGATGGGTCGGATCGTATCATATAAGATGATGATCTTACCTAAAATCCTATATATATTTAGAACGCTTAATCTCCCGATACCAAAGAAATATATAACAAGGCTTTCATCACAAATGTTGGGGTTTATATGGGCCGGGAAGAAACCCAGGGTGGCCTCCTCTGTTTTAAGAATGTCTTGTTACCATGGAGGGGCGGGCGTCCCCAACCTACACGCATATTACCACGCCACGATTATACGTCAAACTAGACACTGGTGGCTGCAATCTACGCACTCCTCTTGGCCGACCATAGAATTAGCCTTAAATCATTCAAGACCACTACACTTGCATTTGTTAGTTTACATTGTAGATAAAACTCTTCCTCCACCGGCTTCACATGTAGTGAAAGCGTCTCTACATAGTTGGGTCTTATTAACATCCAAGTTGAGATATGATACACAAGTCTCTGCGACAGCATTACCGATCGCACTTCTCCATCAGTGTATACCAGACTTAGACACCCGGAACTGGGGGGAATTTGGCCTGCAAACTTGGGGAGATGTAGCCACAATGCAATTTGCAAGCCACATCCCACAACTAACCGCATTCCATATACGAAGGGCTAGATCCTATATCTTCTCTGGCAATAAGCTTGATACGCGGGTTCCTCTGACCCTCTGGAACCTTATCTTGGGCACTAACCCCCAACCTCACTTCGCTACGACTAAACACTTATATGCAATATTTAACGACTCCATTCACTTTACTAAACGAGCCCACATCCTCAGCTGGGAAATTGACCTAGGAAGACCGTATTCTGAGGCTCAGTGGGAACTTGCGTTTAAATGGGCTAAAAAAGCATCGCTCTCCATGACGCTTCAAGAGACGCATGTGAAGTGCATGTCACGCTGGTATTACACTCCTGAGAGGCTGGCCGGGTTGTTTCCCGGAACCTCTGATTGTTGCTGGAGGAACTGTGGAGAGACGGGCTCCTTATTCCACATATTTTGGAGCTGCCCTAGGGTTTTGTGCTTCTGGGGAGAGGTCTTCAACTTATTAGATTTGGTGACATCTTTGAGTATACAGCGATCTCCACACATAGCATTATGCCTGCTGGAGATTGACACGGTACCTCTAGAATTTCGCAGGTTTGTAGCACATACTCTTATGGTTGCTAAAGTAATGTTAGCCCAACGCTGGAAAACTGCTTCCACCCCATCAATGCTGGAGCTGACCTCTCGACTTAAAGAACATCACGCACTGGAATTTTTATATGCTATCCGCAACAATTGCGTAACACTCTGCAACCGCACATGGGCCCCATGGTCCAAATACTGCAAAGACTCATTACATTCAGTCTAAACAGGTCACCCTTAAGTGATCTCTGAACGAAACGCAAGAAAAGGTCCTTTTCACCGATTTTACCTCCCCTTCCTCCCCATTACCAAATCCTTCCCTTATGTTTAATGTTTGTATACCTAGTTAGTCCATGTTTTGTCTTGATTATTATTACTGTTTTACAACGTAAGGTCTCCTGCAGACCCAGTTATATGCTTTCTTGTATATGCAATAACCAAAAAATTTTCAATAAAAAACTATTGAACATGAGAAAGAAAATGATGAAGCGGTCATACACACGGATTTGGGAGATTTACCTGCGGATTGGCCTAGATTGGGAGAAGCTGTAATCATTCCTGTGCTGCAGTTTTATCAACCGCAAGAGGAGTCTCTACATCCAGCCATACCAATTGTGCCAGTGGAGCCAGTTCCAGAAGGACCTGTTCCGGCAGACCCTCAACTATTGGGATCCCAAGCAGCGGAACCGCAAGAAGCAGCACCACCAGCAATGGAGTCCCCTGGTGAAGCAGTACCGCATCGCCCAGTCGCTAGCATGCTTGCCAGGTCCCTAGAGAGGTGGAGTCGTGTCTATAGTTTGCCGTTACGCAGAACAGAAAGGTTAGAAACTGCTATACCTGATGCTACCCCATGTAGGTCAGAACGTATCACTAAAGGAAAACTACCTATTCGCTATCAGGAGTAGTCCTAGTAAACTAGTTACCAAGACCCAGACAGGGTTTATTGTCACTGACAAAATGTATAAAGTTTTACAAGATTTGCACTTTAATAAGAGTTAAAGTATAATGTAATTATTTGAAATGTGTTTTAACCATGCCAATGGACTGCGTGGCTGTGGACTGTGCCAGCCCAAGAACTGGCTTTGTAAATAGTTGCACTACGGTGCCTTATCTTGGTTTTACACGAAACCATTACTATCTACCTCTGAAGAAAAACCCGTATGGTGTGGCCTAGAGTGAGGTGTGCAGTCAGAAGTCCTGCAGCCCACCCAGGACCCACGTGGGAGGTTTTTGGTGCGGGTCCTCCACAAGTATCTTGTATTATGAGAATGTTTTGATGCTTTGATACTTTTGTATTTTTCTAATGTACAAATTGTAACGTTCAAGAATTCGTACCTCCCGGATGGGATGAGTTAAATGTTGTTGTTATATGCAAAACAAAAATGTTTTCTTTTTCTCTTTTACAGCCCGGGAGTGCTGTGTTTAACCAAGGGGGGATGTGTGGCCCAGCTATGTAAGGCACACACATAAATCCAGGAGAATGCACAGGAAGGTAACCGCAAAAGCTTGATATCATTCACTTCACTCACACTTTCAGACACACCCACCAGGGGTATGGGAGGTAGTGACACGTAGCAGAGCTCATTCAAGTTTCCTGTCTGAGAAGAGCTCAGATCCTTCTGTTTCCTGTCTTCGGACAGATCAGTTCAGTGTCAGTCCAGTCTGGACTTGGAGGGAGAGGAGAGAGGACTGAATTCTCGCAGAGCTAGCGTAGCTCACCTGACAAAGAAGTGGAGGCTAGTACGGGTGAAGTGAATCATCCTAGCCTAGTCAGAGCTACCCTTAATCAGTACCTCAACAGAAGCTGAAACAAGGAGGATACTGAGAGTGCTCGGTGAGCTCTGGAGAAAGCTGACATTTCCATCAAAGCTACAAGTGCTTATGCTAAGAGCGAGAGCAGGGCGAAGGGCACAGTGGAGAAGACAGAGAGCAGTGCATCAGGTATTGGACTACCTGCACTAAATCACCGGACACCGGGGTCCGAAGCGTTGCTAGTGTTTCAAGCATGGTAACAAGATACCCGGAGGCTATCTGGACTACAGGTCGCAGAGAGCAGCCCTAAGCGCCAATACGTAAACGGAGTCAGGGGGAACAAGGACTTTTAGCTAGGCCAAGCATAGAAGGACTTAGTTCTCTCAACATCTGGAAATCAGAGACATAGAAGGCTCCACCACAATGTTGGCCGGGCGTTGCAGCTATTGAGAAAGCTGGAGATTGCAGAGTTAACTTCGCTTTATGCAAGTTTGGACTCACCTACATACGGAGTAAAGGAGGCCTCTAACCTGCTCAGCGGTTTCACGAATGTGCATTCTCCACCCCGACCAGCTCCCCGGGACCTGCCTGAAACATCTACCAGTAAAGGTATGAAAAGAAGCTGCATTGTGTGTGACTGAATTCTTAACTACACTCTGCATCATCACCATAGACTTCCAGGGACCAGTCTCACCTGTGGGAGACTTCCACCCAGCTGCCCCATAACATCCCCTGTGAAGACCCTTACAGCAGCGCTGGTACAATTGACCAGAAACCACAGGTGGCGTCACAAACTATTCCAAATCCCCTGTAAATATCCCCCATTGCATGACCGCCAGGGCCACGGACCGAGTCCCGCTGCCAGTGACATCTCCCATAGAAATCAATGGGCTCGGCTCCGAGTACCCCATAGCCCTGGTATCCACACATGTGGTGCGCGTCAGCATATGGGGGCATAATCTGTGGAGCATAAGGGGGCATAATCTGTGGAGCATATGGGGGCATAATCTGTGCAGCATATGGGGGCATAATCTGTGCAGCATATGGGGGCATAATCTGTGGATCATAAGGGGGCATAATCTGTGGAGCATAAGGGGGCATAATCTGTGGAGCATATGGGGGCATAATCTGTGCAGCATATGGGGCATAATCTGTGCAGCATATAGGGGCATAATCTGTGGAGCATAAGGGGGCATAATCTGTGGAGCATATGGGGGCATAATCTGTGCAGCATATGGGGGCATAATCTGTGCAGCATATGGGGCATAATCTGTGAAGCATATGGGGGCATAATCTGTGGAGCATAAGGGGGCATAATCTGTGGAGCATATGGGGGCATAATCTGTGCAGCATATGGGGCATAATCTGTGCAGCATATAGGGGCATAATCTGTGGAGCATAAGGGGGCATAATCTGTGGAGCATATGGGGGTATAATCTGTGGAGCATATGGGGGCATAATCTGAGGAACATATGTGGGCATAATCTGTGGAACATATGGGGGCATAATCTGTGGAGCATATGGGGCATAATCTGTGGAGCATATGGGGACATAATCTGTGGAGCATATGGGGGCATAATCTGTGGAGCATATTGGGTATAATCTGTGGAGCATATGGGGGCATAATTACCTCTATACAAGTCACTGGTGCAACCACACTTAGAATACTGTGTACAGTCATGGCCAAAAGTTTTGAGAATGACACGAATATTAATTTTTACAAAGTCTACTGCTTCACTTTTTCTAATGGCAAATTGCATATACTCCAGAATGTTATAAAGAGTGATCAGCTTAACAGCAATTACTTGCAAAGTCAATATTTGGCTAGAAAATGAACTTTATCCCCCAAACACATTTCAACATCATTGCAGCCCTGCCTTAAAAGGACCAGCTAAGCTCTTTTCAGTGATTGCTCCATTAACACAGGTGTGGGTGTTGATGAGGACATGGCTGGAGATCAATCTGTCATGATTAAGTAAGAATGACACCACTGGACACTTTAAAAGGAGGCTGGTGCTTTGCATCATTGTTTCTCTTCTGTTAACCATGGTTATCTCTAAAGAAACACGTGCAGTCATCATTGCAATGCACAAAAATGGCCTAACAGGGAAGAGTATCGCAGCTAGAAAGATTGCACCTCAGTCAACAATCTATCGCATCATCAAGAACTTCAAGGAGGGAGGTTCCATTGTTGCCAAAAAGGCTTCAGGGCGCCCAAGAAAGACCAGCAAGCGCCAGGACTGTCTCTTAAAAGTGTTTCAGCTGCGGGATCGGGCTACCAGCAGTGCAGAGCTTGCTCAGAAATGGCAGCAGGCAGGTGTGAGTGCATCTGCACGCACTGTGAGGCGGAGACTCTTGGAGCAAGGCCTTGTCTCAAGGAGGGCAGCAAAGAAGCCACTTCTCTCCAGAAAAAACATCTTGGACAGACTGATATTCTGCAAAAGGTACAGGCAGTGGACTGCTGAGGACTGGGGTAAAGTTATTTTCTCTGATGAATCCCTTTTCGATTGTTTGGGACATCAGGAAAACGCCTCATTCGGAGAAGACATGGTGAGCGCTACCACCAGTCTTGTCTCATGCCAACTGTTAAGCATTCTGAAACCATTCATGTGTGGGGTTGCTTCTCAGCCAAGGGAATCGGCTCTCTCACAGTCTTGCCTAAAAACACAGCCATGAATAAAGAATGGTACCAGAATGTCCTCCAAGAGCAACTTCTCCCAACCCTCCAAGAGCAGTTTGGCAATCAACAATGCCTTTTCCAGCATGATGGAGCACCTTGCCATAAAGCAAAGGTGATAACTAAATGGCTCAGGGAACAAAACATAGAGATTTTGGGTCCATGGCCTGGAAACTCCCCAGATCTTAATCCCATTGAGAACTTGTGGTCAATCATCAAGAGACGGGTGGACAAACAAAAACCTAAAAATTCTGACAAAATGAAAGCATTGATTGTGCAAGAATGGACTGCTATCAGTCAGGATTTGGTCCAGAAGTTGATTGAGAGCATGCCAGGGAGAATTGCAGAGGTCCTGAAGAAGAAGGGTCAACACTGCAAATATTGACTTGCTGCATTAACTCATTCTAACTGTCAATATAAGCTTTTGTTACTCATATGTTTGCAATTATTATATTTCTGTCTGTGATAAAAAAACATCTGTCAAACACACATAAAAACCAGAGGGCAGCAGATCATGTGAAAATATAATATTTGTGTCATTCTCAAAACTTTTGACCATGACTGTACAGTTCTGGTCTCCGGTGTATAAGAAAGACATAGCTGAACTGGAGCGGGTGCAAAGAAGAGCGACCAAGGTTATTAGAGAACTGGGGGGTCTGCAATACCAGGACAGGTTATTACACTTGGGGTTATATAGTTTGGAAAAACGAAGGCTTAGGGGTGATCTTATTACAATGTATAAATATATGAGGGGAGAGTACAAAGACCTTTCTAATGATATTTTTACTCTTAGACCTGTGACATGGACAAGGGGGCATCCTCTACGTCTGGAGGAAAGAAGGTTTAGCCATAATCACAGACGCAGATTCTTTACTGTAAGAGCAGTGAGACTATGGAACTCTCTGCCGTCTAATGTTGTAATGAGTGATTCCCTACTAAAATTTAAGAACGATCTGGATGCCTTTCTTGAAAAGTATAATATTACAGGTTATATACACTAGTTTCCTAGATATTGCGTTGATCCAGGGAGCTAGTCTGATTGCCGTATGTGGAGTCGGGAAGGAATTTTTTTCCCCAATGTGAAGCTTACTGTCTGCCACTTGGTTTTTTTTTGCCTTCCTCTGGATCAACATGTTAGGGCAGGTTAGGATAGGATATGGGTTGAACTAGATGGACTTAAAGTCTTCCTTCAACCTTAATAACTATGTTACTATGTTACTATGTTACTATAATCTGTGCAGCATATGGGGGCATAATCTGTGCAGCATATGGGGGCATAATCTGTGGAGCATTTTGGGCATAATCTGTGGAGCATATGGGGGCATAATCTGTGGAGCATATGGGGGCATAATCTGTGGAGCATATTGGGCATAATCTGTGCAGCATATGGGGGCATAATCTGTGGAGCATATGGGGGCATAATCTGTGGAGCATATTGGACATAATCTGTGCAGCATATGGGGGCATAATCTGTGGAGCATCATATTGGGGCATAATCTATGGAGCATATTGGGGCATAATCATTTTTCACCCTTGGCTTATACGCGAGTCAATAAGTATTCCCAGTTTTTTGTAGCAAAATTAGGGGGGTCGGATTATACACAGGTCGGCTTATACATGAGTATATACGGTAATTATTATTATTATTATTAGCCATTAATAGCTCAGCTTCCATTTATTAAACTGTTTTGGTTTAGCTTGTGAATATTTTGCATAACTTTTTGCAGTGCATACAATGGGTCTGTAGGACTATGAACCTTTATATGTCAGTATTATTCTTCAAAGTAAGCTATATACTGTATTTATACATGGTGATTAGTGTTGAGCATTCCGATACCGCAAGTATCGGGTATCGGCCGATATTCGCGTTATCGGAATTCCGATACTTAATTCCGATACTTTTTCAATATCGTATACCGGAATCGGAAGTTCCCATAATTCTTTGAGAGGCAATGTGATTTTAGTCAGCCAATGAGGAATCCTACGAAGTGTGGGCACATCCTGTAATGCTGCGGTCATCTTAACTAATGGCATGGCTGTGATTGGCTGCTGAAATGATGTCAGAATGCACTATAAAAGGCGCCGCCGCCATTTTAGCGTCACTGTGCTGTGAATTCAGATAGGGACAGAACGCTACTCTGCTGACTCTGAGGGACAGTTAGAGATTGCGATTTAGTGTACTGTGCTGTAGGCAGGCTAGCACCAACCGCTGTGTAAAGCTTCCTTTTGCCTGCAGTGTTGTTTTAACAGCTCTGCAAGGTGTGTGTGAGTGCAGGTGACGCTGCAGTTTGCTCTGCATCCAACGCTGTCTGTAGGCATCTGCACGTGTCACTCACAGACTCTTTTTTTTTTCTTCAGTGTAATTCTTGCAGCTCCATGCAATTTAACTATTAGTGTGACGCGCTTCCATCCGTATCCAATACATTGGTTGCAAACACTATAGAAGTAGACAAAGGAGTAGCCTTTCACAGATTGTGGACAGTTGTGTTTCAGTGTTCACTTCAGTCTGTGTTTTTTATTTTTGGAGTGCATATCACGCTCCAGTTACTTGTTCAAGCACTGCTGCTTGTACTCTGCTGAGCGTGTCTCAGTGGCTCATCCTTTTCATTTTTCTCCAATTGGTGCTTCTCCATTATATTTGAAAAAAATCTAATCTATTAGTGTGACGCGCTTCCATCCGTATCCAATACATTGGTTGCAAACACTATAGAAGTAGACAAAGGAGTAGCCTTTCACAGATTGTGGACAGTTGTGTTTCAGTGTTCACTTCAGTCTGTGTTTTTTATTTTTGGAGTGCATATCACGCTCCAGTTACTTGTTCAAGCACTGCTGCTTGTACTCTGCTGAGCGTGTCTCAGTGGCTCATCCTTTTCATTTTTCTCCAATTGGTGCTTCTCCATTATATTTGAAAAAAATCTAATCTATTAGTGTGACGCGCTTCCATCCGTATCCAATACATTGGTTGCAAACACTATAGAAGTAGACAAAGGAGTAGCCTTTCACAGATTGTGGACAGTTGTGTTTCAGTGTTCACTTCAGTCTGTGTTTTTTATTTTTGGAGTGCATATACGCTCCAGTTCTTGTCAAGCACTGCTGCTTGATACTCTGCTGAGCTTGCTCAGTGGCTCATCTTTTTTTTTCTCCAATTGTGATTCTCCATATTGAAAATCTAATCTATTAGTGTGACGCGCTTCCATCCGTATCCAATACATTGGTTGCAAACACTATAGAAGTAGACAAAGGAGTAGCCTTTCACAGATTGTGGACAGTTGTGTTTCAGTGTTCACTTCAGTCTGTGTTTTTTATTTTTGGAGTGCATATCACGCTCCAGTTACTTGTTCAAGCACTGCTGCTTGTACTCTGCTGAGCGTGTCTCAGTGGCTCATCCTTTTCATTTTTCTCCAATTGGTGCTTCTCCATTATATTTGAAAAAAATCTAATCTATTAGTGTGACGCGCTTCCATCCGTATCCAATACATTGGTTGCAAACACTATAGAAGTAGACAAAGGAGTAGCCTTTCACAGATTGTGGACAGTTGTGTTTCAGTGTTCACTTCAGTCTGTGTTTTTTATTTTTGGAGTGCATATCACGCTCCAGTTACTTGTTCAAGCACTGCTGCTTGTACTCTGCTGAGCGTGTCTCAGTGGCTCATCCTTTTCATTTTTCTCCAATTGGTGCTTCTCCATTATATTGAAAAAAATCTAATCTATTAGTGTGACGCGCTTCCATCCGTATCCAATACATTGTTGCAAACACTATAGAAGTAGACAAAGGAGTAGCCTTTCACAGATTGTGGACAGTTGTGTTTCAGTGTTCACTTCAGTCTGTGTTTTTTATTTTTGGAGTGCATATCACGCTCCAGTTACTTGTTCAAGCACTGCTGCTTGTACTCTGCTGAGCGTGTCTCAGTGGCTCATCCTTTTCATTTTTCTCCAATGGTGCTTCTCCATTATATTTGAAAAAAATCTAATCTATTACTGTGACGCGCTTCCATCCGTATACAATACATTGGTTGCAAACACTATAGAAGTAGACAAAGGAGTAGCCTTTCACAGATTGTGACAGTTGTGTTTCAGTGTTCACTTCAGTCTGTGTTTTTTTATTTTTTGGAGTGCAATCACGCTCCATTACTTGTTCAAGCACTGCTGCTTGTACTCTGCTGAGCGTGTCTCAGTGGCTCATCCTTTTCATTTTTCTCCAATTGGTGCTTCTCCATTATATTTAAAAAATATCTAATCTATTAGAGTGACGCGCTTCCATCGTATACAATACATTGGTTGCAAAACAATATAGAAGTAGACAAAGGAGTAGCTTTCACGATGTGGACATGGTTCAGTGTTCATCATCTGTGTTTTTATTTTGGAGTGCATATCCGTCCAGTTATTGTCAATGCACTGCTGCTTGTACTCTGCTGAGCGTGTCTCAGTGCTCATCCTTTTCATTTCAACTGGTGCTTCTCATTATATTTAAAAATCTATTATACTGGAGCCTCCATCGTATAATCATGGTTGCAACACTTAATAGAAAGGAGTAGCTTTCACAGATGTGAATAGTTTGTTTCATGTACTCGTTGTAGGTTTTTTTTTTTTTTTTTTTTAAGCAATCAGTCTTACTCTTCAACACCCTGTGTACTCTGAATGCGTCAGGTCATCTGTCTTTAAAGTGTGTTATTCTTAAGAATAATCTATTACAGGACTCTTCATCGTAACATACTGTAAACATTAGAAGACACAACGGCTTTCGTTGACATGGTTTATTTACTAAATATGTATTTTAATGACCAATATAGTATTGAGAGGATAGTCTACATCATTTCAAATTACAGTGTCATCATGTCCTAATCACATGTTATTATATTTACTTAGTTTTATTAAAGCAGAACCAGAGGATACCTTCGCTGCAGCTGTGCAAAGTCAACCACATATGCCTCACATTGCGCTTTGAGCATATGTGAGTTGATTGTCAAAGTTATGGAGTGAGAAGGTTCACCATCAGTACCCTATAGCATAAGTATGCTTTTGTGTTAGCATTTGTGTTAGACATGTGGATATCTGCCATAATATGTCACAATTATTTAGTTACAGATTTGTTACCAACACTAATCATTGAATGGTTTTAAATTTGACGTTTCACTTGTTTACAGCTTAGAAATAAGGGTGTAGCCTGATATCTATGTGTAGCACTAGCCACTTTAACATGTCATGTTTTTTCAACATGTGTAGCTAGGTAGCAGTAATTTTTGCCGGACACACAGCAGGGGAACAGCAGGCGTTACTGAACCCCACAAACACATCATCGATTGTTTTGATCTGTGCATCCAACACTTCTGAGCCCAGGGTCAAGGAGGGTGTAGCCTGAGGCCTAGTATGAGATGTTTGAACTTTAATTTGAACTTTAATTTGGAGTTAGCAGCATTAATTTTTGTCAGACACGCAGCAGGGGAACAGCAGGCGTTACTGAACCCCACTATCACTATAGCTTGTGTATTGGTCTGTGGACACGACACTTCTGAGCAGCAACTGGCAGTGTTGTAGCCCAGGGAGTATAGCTCAGGTGGTAGAAAGATGAACATAACAGGAGACATGGAAAACGTTGCCAACCAGTTAGTTAATCTGAAACCGGACAGGCAAATTCAGGCGAGATCCATGCCTAGTTAATTTTCAGAAAAGTAAGCCGTTCTACATTATCGGAGGATAGTCGCATGCAACGGTCTGTTAGTACACCACCTGCAGCAGTAAAGACGCGCTCCGATAATACACTGGCAGCAGGGCAAGCCAGCACCTCCAATGCATACTGGCTAAGCTCTGGCCATGTATCCAGCTTAGAGACACAAAACTTGAATGGGGAAGAGCCATCTGGGAGTACACTGAGAGGGCAAGACATGTAGTCTGTCACCATCTTACGGAAATGTTGCCTCCTGCTGACTGGAGCCGTCTCGGATGGTGTAGACATTGGTGGCGCTGCCACAAAACTTCGACACATTTGGAACATACTGTTCTTGCCCTGTGCAGAGGCGCTGCTTGTGCTCCCTCTTGTTGCAGAGCTGTCTCCACTGCCTCGACGCACAGAGCTGCTTTGTAAAGCAGTAGCAGCAGCGCTCTCGGCTGGAATGGAGAACATTATGGATTGCACCAGTGTGTCTTGGTACTTCCGCATTTTACACTCCCGGTTCAACGGTGTGATGAGGCTTTGTAAGTTGTCCCGGTAGCGAGGGTCTAGGAGGGTGTACACCCAATAATCAGACGTGGTGTGAATGTGTTCGATGCGGCGGTCGTTTCTCAGCCACTGCAGCATGAAATCAACCATGTGCTGCAGACTCCCAACTGGCCAAGAAACGTTGTCCCCTGCAAGAGGCGTCATCTCTGCCTGCTGTGCATCACCCCACCCTTGGTCTACATACTGACTAGAGCATTGTCTACCTCCCTCTGGAGCGATGTCTTCCTCCTCCATTGACTCCTCCTCATCCTCCTCACAAAGTCCTTCAAATACATATAAATTTACAAAATTTAAAACTCAAAATTTAAAAACTTTGTATCATAATTCTGTAACATCAGTTTATGGAAACACAATAGCATTACAAAAGGATAGACAAAAAATGTACATTATGTGCTTTGTAAATACATTAAAAGTTTGTAATGGTTATGAAAATATAGACAGCGACTCTGGAGGTTCAATTGTTGATACAGCATGGTACTTTGAAAGTCCTCCAGCCCTTTGTGAGGAACCACGTTGCGCTGACTGTCCAGAAGGTGATGGAATTTGTGACTCCTCATCCTCCACCTCTTCCAAAACCTCATGCCTTAGTGCTTGCAGTGTTTTTTGAAGCAGGCAGATAAGGGGGACAGTCAGGCTGACTAGTGCATCATCTGCACTCGCCATCCGCGTTGACTCATCAAACGCACGCAAAACGTGGCAGATATCCTTCATAGAGTTATTCGCCACTCATTACACTGGCAGTGGCTGCCCATTCATTATAGGATCCAATTCTAATTACTGGTTCTCACCAACAAAGCTCTCCACAGCGCAGCACCCCCCTACATCTCCTCCCTTATTTATATTTATCGGCCTAACCGACTGCTGCACTCTGCAAACGACCTTCGACTAACCTCTGCACTAATCCGTACCTCCCACTCCCGACTCCAAGACTTCTCCTGCTCTACGCCAATCCTCTGGAATGCTGTACCCCAAGAAATTAGGACTATCCACAATTTGCATGGTTTCAGGCGCTCCCTCAAAACACATTTGTTCAGAGCGGCCTATCACATTCACTAATCAAAGTCATTCTATGTATTCTGTGTAACTGTGTGTGTGTCTCTAGCCCATTCACTATCTCCATCCCTCAGTCCCTTAAGATGGCTGGAACATCATTGTAAATGCACCATTGTATATAAACACCTATACTTTGTATCTCCCCCATCTCATTGTACATTGTAAGCTGTCACGAGCAGGGGCGACTTATTTAGCTTAAATTATTGTATTGTTAACGTTGTTACTTATGACTTGTGTTCTGAAACTGCTAAACTGTAAAGCGCTGCGGAATATGATGGCGCTATATAAATAAATATTATTATTATTCCTCTGAGCTGCTCCCACCACCTTCCTGTTCCTCATGCCATGTTGGGTCTTGGACCTCATCATCTCCACTACCCTCTTCCAACACCTGCTGTTGGGTGGTCTGGCCAGCACCATGCTCAACAGAAACTGGCACCTGGGTCTCATCATCATCAGATGCGTTCTGCGGTGTGCTGACCATCGGCACTGTCTCACCCGCCTCTTCAGATTCAGAGAGACACAGCTGTTGCGCATCACTGCATACTCCCTCTTCACATTACAGAATGCTGCTTGGCTGGGCCCCTGTTTGCAAGCCAATAGATTCTGAGAACAGAAGCAGACACTCAGCTGGCTCCTGTACAGAACTCTCTGACTGCCTGGGCAATTTGCCAGGCGGTGAAGAGACAGATGGTTGCCCAACAGTGCTGTGGTCCTGAGAGGAGGTGGAAGCAATTGAAGTCGATGCATTGGCTGACATCCAAACAACAACGGCTTCAATTTGTTCTTCCCGCAGCAGGGGGGTACTCCGAGCTCCTACAAAAGTGCGCATAAAGGAACGCTCACGGGGAAAACTGGTGGATGCTGTGTCACTGGGGGCCGCAGCAGCCACAGAATCCCCACGTCCTCTCCCTGAAGAAACTCCACGACCACGTGCCTTACTCCCTGCCTTCTTCATCTTGGTAGATTGATAAAGAAAGTCTGAAAAGTTATAAGGTCTAAGTGTGGTTATTCCGCAGAGACTGCAGTGAACACTGCACCACAACTGTTCACTACCCAATGCGTCTCAGCAGGAAGGCAGTCTGTGCGTCAAAACAAAGGCACAAGCATACATCCATGTACCCTGTTTATAAAGCTATATAAAAAAAATTATGTAGTAGTGACGCACACTTTATTGAGGTACAGTATTACATCGCCATTCACCATCTGTGGCTATGCAGTCTCATCTATATATACCTTATCTATCTGTTGTCATGCTTCCAAGTCGACAGTCAGCCATAAATAGCAATTTTCACTATGCACTATGCACTTTTTAAAGGTTATGTTTGTTAATAAAAATGATTATTGCCACATATTATGAGTATTACATGATGGAAATTGTATAATTTTGTATAAAATATTTAGTGACATTATTCAGCAAATGGAACATTTTAGTAATATCACAGATAACTTGTAATGCTGATGATGTTTTGAAGTCAGACATTCATTGTCTATACAATAAAAATGGTGTACATACTGTTACTTATCCATCATTAATGGATTCAGATATATACTTGTATGCTTTTATGTACAACCGTATAGCAGATTCCTTAACTAATTTATTTTGTGGTTTGCATTGCTGTTCAACATGTTAATGTATGTGTTTATGTTTGTCAATTCTTTATTTATCTAGATATTAGTTTAAATGAAATCATCATCTTATGGTAGTAAAGGTTATCTTTCTCTTGTTTGAAGTATAGACATTTAAAATTGACAGGTAACAAGGAAATTACTTGATCTAGTATTTAAACATCCTCCTTGACCCTGGGCTCCAACACCGCCAGTTGTTGCTCGGAAGTGCTGTTAGCACAGTCAACACTTGCTCCTGTGTTACTGGGGTTCAGTAACGTCAGCTGGTCCTCGGTTGTGCCATTGGCTCTTTTCCTTCTGCTGCCCCTCCGGGTTCCAGTACCGTCAGCTGGTTCTCCGCAGTGCCTTTGGCCTAGGTGCCTCCATCTCGGTATCCGAGTTCCAGCAACGTCTGCTGGTCCTTGGTAGTGCTTTGGAGCACAGGTACCTCCTGCTTAGTAACCGTGTCCCAGTAACGTCAGCTGGTCCTCGGTTGTGCCATTGGCTCTTTTCCTTCTGCTGCCCCTCCGGGTTCCAGTACCGTCAGCTGGTTCTCCACAGTGCCTTTGGCCTAGGTGCCTCCATCTCGGTATCCGAGTTCCAGCAACGTCTGCTGGTCCTTGGTAGTGCTTTGGAGCACAGGTACCTCCTGCTTAGTAACCGTGTCCCAGTAACGTCAGCTGGTCCTCGGTTGTGCCATTGGCTCTTTTCCTTCTGCTGCCCCTCCGGGTTCCAGTACCGTCAGCTGGTTCTCCACAGTGCCTTTGGCCTAGGTGCCTCCATCTCGGTATCCGAGTTCCAGCAACGTCTGCTGGTCCTTGGTAGTGCTTTGGAGCACAGGTACCTCCTGCTTAGTAACCGTGTCCCAGTAACATCAGCTGGTACAAGATTGTGCTACAAATACAAGATACGGAACAAGAGACACAAGAACAATAAGCAGAAGATCTAAAAGCAGAAGAACATGAAGTATAAGACCAAAATGAAGAGCAAAATATATGCTCTAAATTCTAAGCAGAAGAAGTCTAAGCAGTGTATGGGGGTGAGTCTGTTCCTCCTCGTGGTGCCCCTGGAAAATGCCTGCTGCTGCAGGCTAAACTGAACACGGACAAATACTGTTGTAATTTAAATCTTTTGTGACAGCAAGAACGGAAGGATGAAAAATTCATACTTTGACAGATTACAAGTACAGGATTCTCTGTCACAAATAAGAATATGATGAAGAAGATGAAGCAGAATATGAATAAGAATAATAGTTTAATAAGAAGAATATGAGTAATGTTAACAAAGATGAATAGCAAGAAGTTTAAGAAGAAGATAAAGAAGGTGAAGATGAAGAATAATTTGATGAAAAAGATGATGCTGCAGAAGATTATGAAGGAGAAAGTGTGTGAAAAGTTAAAAAGGTGAAGATGAAGAGCATGGAAGTTGTGTAATATACATATTTTCCAAAATAGAAAAAACGTTAACAACATTGTCAATTTCTTCGTCAATCCGAACATCTTTAAAAAAAAAAATATTTATGCTATTCCATTTGATTGGGTTAAACATCTATGCCTTTAATGTCTCCTCAACCTTCCCCAATACATTCTACATTACTCTTTCTTGTTTTCCTTCATGTACAATTAACCAACAAGGCAAGAATGGGGTTTTTTTAATTTCGATATTTTGTTCCCATAGACTTACATGGGACTTCCGGTATCGGTATCGGGTATCGCCGATATTTTAATGTTATCGGCGATACCATTCCGATTCCGATACTTTTGGATATCGGAAAGTATCGCTCAACTCTAATGGTGATATTTGACTTGTCTACTTTTTTTACTTTTTGCATCACTTTAGGATTTCATTTTTTGCAATGCTCTGTATAAGTATATACACTTTTTGGGACTATGATAGATGCTTACATTTATTGTAAACTATTACTAAAGAATAGACTTTCCTTGCATATGTGGATGTAAATTATCATTCTGTTATGTGACAAGGCATAACACTTATTTTTGTATGTTATTATGTACATTCAGGAATCAAAGGTTATTGGTGAAAGCTGTTTCACAAGTGCACTTTATGGGTTTATTACTGTTATTAACTAGTCAGCTATGTTCCAGTATTACAGTATAACTCGAAATGTCAATATGATTTCTATTTACTTATAAAATGATTGTATGGCACTATTCATACAGCAATATTTATCCAAAACTGAATTTATCATTAGGATCAATAGAACTGACAAGATGGCAAGTGACTCATTCTCTAAGCAACATGCATGACATACTTTCTTTTGCCTTCAGAAATACATAAGGTATTTTGGCAGCAAGATGAATAGGGTATGTTACAATATATTCTTTCTGAAAAAACTTTAAAGGCTACAAAATGTTCTGACTACTTGGTGTGACAAGGGTTTTAGAGCAGATTCTGCTCCAAAATCCACATGAAAAACTTGCTCAAATACTCTTTTGTATAAGCTTATTATACATGGGGAAAAACATCTCACACACAAAAATGCATAAAAAAAATTTCTTAATGGATTTTCAGCCTGAAAAAAACATGTTAAAAATTCAGTGTGAACTGTAGGTTTCCAGTGAGGTAAGGGCTCTTACCAGGGTCAATTCAGTAAACTAAGGGCTCATTCAGACATTTGTGTAAATCTTTCCAATCTCAGACCGCAATGAACGGACTGGCAGCAGCTGCTCTGACCCAAGCAACAGCTTCATAGAAGCAAAATAATATAAATAAACTTGGCACCTGACTTGTGCACCGCTGACTTTCTTCCATTGAGTGCCGTGTCTCGTATTACAGCTTCATAGAAGCAGTTATGCTCCCGTCTGGAGACTCGGGGCTATTTTGTGCATTGTGGTCCGAGATTAGTCTGATTTGCATGGATGTCTCCATGAGCCGCTGCCCATAGAGAAGAATTTGCACACTTACTGGAGATAAAAGGTAGTAAAATTTTTGTCAGTATTAGGCCTCAATCACACATCAGTATTTTTGATCAGTATTTCATCAGTATTCGTTTGCCAAAACCAGGAGTGTCTCCAAAACGTGGAACAGGTGTCAATCTTTGAATTAGGGTACGTACCCATTTGCAAGAAAAAAAACGTTCCGATTTCCGGACCGATAAAACAGCCGCGTGTTATGCGAATGTCATGCGAGTGTCATTCGAGTGTAATGCGATTTCTGTGCGATTTTGCAACGGAACATCAGTATGACATGTGTATGCAATGCGATTTTAACATGAAGTTTTACATACAGCAGTTCTCTATTGTAAAAGCTCATGTTAAGATAGCATTATAAAACAAAACTGTACACATCATTTTAAAACCAAATGATCTTCAAAACAGACATACTGTATATAATAGATAGATAGATAGATAGATAGATAGATAGATAGATAGATAGATTAGATAGATTACAAACCAGCAGATGCCGCGTACAGTAAAGAATAGAATAGGATAGAATAGATATACAGTACAGACCAAAAGTTTGGACACACCTATGTCGCCGATTTTGCTATATATATCTCTATGAAATATAAATATATATATATATGTGTGTCAATTGCATATATATATATATATATATAGACACCTATTCTATGTGTATACAGTATACACATAGAATAGGTGTCTATATATATATATATATGTAATTGACACATATATATATATATATTTATATTTCATAGAGATATATATAGCAGAATCGGCGATAATTCAATTGTCGGCTTCTGTAAAATCATTGCAGAACTCGACAGGATATGACACATGGTTTACATACTGTAAACCATTGCATTTTCCTACGCTGCAGAGTTCACAGTGGGTCAGCTTGTGAGTGAGCAGAGCATCAGTGATGTCAGCGGTAGTCACTGATGCTGAGCAGCGGCCCCGCCTGACAAGTTGTGAACTCAGCACCATGGGAAAATGTTCAGAAACTTTCCCACGCTACAGAGTTCATGTCCGATCAGGCGGGGAGGCTGCGCAGGCAGCTTCTCAGTCATTCCCCAGAGGTTTACAGCCGGGCCGGTTGCATTAGCACCGCTCCCGGTTGTAAACTATTTAACCCCTTGATTTGGATTGCGCCGTGGAACTTGACTGTATGGTGGACATGTATGGGTATATAGTTGCTTTTTTATGCTTTTCCAGGAGACCGTTGGCTTGTCTTGGATTGGGAGTTTAATAAAAATGGAAAACCTGTGTTTTATTATTTAATTAAAAGAATTTATTCTTAATGTGTGTTTTTTTAACCCTTTCAGACTATTGGAGTAATAATGGATAGGTGTCTTATTGACACTACTGTCACGGGTGTATCGCCACGAAGATCGTCGCGATTTCACATTCTGACTTCTCGCAGCTGAGTTGCTGGTGCTTTGTGTTTGGCAGTGAGGGAGTTAATTCTACCTAGCTCAGTGCTAAGACTAGGTCCAGCCTCGCCCGGCTGCAGTTGATTATGTACTAATTAGCTTCCTTCTTATACCTGCCAGTCTGCTTAGAATCTGTCGGTGAAAGCATTCATTTTGACCAGCAGAGCGGATCGTTTCTGAGAAGACTTAAGCTAAGAGTGCCTGTTGTGGTTTTTCCTCTCCTCGCTTATTTATTTATCTCCTTAACCTTTTGTGTTCCCTCTGTAGTGAAGTTTTGTATGCAAGGCAGTATTTACTTTACTCCTTGTCTGTCTCGTCTGTCTTTACTGTTGGAAGGTTGTGACCTGCCCATTCCCTGTGGGGGTAATCAGGGTCCTTCTCAGGACTAGATTACAGTGGTCAGGGATCTACAGGAGACAGGGTTACGCTGGCGGCCTGGACCTCTGTACCATTAACAGTACCTCCAGGTAGAGGGACTAGTCAGGACCCCAGTTTAGGGTCAGCATAGACCCCGGTCCACCTTTAGCCTGAGACAGCGTTATACGTATTCTTTATTTACTCACAATACATAGGATATGAATTCATGTAATACTATGCAGGTAGATACTAAGTATACATGTTGATATCTTCTTTATTATTGAAATGTTGTCACACTTGATATATGTTACTGTCATAATATATATATCTGTTATACATCGTGACATTTTCACCGACCACACTAAAAGTTTCTCCCCAGCTACCATGGATCCAATAGTCCAGCTAGCTCAGCAGTTGCAGAGTTTGTCCATGGAGCTCACGGACGTTAAGTCCAAGGTTTTGTACCCCCTGGAGCAAACCAGATGTGAACCTAAAGTAGCTCTCCCGGACAGGTTCACTGGTGGGCGGGACAAATTTTTTACCTTCCGGGAGGCATGTAAATTATATTTTCGGCTATGGCCTCGGTCATCGGGGAGTGAAGATCAGAGGGTGGGAATTGTCATCTCGCTCTTACAAGGGGACCCTCAATCCTGGGCGTTCTCTCTTCCTCCGGGCTCCCGGCTCTCCAGTCAGTAGATCAATTTTTTACCGCCCTGGGTCTGGTATATGATGACCCGGATCGGGTCTCCCTTGCTGAAACGAAGTTACGTAAGATACAGCAGGGAGATCGTCCGGCGGAGGAATTTTCTTCTGAATTCCGTAGATGGGCCACGGATACTCAGTGGAATGACCCAGCTCTTAGGAGCCTGTTTTGTCAAGGGTTATCTGATAAATTAAAAGATGTGTTGGCTCAGTATGACTCTCCCCCGTCACTGGAGGCCGCTATGGCTCTTGCTATTCGCATTGATAGACGGCTTCGGGAGAGGTGCGAGGTTACTCCGCCCCCTGTGATGACTCCACCTTCTACTAAAGTCCCTTATATTGAGGTTCCCCTGGTTTGTTCTGAGGAACCTATGCGGTTAGGTGGGACATCATTTCGAGGGAGGGGATCAGCGGTGCACCGCAAGACAAGAAAGTGTTTCTTCTGCGGGAGAAAGGGACATTTTATTGAGGGGTGCCCATCCCGCACTGTACTGAGCAAGAAGTCGCCGGAAAAACTGTTAATCCCAGGTTGTGTGGTGGACGACAATTTGGGAGTATGTATTTCGTCCCCAGGTCCGTCTCAGTTTCTCGTACCAGCGGAGGTGGTGGTAGGTACGAGAACTGAGAGGATTTCTGTTCTTCTGGATAGTGGGGCCGGGGCTAATCTGGTGGACGCTCGGTTTGCCCAGGTGCAAGGTATGCAACTGAGTGTATTGGCCAAACCTATCCCTATATTTTCTATTGATGCTAGGCCTCTCAGTCAAGGTAACTTTGTGCAAGCCGTGCATAACATAGACCTTCGAGTGGGGGCAATACATAAAGAACTATTGTCTTGTTATGTGTTGGAGGGTCTTCCCACTCCTATTGTGTTGGGACTTCCTTGGTTAACTAAACATAATCCAGTTATTAATTGGCAATCCAGAGAGATTAGCCAGTGGGGTGAATTTTGCAATAGTAACTGCATGAACACAGTCATCGGTGCGGTCGTGCCTAGAACCTTACCTCCTTTTCTGGAGGACTTTAAGGATGTGTTTTCAGAGGAGGGGTGTCAAGAATTACCTCCTCATCGCGCGTATGACTGTTCTATAAAATTGCTTCCTGATGCTAAATTACCCAAATCTAGGTTATATAACCTTTCTGGTCCTGAGAGGCAAGCTATGAAGGATTATATTTCGGAAAGTCTGGCCAAGGGGCATATTAGACCTTCATCTTCCCCAGTGGCCGCGGGGTTCTTCTTTGTGAAGAAAAAAGATGGAGGCCTACGCCCTTGCCTAGATTTCTGTGAGCTTAATCGGATTACGGTCAGGGATCCGTATCCGCTCCCACTTATTCCTGATCTCTTCAATCAGATTGTGGGCGCCAAATGGTTCTCTAAGTTGGATCTCAGGGGGGCGTATAATCTGATTAGGATAAAGGAGGGGGATGAGTGGAAGACGGCGTTTAACACTCCGGAGGGACATTATGAGAACCTTGTCATGCCTTTCGGTCTGACTACTGCCCCGGCGGTGTTTCAACATTTTGTTAATGACATCTTTCGCCACCTAGTGGGACAGTTTGTTGTCATTTATCTAGATGACATCTTAATTTACTCACCAGATCTTGTGTCTCATCAGGAGCATGTGAGACAGGTGTTGCAGATCTTGTGAGACAATAAACTGTACGCCAAATGGGAGAAATGTGTATTCGCCGTACAGGAACTTCAGTTTTTAGGATTCCTGGTGTCAGCTTCCGGTTTCCGTATGGACCCTGGGAAAGTGAAGGCAGTGCTGGAATGGGATCGGCCAGAGGATCTTAAGGCACTGCAGCGTTTCCTGGGGTTTGCTAACTACTACCCGAAATTTATTCGTAATTTCTCATCTGTTGTCAAACCTCTCACTGACATGACAAAGAAAGGGACGGATTTTTCTAGGTGGTCTGACAAAGCTTGTCAAGCATTTTCCTCCTTGAAAAAATGTTTCGCTTCTGCACCCATACTCATTCAACCAGATGCATCACAACCGATCATTGTGGAGGTTGACGCGTCTGACGTAGGGGTGGGTGCGGTATTATCTCAAGGTCCGTCTCCTGGTAAATGGCATCCGTGCGCTTTCTTCTCTAAAAAATTGTCGTCCGCCGAGAGGAATTATGATGTCGGCAATAGGGAACTCTTGGCCATTAAGTTGGCTTTTGAAGAGTGGCGTCACTTTTTGGAGGGGGCAGTCCACCCGGTCACCGTCATTACTGATCACAAGAACCTGCTGTATTTAGAGTCTGCAAAACGTCTGAATTCCAGACAAGCTAGATGGTCGTTGTTTTTTACCAGGTTTAATTTTGTCGTCACATATCGTCCTGGGTCAAAAAATGTAAAGGCTGATGCCTTATCTCGTAGTTTCCTGGGGGCCGGGAGGACGGATGACCCGGTTCCTATCCTTCAGGAGGGAGTTGTGGTGTCGGCTGTATGCTCTGAGCTTGAGGAGGAGGTATTGGAGGCTCAGGGGGACGCCCCTGTAGGACCTCCAGGGAAACTGTTTGTTCCAGATCAGTTAAGACAAAAGGTTATCGAGGCACATCATAATTCTGCTTTGGCAGGACACCCAGGGAGTAAAGCAACTGTGGATCTCCTGTCACGCCGGTTTTGGTGGCCTAACTTAAATAAGGAGGTGGTAACTTTTGTCGCGTCCTGTGGGGTTTGTGCGCGCTCTAAGACCCCACATACCCGTCCGTCTGGGGCCCTCTTGCCTTTGAAAATCCCGGAGCGTCCATGGACCCATCTGTCTATGGACTTCATTACGGACCTCCCTCCGTCTTCAGGTAAAACTGTCATACTAGTTGTAGTTGACAGGTTCAGTAAGATGGCACATTTTATTGCTCTTCCTGCTCTTCCTAATGCTAAAACTCTGGCGCAGGTGTTCATTGGGGAGATTGTGAGACTTCACGGGTTGCCTTCTGATGTGGTGTCGGATCGGGGGTCTCAGTTTGTGTCCAAATTCTGGAAGGCATTTTGTTCACGTCGGGGGATGCAATTGTCATTTTCTTCGGCTTTTCATCCGCAGACCAATGGTCAGACAGAGCGTCTGAATCAGAGCTTAGAGACATATCTCCGGTGTTTTGTCTCAGAGAACCAGGAGGACTGGGCTTCTTTCTTGCCTCTGACAGAGTTCACTCTCAACAATAGGCGGAGCGAGTCCACTGGTAAGTCCCCATTTTTTGGGGCATATGGTTTTCACCCCCAGTTTTGTACTTTCAATGGGGGGGGCTCTTCTGGGGTTCCTGAGGAGGAACGATTTTCGTCGTCACTTGCTTCAGTGTGGAGAGGAGTGCTGAATAATCTGAGTGCCATGGGGAACCGATACAAACGTATGGCTGATAGGAGGAGAGTGTCTGGTCCGGACCTAAGTGTGAACGATCTGGTTTGGTTGTCTACCAAGAATATAAAACTTAAGGTTCCCTCCTGGAAACTGGGTCCCAGGTTCATCGGGCCATACAGGATTAGTTCGATAATTAATCCGGTGGCATTTCGTCTTGAACTCCCTCCTACGTTTAAAATCCACAATGTGTTCCACAAATCGTTGCTTAAGAGGTACGTGGCGCCAGTTATACCGTCACCTCTACCTCCTCCTCCAGTTGTGGTCAATGGTAACTTGGAATTTCAGGTGTCGAAGATCATTGACTCACGTCTGAATCGCCGGTCCCTTCAGTACTTGGTTCATTGGAAGGGGTATGGTCCTGAGGAGAGGACGTGGGTTCCTGCGTCTGATATTAACGCAGACCGTTTAATTCGAGCCTTCCACACAACTCACCCGGATAGACCTGGCCCTGAGGGTCCGGAGGCCCCTCGTAGAAGGGGGGGTACTGTCACGGGTGTATCGCCACGAAGATCGTCGCGATTTCACATTCTGACTTCTCACAGCTGAGTTGCTGGTGCTTTGTGTTTGGCAGTGAGGGAGTTAATTCTACCTAGCTCAGTGCTAAGACTAGGTCCAGCCTCGCCCGGCTGCAGTTGATTATGCACTAATTAGCTTCCTTCTTATACCTGCCAGTCTGCTTAGAATCTGTCGGTGAAAGCATTCATTTTGACCAGCAGAGCGGATCGTTTCTGAGAAGACTTAAGCTAAGAGTGCCTGTTGTGGTTTTTCCTCTCCTCGCTTATTTGTTTATCTCCTTAACCTTTTGTGTTCCCTCTGTAGTGAAGTTTTGTATGCAAGGCAGTATTTACTTTACCCCTTGTCTGTCTCGTCTGTCTTTACTGTTGGAAGGTTGTGACCTGCCCATTCCTGTGGGGGTAATCAGGGTCCTTCTCAGGACTAGATTACAGTGGTCAGGGATCTACAGGAGACAGGGTTACGCTGGCGGCCTGGACCTCTGTACCATTAACAGTACCTCCAGGTAGAGGGACTAGTCAGGACCCCAGTTTAGGGTCAGCATAGACCCCGGTCCACCTTTAGCCTGAGACAGCGTTATACGTATTCTTTATTTACTCACAATACATAGGATATGAATTCATGTAATACTATGCAGGTAGATACTAAGTATACATGTTGATATCTTCTTTATTATTGAAATGTTGTCACACTTGATATATGTTACTGTCATAATATATATATCTGTTATACATCGTGACAACTACTCCATTACTAACCAGGCTTAATGTCACCTTACAATAGCAAGGTGACATTAACCCCTTATTACCCCATATGCCACCTCTACAGGGCAATGGGAAGAGAGAGGCTAAGTGCCGAAATTGGGAGATGCACCTTTTCTGGGGTGGCTGGGGCCAGATGTTTTTAGCCGGGGGGGGGCAATAACAATGGTCCCTTTCTAGGCTTTTAATATCTGCAGTCACTGGCTTTCCCTCTCTGGCAGAGAAAATTGCACGGGAGCGCACACAATTTTTTACCATTAATAATTATTTTAATTTAACACCTACAGCTCCAAATTTTTACACACGTACACTAATAGCATTAGTAATAAGGGACATATGTAAATCGAAATGATATGCAATGGTTTACTGTATGTAAACCATGTGTCATATCCTATCTGGTTCTGCAATGATTTTACAGCAGCCGATAATTGAGTTATCACCTATTCTGCTATATATATCTCTATGAAATATAAATATATATATATATACGTGTGTCAATGACATATATATATATATATATATAGACACCTATTCTATGTGTATATATCTATTCTATCTTTTATATTATAACATGTCAGTGTGATTTTACTGTATATGAATTGCCGGCTTTTCAAAGGATACCGGTGCGTAAAAATCGGACAGCACTCGCATGGTGCGAGTGCTGTGCGTTTTTTTTCCTCGCACCCATTGATTTGCATTGTTGAGCCTCATCCAAGATACACAACAATACGCAGCATGCTGCGACTTTTTTCTCAGTCCGATTTCAGCTGAGAAAAAAATCGCAGATGAGATATCACCTATTGAATAACATTGGTCCGAGTGCAATCTGATTTTTTATTGGATTGCACTCGTCCATATTTCTCGCAAGTGGGTATGAGCCCTTACAGTTTTTTTCCTCTTCCACTTCTGGCTTTGACCTAAAAACACTGATGCTAAATACTGACCAACTACTGATGTGAGAATGAGGCCTTAATCATACACTGTGAGGCCACGTTCACACGTTCAGTATTTGGTCAGTATTTTACCTCAGTATTTGTAAGCCAAAACCAGGAGTGTGACAGTCAGAGGAAAAGTATAACAGAAACACCTCACCACTTCTGTATTTATCACCCACTCCTGGTTTTGGCTTACAAATACTGAGGTAAAATACTGACCAAATAGTGGACATGTGAATGTGGCCTTAGTGACTGTTCCCATGGTACAACTGTGACAAGCTGCCAGAGAACCTGCCCTCGAGAACAAGTGAAGGAAGACTCATGTTTGCCAATATCATCTGACTGTTACCACATATTTAAGCATCCGTTTTACCCCATAGGCGACCATTGACTTTCTGCCACATGCAGCAGCCACACCTTCGGCCAGTCTCACATGTACAGATATTTCCGGTACCGGAGATATCTGTGTCAGTGTGTCCATGTAAATACGTGGTATATCCGTGTGGCACACGTGTGCCGCATCAGGACCACACAGACGGCCGCAGGGGAAGAAGCACTACAGTAAGCGCTGTTCCCTGCTTGTGGTGCTGAAGTCAGCTGTCATTATTCTCCCTGACGGCAACAGCTAGCAGGGAGAATGAATGAAAAATTTGACGTGGGGTCCCCTTAGTTTTTGAACCAACCTGGCAAAATTATACAGGTGGGGGCTGCTATTCTCAGGCTGGTAAGGGGCCATGAATATGGGCCCCCCAGCCTAAAAACAGCAGCCCGCAGCTGCCCAGAAAAGGCGCATCTATTAGATGCGCCTATTCTGGAGCTTTGTCAGGTTCTTCCCACTTGCTCTGTAGTGGTGGCAAGTGGGGTTAATAAAAGGATCATGTCACCTTTCTATTGTAATGTGACATTAAGCCAGGCTTAGTAATGAAGAGGTGTCAATAAGACACCTCTTCATTACTAACCCTAGAGTTATTCAAGGGTTAAATAAACACACACACACAATAAGAATAAAGTATTTTAATGAAAGAATACACTACACAGTTTTAAAATCTTTATTATACTCCTAATCCCATAGCGAATCCCTCGATCTCATAGAAAAAAGTTAAAAAAAAAACATCAATATACCTGTCACGTCCCCGTTGGACTCAGTGGCTGGTGTTCCTGCCTCGGCCGCCGGGAGGCGCCGGACTCCTTCGGCTGGTGGTGCCGATGATAGGAGAGCGGTATCCTCATATGGTTCCGCTCCTTTGACGCCGGCCTCTTTCGCTGCGCATCACCATGTTTCTCCTGTGGGTAATGTTGGTGACAGAGAAGGGGTCCCTGTGCAGGCGTCTGATGGGCGCAGGCTTCACTCTTCTGTCAGAGGTGAAGTGGTTGGTGTCAGTCATGCATCACCATCTGGCCTGGTTCTGGGGGCGGTCCAGATGTGGTCATCAGACTGTGAGCCTGTGAGAGGTAGCCATGCCTTTCAAATGCCTTGGAGTCTGGCTTGCAGGCCGCCAGATATAGTCTCGGTTTCCCCAGTGTGCTAGTTTGTTTTTGCTATTGTATCTCTGACCTTTGCCTGGATTTCTGACTCTTGTACTGCCTGCCGACTTTGTACCTTTGCTGCCCGCCTGGTTTAGACTTTAACTTTAGCCTGGACTTCTGACTCTTCTACTGCCTGCCGATTTTGTACCTTTGCTGCCCGCCTGGTTTTGACTTTAACTTTAGCCTGGATTTCTGACTCTTCTACTGCCTGCCGATTTTGTACCTTTACTGCTCTCCCGGTTTTGACCTTGACTCCTGACTATTCTTTCTGTCCAGGTTATTATTCCCTTCCTAGCATCCTTCCTGCCCCGCTCCACTGCTCTGATAAGCAGCTACCCCCTGGGCTTCGCTGTAATTCCAGATCCTTGTATAGGGGTAAAGGGTCTCGGTGTTTCTTGGTGCTGTTTTACCTGCAGTTCAGACCTGCAGTGGGCGGATGTCACAATACCCATACCTGTCTGGCGTACAGTCAAGTCCCACGGTGCAATCCATCTCGGAGGGTTAATCAGTTTACAGCCAAACCACTGCTAATGCAGCCGCTCTGACTGTAAACTACTGAGGAATGAATGGAAGCAGCGCGCACAGGCTCAGTGACTGGTGGTGACGTCACTGAGTCTGTGCTCGCTGACAGCTGAACTCCTGTAACCTCAGCACCATGGGAAAATGACGGTGCTGAGGTCACAGGAGTTCAGCTGTCATCGAGCACAGACTCAGTGATGTCACCGCTACTTACTGAGCCTGTGCGCGCTGCTTCCATTCATTCCCCAGGAGTTTACAGTCGGAGCGGCTGCATTAGGAGCGCTCCGGCTGTAAACTGATTAACCCCCCGAGATGGTTTGCGCAGTGGGACTTGACTGTACGCCGGACAGGTATGGGTACATTGTTGTTGCTTTTTTTAAACTTTTTCCAGGAGATGGAGGGATTCGCTATGGGATTAGGAGTATAATAAAGATTTTAAAACTGTCTAGTGTATCCTTTCATTAAAATACTTTATTCTTATTGTGTGTGTGTTTATTTAACCCTTGAATAACTCTAGGGTTAGTAATGAAGAGGTGTCTTATTGACCCCACTTGCCACCGTTACAGGGCAAGTGGGAAGAACCCGACAAAGCTCCAGAATAGGCACATCTAATAGATGCGCCTTTTCTGGGCAGCTGCGAGCTGCTGTTTTTAGGCTGGGGGGCCATAATCAGCCTGAGAATAGCAGCCCCCACTTGTATATTTTTGCTGGGTGGGTTCAAAAATTAAGGGGGACCCCACGTCGTGTTTTTCATTCATTCTCCCTGCTCGCTGTTGCCGACAGAGCAGGGAGAATAATGACATCTGACATCAGCACCACATGCAGGGGAACAGCGGCTTACAGTAGCCGCTTCTTCCCCGGCGGCCGTCCGTGCGCACGGAGGACAGTGTGAACTGTTCTCCGTGTGCATGTGTACAGCACGTTTTGCGGACCGTGCGCTCCTACGAACACTGACATGTCTCCGTGTTTTGCACACGGTCCGTGAAAACACACTGACATGTACAGAGACACATTCATTTTAATGTGTCTATGTGTGTCAGTGTCTCCGGTACGTGAGAAAACTGTCACTACACGTACTGGAGCCACTGATGTGTGAAACCGGCCTTAAGGTGTGTAGAGGAATCTCCTAATATCAAGGGTGTTGATAACACTCATTTGGCCGGTGTCACACTTGCGCGTGTGATGTGAGAAACTAGCATGAGTCACTCACATCAACACCCGGCACTGCCGCCCTCACTCGGACCGGAGCGTGCTGCTACATGTATTTCTATACAGCCGCAGACTCCAGTCCGAGTGCCGGGGGCATTTCCGGGTGTTGATGCGAGAGACTTCACACATGCATGTGTGACACCGTCCTTTTAAAGATAATGGGTTTGCCATCTTAGTTGCAGAATGAGAAAAAAAATGTGCATACCAAAATAAAACACTTATTGCAAATAAAAATGGATTACTTTGATACGCAGACATTTTCTCTATATTCTACAAAATTATATATTCTACAAAACATTTGTACTCAGAAATAAATCACCAAATGTGATAATCAACTAATCTGCAGACGACAGTGTATCCTTCTACATAAAATATTAAAGCACACAGTTTATTGTGGAAGGTCCTGGAGATTAGGAACTGGGCGCTGTCATTCTGATTAATATCATGTCTCCATCTTGGTGATTTAATAGTTTATATATAGCTGTGCTGTGTTACTGGAATTCAATGTTTTCATCTTTTTGGGAATCCTGAAGGATGAGTCTGACTTCTTGGACATTTCTGTCTTTTTTGCTGAGCCAAAACTTCACTTGTGAGCTTTTCTGGTTCAGATCTGCTAGAATAATTTTGATAAATTAATCTTTATAAAAATAACAGTCACATATACACAAATCCCAGAAAAACTGCTTTCACCTGCCAAGGTAGTCCAAGATCTATAAGCAAATGGAATTAAATCGTAATAAATAAATGATCTACGACAATCTGAAAGGGTTAAACCTGTCCAGCTAGAGAAACCCAGCACATTATGTATATTTTTCTTTGGCACACATGGCTCATAAACTGTGACCGTCTGCTTTTACTGCTGCACACAAATCGAAGTCACTTGATAAATATCTTGCAATCATGTTAGGATTTTGGTTGCTTTTTTACAATGTGATTCAGTTTCAGTGCACTCAGAAAAGCTAAATACAAAAAGGTGCTTGAAATGTTCATCCCCAGTTATTACTCTGGGAATATGAGCAGAACCTGTCCTTGCTACTAGTGTTGAGCGATATTGCTCGATATCTAAAAATATCGTATCTAAATTGTATCGCCGATAGCACTAAATATCGTCGATATCCGATTTCGATAGCGGAAGTCCCATGTAAGTCTATGGGAACAAAATATCGAAATTAAAAAAAACCTTTATTTCCTTGTAAACACTAAATATACACACATAGAATACATATATATATATATATATACATGTCATTGTGACATATATATATACATATATGTATAGTTTATACACTTCTACATAGTAAAATATCCTCTGATTCAATTGCCGGGTAAAGCCGGCTTCTGTGAAAAGACAGAAGCACCCGACATGAAATGACACTTGGTGTACATAGGGTTAACCATGTCTTTTCATGTCGTTCGCAATCTGATTTGCACAAACAATTACATCAGTCTATGTGTGCAAAATTTCACACCTGTAGGGGTTGATTAAAGGTGTAAATTCGTTGTAAAAAAAACTGACTTTTTTGCTACGAATTTACACCTTTAATTAACCCCTACAGGTGTGAAATTTTGCACACTTACACTCATGTAATTGTTTGTGCAAATCAGATATCAAACTACATGAAAAGACATGGTTAACTCTATGTAAACCAAGTGTCATTTCATGTCGGGTTCTGCATTTTCACAAAAGCCGGCAATTGAATTAGCGGCTATTATACTATGTAGAACTGTATGAACTATAAATATAAATACATATATATGTGTCACAAATTCAATGACATGTATATATATATATATATATATATATATATATATGAGGTGTAAAATTGCTGAAAAGAAATGCGTGGGCTCCCGCCCTATTTTCGCAACCAGACAGACAAAGCCAGTGAGTGGGGGCAGATAATAATAGCCCAGAGAGGGACCATTATTTTTGGCCCCCCCCCGGCTACTAAAATCTGCCCCAGACACCCCAGAAAAGACAAATCTATAATTAGATTCGCCCTTTCTGGCACTTTGCCCGTCTATTCCCATTGCCCTGTAGCGGTGGCGAATGGGTTAATAAGGGGTTAAAATGACCTTGCAATTGAAAGGTCACTTTAGAGGTACTGCCACACTACTCGATCCCGCTAGCGATCTCGTTAGCGTTGCATACTAATGAGATCGCTAGCGGGATTGTTTCTATATCGCTAAATGCTGCCGCATTTAGCGATATAGTTAACGACGCTATCGCCGTTAGCGATCTTCTTAACGACTTTAGCGGTACAAAAGTACCGCTAAATCGCTAAGAAAAGGTGCCACACAGCGATTAGATACTTACCCAGCGGGAGCGCCAGCGATGAAATAGGGTCCGGAACGATTCCAGCGACGAGCGAGATCACAGCAGGAAGCTCGTCGCTGGAAGCTGCCGCACTGAACATATCGCTAACGGGATCGCTAAATAGTGACGTTTTTTAGCGATCCCGTTAGCGATATTGTTTAGTGTGGCATACCCTTAAGCCAGGTTAATAATTGAGAGCTGTCAATCAGACAACTATCAATTATTAATCCTATTGTATGAAAGAAAAATCAAACACACACACTTTAATAAAAAAGAAGTTTAATGAAATAATCACACAGTTTTTGACCATATTTTATTTACCTGCTAAAACCATTTCCTGTAATAAAAATAAAATAATAAAGCAAAATTATTCTTACCAATCCGATGTACAGTCAGGTCCCACGGTGTAATCCATCAGAAAGGGTTAATGTTTACTGCAGGGACTGCAGCTAATGCTGCAGCCTCACAGTAAACCCCCAAATGAATGAGTTCCTCTCCTGGCTGACAGGAGAGGAAGTGGAAAGCTTAATTGATTGCTTTCCACTTTCACTTCAGGTCAGCCAGGGACACAATCAGTGACGTCAGAGGGAACTGGTTAACAAAAATAGGTGATCCCCTCGAAAAAAAATGGCGTGGGGTCCCCCCTATTTTTGTTAACCAGCCAGATGAAGCAGACCGCTGAGGCCTGGATTTTCAGGCTGTTAAGGAGCCAAGATCCATGGACCTTGCCAGCCTGATAATACCAGGCCACAGCAGTCTGCATATCTTGGCTGATTAACAAAAATAGGGGATCCCCTCGAAAAAAATTGGCGTGGGGTCCCCCCTATTTTTGTTAACCAGCCAGATGAAGCAGACCGCTGAGGCCTGGTTTTTCAGGCTGGTAAGGATCCAATATCCATGGACCTTGCAAGCCTGATAATACCAGGCCACAGCAGTCTGCTTAGCTTGGCTGGTTAACAAAAATAGGGGATCCCCTCGAAAAAAAAAAAGGCGTAGGGGTCCCCCTATTTTTGTTAACCAGCCAAGTAAAATGCAGACTGCTGCGGCCTGGTATTAAAAGACTGTCAAGGCCCATGGATTTTGGCCCTCAACAGCCTGATAATACCAGGCTACAGCAGCCCCACATTTGGCGCATCAAAAGATGTGCCAATTGTGGCACTTTACCCACTTGCCCTGTAGCGGTGGCAAGCGGGGTAATAAGGGGTTAATGTCACCGTTGATTGCACGGTGACAATAAGCCCGGTTAATAATGGAGAGGCGTCAATAAGACACCGATCCATTATTAATCCCAAAGTTATTAAATGTATAAAAAAAGACAAAGCAAGAAAAAAGTATTTTAATGAAATAAAAGAGACAACACAGTTTTCATTTCTTTTATTGTACTCTCATTCCTGCGACGCCATCGATCTCCTGTAAAAAAAGAAAAAAAAAAAAACCAACAGTATACCACCTGTCCGACGCAGTCCATAGTAACGACAGTCCCACGACGATCCAGCCTGTCATCGCGACGCAGCACAGCTGATTACCTGCTTCCCCGGCAGTGACGTCATCGGACTGACTGCTTTACGGCCGGGATTACCCAGCAGTCACTGCAGTTATCGCGAGAAACTGCATGTGACCGCCGGGGAGAAGAGGATGGCGGCCATGAAGCAGTCCAGGACGTGACCGCCGGAGATCTTCTGCCAGGTAAGTGCCGCTGACTCCTGACAGACCCGACCGACGGACACTGACAGTGACAGACCCGACCGACGGACACAGACAGTGACAGTGACAAATCCGATTACGGTATTCGATATGACGAAAATATCGAAACGAATTATCGAAAGGCCGATAGAGCTAATATCGGCCGATAGCCGATATTTGCATTATCGTATCGCTCAACACTACTTGCTACCAATGATGAATAAATGGATATATTTCCATTTTGCCCCCGCCTTAAGTTAGTGTTCATTTTTCAAGAGTATTATTTGTATACAAGAACCCAATAGAAGCATGTATCTTCAACTTTTCATTTGTTGCACATATTAAGGCCTCCTACTCACGTCTGTGATTCCAGTACATGTGGGATCCGTTTTTTTCATGTATACCACATGTACCCATTATAATCTATGGAGCTATACACATGTCCGTGTTTTTACATGGACTGCATGTCCGTGCAAAACACATGGAGACATGTCCGTTTTCTTTCCAACATCATGGATAACAAGGGCCAATAGAAGTCTATGGAGAGAAAAATAGAGAGAAATCAGCTCATCACATTGTCAGGATGCAGGCAAGGAGTCTCGCACGGAAAGGCCCAGAGGAAGCAAAGCTTCAAAAGGAGCAGTGGTATTCCAGCGAGACAAACGTAGTCAAATCCAAGAAAAACTTGATTAGTCAAGAATTAAAAATGTTCTGATGGTAGAACCACCATCGGCACACTAATATACGTGTTTCAACTTAAGAAGCCTTAACCATGATTAAGGCTTCTTAAGTCGAAACGCGTTGGTTAGTGTGCCGCTGGTGGGTCTACCATCAGAACATTTTTAATTTTTGACTAATAACATTTTTACTTGGATTTTACTATGTTTGTCTCACTGGAATACCACTACTCCTTTTGAATAGAAGTCTATGAGTCCATGAAAAACACACACAGCTTTTTGATTTCTTTCTTTATATATACTGGAAAAACACTGAAGACACACTGACAGGAAAATCGGACACACAAATGACACAATGATAGAAAAGATGTGTATCTTCGTACCGTGTTAGCCAGTAGATAGAAAAATATTTAGACTTGAGAGTCCTCAGTGGTTGATACCTTTTAATGGCTAACTGAAAAGATGGTAACAAATTGCAAGCTTTCGAGACTACTCAGGTCTCTTCATCAGGCATAGACTAATACAACATCTGAAGAATCACATATTTATACACAAAATAGCACAGAAAAAATGCAATAGGTAGGACAAGTGACATGAAGCAGAACTGTCATTATGGCAGAGGGATTAACATAAATATGACTAGTTCATAGATAAGGAGTGAAGGTTTTATTACCCTCTGATTGGGGTCTGGTATTGTGTTGTGATGACCCTAAAAGGTCAGGGAGGCAGATTCCTTAATTGTTGTAGAACGACATAAAACTCTGGGATATATTCATCCCAGCACTAAGAGTGTCAAAGGTCATCATAAGTTTATATTCCCAGACTTTTCTATCCTTCTCAGATTTGAAGTTAGATTTTAATACAAGTAATTCCATATCTGTCATGCTATGACCGGGCATACAAAAGTGTTTGGCCACAGGTAAATCCATTCTTTTTTCTCTTATCGTGTGGCGATGAGAATTCATCCTTGTTCTCAGTTTTTGCCCGGTCTCCCCCACATACAGACCCCCAGTTGGACATTTAGTACATATAATTAGGTACACCACATTAGATGTGATGCAGCTGAAAGTACCTGGTATCTTGTAGTCCTGATGGGAGTTGGGGATCTTTATCCTGTCCGTGGTCATTATAGATGTACAGGTCTTGCATTTCTTTTGTCTGCAAGGAAAGGTTCCTGCAGCTGTTGGGGAGGACAGGGAGCTTCTGACAATGATGCTTCTTAGATTTGGGGGCTGCTTAAAACATAGTAGTGGGGGGTCTGGAAATATGGATTGTAATCGGGCATCTTTTTGTAGTAAAGGTTGTAGTTTCCGTGCAGCTCCCCTTAGCATCTCCAGACTTGGATTGTAGGTGACCACTAGAGGCACCCGGTTATTTTCTTCTTTAGCTTTGTAATGTAGCAGGTGATTCCTTGATATTCTGGTGGCTCTTGTAATTTGGTTTTCAATTGTTCTTGGATGGTAGCCCTGGTTCAAAAAAGTCTTTCTGAGGCGACCAAGGTGTTCATCTCTATCCATGGGGTTGGAACATATACGGTTGTATCTGATGGCTTGGCTGTAGACAATAGAGTTTTTTATGTGTTTAGGATGGAAACTGTCCCATTTAAGATATGTTGGACGGTCGATTGGCTTCTGATACAGGGATGTCTCTATTTCATTGTTCTTTAGCTTAATGGTGGTGTCTAAAAAGTTAATTTCAGTGCTGGAGTAGTTAAGTGTTAAGTTGATGGTGGGATGAAATTGATTGAACTGTTCATGGAACGTCTTTAGCTGTTGTTCAGACTCCGTCCAGATGATTAAAATGTCATCAATGTAGCGGTAGTAGGCCCGAGGCCTGATGGGGCAGGAGGACAAAAATTCGCTTTCAAGCTTGGCCATGAAAAGATTTGCATACTGTGGAGCCATTTTACTTCCCATAGCTGTGCCAGTCTCCTGAAGATAGATCTTGTTGTCAAATTCGAAGTAATTGTGGGTGAGGATGAATTTTGTGAGTTTCACCACAGAATCAGCATCATTCCCGGTGTTTCCCATGAAAACTTTGCAGGCATTTAATCCATCCTGGTGTGGGATATTAGAGTACAAAGATTCCACATCCATGGTGGCCAGGATGGTTCCTTCTGGTAGAGAACCTATTGCTGCTAGTTTATTCAGTAGGTCAGTTGTGTCCTGAATGTAGCTGGGTGTATCCTTTACCAGGGGTTTAAGAACACCCCCTACCCATCCAGATACTTGCTCAGTAAGGGTGTCCACACATGAAATAATCGGCCTCCCTGGATTTCCGGCTTTGTGGATTTTGGGAAGCATGTAGAATGTCCCTGTTCTTGGACTTTCTGGTATCAGGTCATCAGCTCTTATGGATTTGTCAGACAGACAAGATACCAACTTGCTTAGTTCCTTGTAATAGTCCTGTGTAGGGTCCGACTCCAGTTTTCTGTAGTAGCGTGTGTCCGTAAGTTGTCTGTTTGCTTCCTTCATATAGTCTGATGTGTTCATCATGACTATTGCACCTCCCTTGTCAGCAGGTTTAATGATGATTTCTTTGTTGGTTTTCAGAGACTGTATGGCCTTTCTCTCCTGGGCACTGATGTTGGAGGCTTGTCTCTTGTTGGTGGCTATGATGGTGGATTTTATCAAATGTCTACATTCTACATGCTTCCCAAAATCCACAAAGCCGGAAATCCAGGGAGGCCGATTATTTCATGTGTGGACACCCTTACTGAGCAAGTATCTGGATGGGTAGAGGGTGTTCTTAAACCCCTGGTAAAGGATACACCCAGCTACATTCAGGACACAACTGACCTACTGAATAAACTAGCAGCAATAGGTTCTCTACCAGAAGGAACCATCCTGGCCACCATGGATGTGGAATCTTTGTACTCTAATATCCCACACCAGGATGGATTAAATGCCTGCAAAGTTTTCATGGGAAACACCGGGAATGATGCTGATTCTGTGGTGAAACTCACAAAATTCATCCTCACCCACAATTACTTCGAATTTGACAACAAGATCTATCTTCAGGAGACTGGCACAGCTATGGGAAGTAAAATGGCTCCACAGTATGCAAATCTTTTCATGGCCAAGCTTGAAAGTGAATTTTTGTCCTCCTGCCCCATCAGGCCTCGGGCCTACTACCGCTACATTGATGACATTTTAATCATCTGGACGGAGTCTGAACAACAGCTAAAGACGTTCCATGAACAGTTCAATCAATTTCATCCCACCATCAACTTAACACTTAACTACTCCAGCACTGAAATTAACTTTTTAGACACCACCATTAAGCTAAAGAACAATGAAATAGAGACATCCCTGTATCAGAAGCCAATCGACCGTCCAACATATCTTAAATGGGACAGTTTCCATCCTAAACACATAAAAAACTCTATTGTCTACAGCCAAGCCATCAGATACAACCGTATATGTTCCAACCCCATGGATAGAGATGAACACCTTGGTCGCCTCAGAAAGACTTTTTTGAACCAGGGCTACCATCCAAGAACAATTGAAAACCAAATTACAAGAGCCACCAGAATATCAAGGAATCACCTGCTACATTACAAAGCTAAAGAAGAAAATAACCGGGTGCCTCTAGTGGTCACCTACAATCCAAGTCTGGAGATGCTAAGGGGAGCTGCACGGAAACTACAACCTTTACTACAAAAAGATGCCCGATTACAATCCATATTTCCAGACCCCCCACTACTATGTTTTAGGCAGCCCCCAAATCTAAGAAGCATCATTGTCAGAAGCTCCCTGTCCTCCCCAATAGCTGCAGGAACCTTTCCTTGCAGACAAAAGAAATGCAAGACCTGTACATCTATAATGACCACGGACAGGATAAAGATCCCCAACTCCCATCAGGACTACAAGATACCAGGTACTTTCAGCTGCATCACATCTAATGTGGTGTACCTAATTATATGTACTAAATGTCCAACTGGGGGTCTGTATGTGGGGGAGACCGGGCAAAAACTGAGAACAAGGATGAATTCTCATCGCCACACGATAAGAGAAAAAAGAATGGATTTACCTGTGGCCAAACACTTTTGTATGCCCGGTCATAGCATGACAGATATGGAATTACTTGTATTAAAATCTAACTTCAAATCTGAGAAGGATAGAAAAGTCTGGGAATATAAACTTATGATGACTTTTGACACTCTTAGTGCTGGGATGAATATATCCCAGAGTTTTATGTCGTTCTACAACAATTAAGGAATCTGCCTCCCTGACCTTTTAGGATCATCACAACACAATACCAGACCCAATCAGAGGGTAATAAAACCTTCACTCCTTATCTATGAACTAGTCATATTTATGTTAATCCCTCTGCCATAATGACAGTTCTGCTTCATGTCACTTGTCCCACCTATTGCATTTTTTCTGTGCTATTTTGTGTATAAATATGTGATTCTTCAGATGTTGTATTAGTCTATGCCTGATGAAGAGACCTGAGTAGTCTCGAAAGCTTGCAATTTGTTACCATCTTTTCAGTTAGCCATTAAAAGGTATCAACCACTGAGGACTCTCAAGTCTAAATATTTTTCTACAATGATAGAAAACACTCATTACATCACTGCCGGTTTTCCATGTGCATGTTTTATATGGACTTGTGAATGCGACATAAGTGTATGGCCTCATTCAGACATCAGGGGAGGTTTACGTACGAGAAAATCACCCAGTTGGCATCCGAATGCTGTCAGATTTTTTCATGGACTCACACTTACATTGCGGATTTTGCTAAGATACTGACGTGTCTCGGCGATTTTGACGGAGGAAAAAATCTGATATGTGAACAGCCCCATTGACCATCAAAGGTACAAGTGCTATCCGTGGAAAAAACAAAGAACTCGCATGTGAAACACTAACGAGTGAGTGGTTATTTTTTCAGACATGGTGGCGAAAGTGCAGTCACCTCTAGCTTCCAGAAAACAAACGGTAAATTTGAATTTTAGGAACATGTTGAAACAATAGCAAAGTGATAATTATTTAAGAACTATTTAGAAAAGTTAGAATGTTGTTACTTTTGCTAAAATAATCACTGCAACTGCATAGAAAAATGAAATCTCTGCATTAATAAATAAAAACTGTCACTGCTTGTTCTACTTATGTAATAATACATGTCTGTTTTTTCATTTTCAATGGATGTCATCTACAAGAGTACTTTTACTTACAAACACATTCTAAGATGTGCTAGCATCACTAATAAGACTCACTATGCAGTGTACTTGAGACTGAAAATCGATTCCATTCACCTGAATAGGGATCTTTCTGATAAATGGGACAGTTTCAGAACTGTCAGCAACAAAGTCTGCAGCAAATACACAACATAACATTCAGCGGGGAGGGAGGCCTAGGAGAAAAAGCAGGTCTCCTACAAAGTATAGCAGCCTATCAGCGTGGGTTAGGGTTATTACCAAAAGGAGGCATGCTGCTCTAATAAAGTATGGTATATTGCAAAGCTACTTTTATTAGTACGTGCCTGTATAATGACATGTATTCTTAACTGCAGGTAGGGCCGGTTTTAGACAAAGTGGGGGACTGGGCAAAAGTTTATAGTGGGGCCCCAAATGCTCTCATATTGCAACTTCACACAGAAAGTTCAGGCCGCTAAACGAGCGTGACTGACAATATTGAAGTCATTTGCTGCTTGTTTCCCGGCAACTTTACACTGGCTGAGGAAGAATATTGGGGACAGAACAATCACTAAGGCCGGAGTCACACTAGGGAGGAATACGGATGAGTGCTATGAGAGAAAAAAATCGCATAGCACTCGGACCAGTATTCATTTATGGGGCAGCTCTCATCAGCGTATTTTTTCTCGGCCGTTTTAAACGTGCGAGTGAAATCACAGCATGCTGCGATTGTCACCGACACTCAGCCGAGACTCGCCTCACTCGCACCCATATAAGTCTATGGGTGCAAATGAGTCAACGTACATCACTTGGATATCATCCGAGCGCGGTGCGATATACGCTGACCCCGGCAATGGAGGAGATGGAGAAATTAGTTTCTCCGCCTCCTCCGCAGCTGTGCTCCGATCCGCTCTGTGTGAGAGGCTCGGAGCACAGTCACATGACATTCGGCGCATGCTCGCAGCAGAGCCGGAGCCGAGGGTCATTAACATATCGCATGCGATGCTCTCACATCACATGCCATACGCTAGTGTGATTCCAGCCTAATAGATCAATCTGTCCCCATACAGTATCATGTTATCAGCAGCATTATCTGCAGTTTTCACCAGGCGATGTGCTGTTAAGAAGAATGATTTTTTTTTCCAGCGTAAACAATCCAATCACTTGATGAATAGGCAGCATTTTTTTCGTTTATTGGGCGATTGCTGAAGTTCCCGTCTGTGCTACCAGTATTTATAAATGTGGATGCTAAACACACACACACACAGTATGTGACACACAAACTATACACAAACTGCATGACATATACCCACACGTATATACACATAGTACACTCATATACATAGAGCACATACAGTCATGGCCAAAAGTTTTGAGAATGACACAAATATTATATTTTCACATGATCTGCTGCCCTCTGGTTTTTATGTGTGTTTGACAGATGTTTTTATCACAGACAGAAATATAATAATTGCAAACATATGAGTAACAAAAGCTTATATTGACAGTTAGAATGAGTTAATGCAGCAAGTCAATATTTGCAGTGTTGACCCTTCTTCTTCAGGACCTCTGCAATTCTCCCTGGCATGCTCTCAATCAACTTCTGGACCAAATCCTGACTGATAGCAGTCCATTCTTGCACAATCAATGCTTTCATTTTGTCAGAATTTTTAGGTTTTTGTTTGTCCACCCGTCTCTTGATGATTGACCACAAGTTCTCAATGGGATTAAGATCTGGGGAGTTTCCAGGCCATGGACCCAAAATCTCTATGTTTTGTTCCCTGAGCCATTTAGTTATCACCTTTGCTTTATGGCAAGGTGCTCCATCATGCTGGAAAAGGCATTGTTGATCGCCAAACTGCTCTTGGAGGGTTGGGAGAAGTTGCTCTTGGAGGACATTCTGGTACCATTCTTTATTCATGGCTGTGTTTTTAGGCAAGACTGTGAGAGAGCCGATTCCCTTGGCTGAGAAGCAGCCCCACACATGAATGGTTTCAGGATGCTTAATAGTTGGCATGAGACAAGACTGGTGGTAGCGCTCACCTTGTCTTCTCCGAATGAGGCGTTTTCCTGATGTCCCAAACAATCGAAAAGGGGATTTATCAGAGAAAATAACTTTACCCCAGTCCTCAGCAGTCCACTGCCTGTACCTTTTGCAGAATATCAGTCTGTCCATGATGTTTTTTCTGGAGAGAAGTGGCTTCTTTGCTGCCCTCCTTGAGACCAGGCCTTGCTCCAAGAGTCTCCGCCTCACAGTGCATGCAGATGCACTCACACCTGCCTGCTGCCATTCTTGAGCAAGCTCTGCACTGCTGGTAGCCCGATCCCGCAGCTGAAACACTTTTAAGAGACGGTCCTGGCGCTTGCTGGTCTTTCTTGGGCACCCTGAAGCCTTTTTGGCAACAATGGAACCTCTCTCCTTGAAGTTCTTGATGATGCGATAGATTGTTGACTGAGGTGCAATCTTTCTAGCTGCGATACTCTTCCCTGTTAGGCCATTTTTGTGTGCATTGCAATGATGACTGCACGTGTTTCTTTAGAGATAACCATGGTTAACAGAAGAGAAACAATGATGCCAAGCACCAGCCTCCTTTTAAAGTGTCCAGTGGTGTCATTCTTACTTAATCATGACAGATTGATCTCCAGCCATGTCCTCATCAACACCCACACCTGTGTTAATGGAGCAATCACTGAAAAGAGGTTAGCTGGTCCTTTTAAGGCAGGGCTGCAATGATGTTGAAATGTGTTTTGGGGGATAAAGTTCATTTTCTAGCCAAATATTGACTTTGCAAGTAATTGCTGTTAAGTTGATCACTCTTTATAACATTCTGGAGTATATGCAAATTGCCATTAGAAAAAGTGAAGCAGTAGACTTTGTAAAAATTAATATTTGTGTCATTCTCAAAACTTTTGGCCATGACTGTACATACAAATTCATGTATGTACAGTGTGACAAAGTCACTGGTAAAGTGCTGGAGGGGAGATATGTGTCACTCACTACGCTTAATGGTGTCAGTGAAATAAAAGCCAGAGTTTTATCCTCCAGCACACTAAGTGCCGTGACCGGTAAAGCTAATTTACATAATGGGCTGGCTTTTATGTGGACATCCATAGAGCAGGTGGGAGGATGTCCACCTTTTCTCCACCCCAGAGTATGATCTGGCAGTTAAATATCTGGGCTCCAGAGACAGTCTGTGTTCAGCAGGACTGGAAAGAGGATCTCCAGTGGTTTGTGCCCTGAGGAGGATAGACTGAACCTGTGGTGCTCCAAAGCTAGCTACTCCCCTCAAATGTATGGACTGTGTACAGCATTTTTGTTTTCTTTGTTGTTTTCCTGTTTTAGCCTGAAGGACTGTGTTTTACTTTTCCCTTATTGTTGGTTTATGCCGCCATATAATAAACCAATAGAAGATTTAAAGAGACAGTGTTCCTATTTTCTAACTCCGTGTACCACTGAGTGAGTTGAACTGCCACAACAGGCACATATGTACTTACGGATACATGTACACAGAGCACCTACATAGAGATGCATGCATACATGGAGCACATACATGCCAACACATGTATGATGTTCAGAAGTCCGAATAAGATCCAGTGGGTCACAAACCGAGACTGAGGCAGAAATCCCAATATTGTATTTACTAAAATAACAGTTTGAGTGAGATTTAGTATTTGAAGGAAACAGACTGAAACCCCCTTTTTCAGTACACTCACTCAGCCAGAGCTGAAATCAATATGCCAATACCAAGGTTCCCTTTTTGAGTGTGTTACACTGAGGTCTAGAATAAATTTACCTATCCAAAAAGGTACAACAAGGTACTAAGAAAAAAGGTGTGAATCGAGTGAGAAAGTCTTATGGGACCCTCTGGGATGGCACACTGAGTACAAACTGTTCAAACCCAGCAACAACAATAAATATAAACGCTAAATCTGGGGATAACCGGGTATCTATGATTATGGTACCCTTAACCTGAGGTGAGTCTTGATTCAGGCATATAATTTGCATTGGCTGCATCCAGTCCCAAAATCTTCGGCTCCAAACAGTTACAGCAAAACAAGGCTCTGGTTCTTGTCGGCCATTGCCGAGCCCACATGGCGGGGACTTAATCAGTTCTGTAGGCTCAGGATGCGGACCGGGATAGCACTTCAACGGGGTTTGTCAGGATCCCTCTCAATACAGATGGTACAGAATACCGTCTCTCCTACAGCAGTCACTCACAGGTTCCCTGAAAGCAATCCGCCTGGGTCTGCACAGGGTCAATGTGCTCTGTTGCTTTTTAGCCTCAGAGCAGCAGGGATTACACAGAGCTACAAAGTCACACAGCTCTCATGAATGTTCCATAATTGCTCCGCAGCAGAACCACAGGTTCCCAAAAGGAAGGGATTAACACTCTCCCAAACACTCTGTCAGCTAAGGCCTCTTTCACACATCCGTTTTTCTCATTGCGGCGCCCCCGGCATTTTTCAGCAGCGCCGCATCACAAAACCGTATGCACCGCATGCGTTTTTTTTCCCATAGACTTTCATTAGCGCCGGATGGCGCCGCATGTCACTGTGGCGCGTCCGGTTGGTGCCGGATGCGGTGTCTGGTCACCGTCCGGTGTCTGGAAAAAACGTTGCAGTAATGTTTTTGTCTAAGCGCATGCGGATCGTCTTTTTTTACAATGAAAGTCTATGGACGCCGCAATGCGCCGCATCCGGCTTGAGCCGCATCCGGTAGCCGCATCCGGTTTTTTAATTGATATACCAGCCCACAACAAACAGATACCAGACAGATACCACCCCTCAGCAAACATATAAAAAAAAAAATTTGTGGGACATCAGACACATCCACAGAAGCCACAGAGCCACACACGCAGCCACCTGAGACGCAGCCACCGGAGACGCAGCCACCGGAGACGCAGCCACCGGAGCTCAGCACCGGAGACCCGACGCCTCAGCCACCGACGCCTCAGCCACCGACGCCTCAGCCACCGGAGACTCGCAGCCAGGATCATGGAGCGCCAGGAAAACAGACGGTAAATATGCCTCCCCCCCCCCAAAATCAAAAATGTACAATACATATGTCACCAATGCTGTGTGAGATGATGTTTATTTTTGGCACCCTGGTACATTTTATATTTCATGTTTTTTCTGTGATGGGATTGGTTCCCCTGGTATTGTATGAAATTATTAAATTGCCGATGATGGGGTGGGTCCCCGAGTTTAAAATGCATTTGTTTGGGAACTTTATTGTGTATTCCCTGCTACTGTTGTGAATGTTGATAATGTAGATCTACTGGTACTGTTTTTTTGCAGTGATGTGCTTGGTCTCCCTGCGACAATATGAAATGTGGATTTGTGTATGATATAATTTGAATTTTTTTTTGGGCCTGTGATGTGGTTGCTTGTCCTGCTACTATCTGAAATGTGCATGTGTTTACTATGGTAATGTTTATCTCCATTTTTTTTGCCAATGTTTATTTTTTGGGGCCTGTGATGGTTTTTCTACTAATGCTCTCTTGCATTTGTTTAGTATACTAATGTTTTTTTCTTTGCAATCTTTGTTCTTTGTGGCCTCTCACGGTTTATCTACTCATGGTCTCTTGCATTGTATGCTAATGTTTTTTTGTTTGCAATCTTTGTTCTTTGTGGCCTCTCACGGTTTATCTACTCATGGTCTCTTGCATTGTATGCTAATGTTTTTTTTGTTTGCAATCTTTGTTCTTTGTGGCCTCTCACGGTTTATCTACTCATGCTGCTATTACATTTGCATGTGTTTAGTATCCAAATGTTGATCTACTTTTCTTTTTGTTGCAATTTTTTTTTTTTTTGGGTGCCTCTGACCTTAAATATACTCATGCTTGTATGTGAAATGTCCATGTTTTTATTATCATTATGTTTGTACTGTTTTTTTTTTTTTGTTATTGGGGATCGGTTGATTCAAACTGTTAATTTTTTATTTATTTTTATTTTTTTTTGTCCAGGGATACCCATGGTACTGTTGATGGCTACAAATGATTGCATGTGGTCGGAATAATGTCCTTGTTTGAATGTTATATTTTAAAACAGGGACAATCAATACATATAAACACAATTCCTTTTTGTCTGTTAATTCCACAGCAGAAGAATTGATGCTGCTGATCCAAGGGCGCAGGAGATCCTGGATGCAAGGAGGCAAGCCAGTAGAAAGTAAATATGACATCCCCCATGTGCCTAAAAATTAAATGTTTGTTTTTCTCTTTCAGCCAGGGACAAGGAATCCGCATATATTCACTGTCCGTTTTTGTGTCCTTATTCAACAGCAGAAGAATTCAACGAGCGGCGGCGGCGGCGGCTGAAGCGCAAGTTGAGCAGAGGGGAGGAGAGGACCTCCAAGCTAGGAGCCTAGCAAGCAGAAAGTAAGTATTACAGCACATTTTGCTCTAAATTACATGTTTGTTTTTCTCTTTCAGCCAGGGAAAGGAATACAGATATATTCACTGTCCGTTTTTGTGTCCTTATTCAACAGCCGAAGACTTCACCGGGCGGCGGCGGCGGCGGCTGAAGCGCAAGTTCAGCAGAGGGGAGAGAGGACCTCCAAGCTAGGAGGATAGCAATCAGAAAGTAAGTATTACAGCACACATTTTGCTGTAAATTACATGTTTGTTTTTCTTTCAGCCATGGACAAGGAATATAAAATTTACAGTCCCTTTTTACTTTAACAGTAGAAGACGTCAAGAAGAGGGGGAGGCGGCGGCTGGAGATAGACGAGAGGAGGAGAGGCGGGCAAGGAGGGAAGCCAGTAGAAAGTAAAGATTACATCCCCCATTTCAATAAAAATACATGTTTGTTTTTCTCTTTCAGCCAGGGACAAGGAATATAGAAATATATTGACTGTCCCTTTTTGTTTCTTCCACAGCAGACAACGTCAAACAGCAGCTGCAGCTGCCGCAATGGCGGTATTGGCGGAGGAAGCAGCTGAAGCGGCGGCGGCAGCACCACCGGCATCGCCATCTCCTCCCTCCCAGCCAGAGCCAGAGCCGCCACAGCAGGAACAGCAGGACACATCTTCTTCTGGGAGCCCTCCTACCCATCGTCAGGAATTGGCGGTAAAAATATGTATTTTTAATTTTTCTTTCCACAATCCATCTGTGGGCTATATGTCTTGATTGGGTTTTTTTAATAACAGGAATCTGAAGATGACGAGGAGCTCCCAGAGGAAGAAGGACGGGGTGGAGAGATACCCGAGTGGGCTCACAATTCGTAAGTATCCTACATCAATCGCAGAAACACACCTTCACAGTACACACAACACATAGAAAAACATTTAGTGCATACTTCACACAGCGGCCAACACCTGCCAATATCCCAATTTTTCTTTTCATTTTTAGTCTCTCGCATCTGGGAGCCAGAGGGTTTCTCCCAGCGCCTCCCAGAGTCGTCGTGAGACTGTCGGCGGTTCTCAACATGTAAGTGTTTTTTTTTTTTGCCATTTTCTATAATTTTTCATTTTTACAAAATGTGTTATCTAAAAATGTTTTGTGCATTAATTTTCCCATTGTAACATGTATAATTTTGCAAATTTCAAACAATGTGTCTGATGATTTTTTTTTTTTCCTTTGTTAATTTCACAGGCTTCACAGCGTGCTCCCGACTCGGACACGGAGGAGGGATTGGACGTGGAGTTGATGATCGACCTGGTCCGAGAAAGGGAGCCGCTGTGGAACATGGGGGACCGCCAGCATGCGGATCAAATTGTGACACGACGGCTCTGGACGGAAGTGGCAGCAGCAATGGTGCACCGCTGGGAGGAACTCAATCCTAGGTCCCAGACTAAATTACGTAAGTATAGTTCATGTTGCTGACTGTAAAGGTGTATTTTCAAAACTTCTGTCCTCGTGTAACCAACGCTTCTTGTTTTCCATTTTCTTTGGTGAAACACTATGGAAACAATGAAAACATTAACTCTGGGGGACACGAGGACTAAAGTGTGGTTGTTGTATAGTAACCAATGTGTGCTTTCTCGTTTCAGGGGAGAGAATTATGAAGCGGTGGCGGTCTGTGAGGGATCGCTTTAAGAAGGAATTTAACAAAGAGATGCGGGCCCCGAGTGGATCTTCAGGACGCCAGAGCAAGTACAAATATGCACGAGCTCTGGCGTTCCTGCGTGAAACAATGGTCACCAGAAGGTAAATATAACCATAAAATGTAAAAAATTTTTTTTTTACAGCCAGGGCAATTCCACATCTGTATATTAATTTTATGTTTTTGTTTCTTCCACAGCACGGTGAGCAGCACTCGGGCGCCCGCAGAGTTGGAGCCTTCTAGAGCGATCCCTCAGGAGACCGACACCGAGGGACACTTTGACCAACCCTCCACATCTGCCCTTCCCAGACTTCACACACACACGATCCCGCTGTCCCTTCCACCAGCGCTGGAGCATCGTGGCCGGCTGCATTACATGAATCTGCTGGTCAGGATATAGCCTTCCCTTTACCCCACCCTTCTGACCCTGCCACCTCTAGTACAGCTGCGGGTACTGGGCGGCAGCGTCAGAAGGGTCAGGAAAAGAACTATGCTCCCGAGTTCTTACACATGAACGCATCTTTCCAGAACTGCCTTAAGTTGCTATCTGAACAAGTTGCCGCAGGCATTCGTCAGATAACCACACTAGTTGGTGAGGTCAAGACACTTCTGGAAACTGTGCGTTCAGAGGTAAGAGCACCCCCGAACTTCAGCTTTTTTAGGTCAGTTGCGGAGCGCATAGATCCGCTATCTTATGACCAGCAGATGTATGTGATGCACACGTGCCACTCTGCTCTAGCGCAGGTTGTCTCCCATCCTCAATCCACCCCAGTCATTCCACCACCTCCCCCCCCCAACAGCCGCCGTCCATCTTCCCCCCCCCTCCACCTGCCATACCTCCTCCCCCTCCTATTCAATATCAACCTCCCCAATACCAACCACCTCCCCAGCTCCATCAACCTCCATTATATCAACCACCTCCCCAGGTCCAACCACCTCCCCAATATCAACCACCTCCCCAGGTCCAACCACCTCCCCAGTACCAACAACCTACCCACTACCAGCCACCTACCCCCTACCACACTTCTACCTACCAATCTCCTTCCCCCTTCCAAATACCTACTATGTCACCTGTTCCTCATGCACAACCCTCCACTCCACCACCACCCACCTGTTCTGCCTTGTCTTCCCATTCTTTTGGTCTTTCCACCCCTTCACCTCTTCCTGTTCCTTCCCCACCACCATCCCGTTCGTCCCTCCACACTCTCCACACTCCCACGGTCGAAGTGTCCCGCAGCCCCTCCAGCAGTATTTCCACCCCACACTACACAGACCTTTAATATGTTTGTTGATAATTTTTTTAATGAAAAAAAAAAAATTAATAAAAAAATAAAGTTGAATAAATAAAGTTTAATATAAAAAAAGGTTATTTCTATGTTAAACATTTGGCCAAAAGGCCTAATTTTATAACAATTATATTAAAAAAAATGTTTTCAATAAATTGTTCATTGGTTTAACATTGTTGTCTGTCTTTAATTTATAGGATGTTAGTTTTAAATTTGTTATACAGGTACAGATAACTTTGGCTAAAAGGTTCATAAATGCAACCTTTTTTACAAAGTTATGTCCCGGTTTTCTATTATCTTTTCACTAAAAATGTGTACTTTTTTAGATTATCCCCTACCCCAGGTTTCCCCTAAGGTACTGCCACACTAAACAATCCCGCTAGCGATCACGATAACGACGCATACTAATGCGATCGCTAGCGGGATTGTTTCTATATCGCTAAGTGCGGCCACATTTAGCGATATAGTTAACGACGCTATCGCCGTTAGCGATCTTCTTAACGACTTTAGCGGTACAAAAGTACCGCTAAATCGCTAAGAAAAGGTGCCACACTAGCGATATATACTTACCCAGCGGGAGCGCCGACGAGAAAATAGGGTCCGGAACGATTCCAGCGACGAGCGAGATCACAGCAGGAAGCTCGTCGCTGGCAGATGCCGCACTGAACAACATCGCTAACGGGATCGCTAAATAGTGACGTTTTTTAGCGATCCCGTTAGCGATATTGTTCAGTGTGGCATACCCTCTACTCCAGTCCTCAAGGCCCACCAAAAACATATCATGTTTTCAGGATTTCCTTTGTATTGCACAGGTGAGGCAATTATCACCTGAGCAATACAAAGGAAAGACTGAAAACTTGACATGTTGGTGGGCCTTGAGGACTGCAGTTGGGGAAACATGGCCTATAATGTACACTTTTTTAGGACAAATGGTGAAATACTTTTAATACAATTTCACCTTTTGTCCAAAAAAGGGTACATTGTAGGCCATGGGTCCCCAAATCCAGTCATCAAGGCCAACCAACAGGTATTGTTTTCAGGATTTCCTTTGTATTGCACAGGTGAGGCAATTATCACCTGAGCAATACAAAGGAAAGACTGAAAACTTTACATGTTGGTGGGCCTTGAGGACTGGAGTAGGGGAACCATGGCCTACAATGTACACTTTTTTTGACAAAAGGTGAAATAAAACAGCCATGGACACAACAATGGCAAAAAGGTTACAGTAGAAAACACACAAGAAGGTAGACAAGTAAAAATATTAAAGGTTTATTGTGGGTAAAGAAAATTATTAACAGAAACAATACATTTATCACACTCTGTCATCCTGCCAGTCAACACTACCTTCCGGTGACACAAAGTATTGAGCAAACTTGTCCCTCATTCTTGAAACCGCGACTGTACTGCGAGTGGTAATGTTGCTGTAGTCGTGCAAAGTTGTTTCTTGATTGTGGTCCTCCAGAGAAATTGGTTCCTTGGTTAGTACAAATTATGGAGGACCACGCACGCTTTCACTACATCATCAACAGTCTCGGTCTTCAAGTTAATTGCAGTCAAAAGGACACGCCATTTTGCTGTCATAATGCCAAAGGCACACTCCACCATCCGTCTGGCTCTTGTGAGGCGGTAGTTAAATATCCGCTTTGTATGTGTCAATTCTCTGCTGGCATACGGCTTCAATAGGTGTTGGGACAGCTGGAATGCCTCATCACCTACACACACGAATGGCATCGGTGGGCCTGAGGTTTGACGCCTAATGCGCTGCTCCTCAAACTTTCGCTCCTTCTCCAGAACGATAAACCTCAATCGATTCATCTCCGCAGTAAAATTAACAAGATTCCTGAAGATATTGCCGATAATGACATCCATGTTCGCCAATCACTTGCTACTTGCTCTTCTCTCAAAACTGCACTTGCTCCTCTACAACCTGTCAAAGATGGGCTGTAGGAGCAGTGTATATATAGGATTACAGTAGCCAATCATGTTTGGAACCCCAAAAAGGGTGGTCTTAAAAAAACCGGATCCGGCGCATACGGCATCAACGGACGCCAAACCGGATACACCGGATGAGACGGATGCGGTTTTTTGCCGCATTCGTGAACCGGATGCGGCGAAAAACCGGATGCGGCGCATCCGGTTTTCATACAAAATACCGGATGCGGCGCTGCGGCTAAATGCCGGGGGCGCCGTTTAGGCGCCCGCCGGATGTGTGAATGAGGCCTAACAGTCTTTTCCAGAGTCCAGACTTCTCCCTTCTTATCAACTGCCTCACACACACAGTGTCTCACCTGGCAGTCTCTCTTCTTCTAGAATCATCACTTCCAGCGTTCTATACAGCAGACACTAGGCCCCACCCCCCAGCACACACAGTTTCCCGGGCTTTCACTCTCAGCCCAGACATGCAGCAGGGTCCTAATGCTCTCCTGATGTCATCACAGTTCACCCTCTTACACATGCATGGATGGATCACATACATACTGACACAGACATGGAGGGAGCACATATACACAGAGACATAGTTTAATGACTCCACACAGCCCTTCAAACAGTATAATTGGCCTCCACAAAACCCTAAAAACAGTATAATGGCACCCACACTGCCCTCCACACAGTTTGAATGACCCCACAGAAACCTTCACACTGTATAATTGCTCACATACAGTATAACGACCCCCACATAGCCCTCCATACAGTATAATGACCCCCACATAGCCCTCCATACAGTATAATGCACCCCGTGAGAATCTAAACAGTTTAATGCACCCCATAGTCCTCCATACAGTATAATGCACCACATGAGCCTCCATACAGTATAATGCCCCCCATAGTCTTCCATATAGTATTATGCATCCCACATAGTCCTCCGTACAGTATAATGCTCCCATAGCCCTCCATATTTTATAATAAACCACCCATAGTCCTCCATATAATATATTATTCACTCCATAGTCCTCCATACAGTATAATGCACCCCTCCCATAGTCCTCCATATAGTACATATTGTATAATGCTATTATTAGTGGCACACAACTGGCTTGGGCCCTCTGGGAAGTGGGGCCCCTTGGCAATTGCTCAGTTTGTTCATCCCAACTCCAAGCTATATATCCTGCACATCTTGTGAGAGTGTAAGGCCATTTGCACACCTTGAGTATTTGGTGAGTATTTTACCTCCGTATTAGTGAGCCAAAACCAGGAGTGGAACAGTCAGAGGAAAAGTATAATAATGCTCTGGCATTTATGCCTAATGCTCTATGTACCCAGTGTTCAGTAGAGATGGTTATATAGCCACTAAATTTACCAGTATGACCACAAAATATACCCATCACTTTTCACCCTGCAGCAAGCAAAATGTTATTTCACATTGTATGGGCTACCAACAAAAACAAACAAGTGTCTTTTATATACAAACAGGAACAGGAAGCAAAATAAGATAAACCCTCACAATCAAGGAAGGAAAAGGAACTGTTTCTAGCCAAAAAAGAAGTTTAGGCTTTTGTAGAAAAAGAGTTTTGTGATGGCAGGTAAGTCCGTTGTAACATTCCAGGGGGTTTAGCTCTAGGATCGCTGTCTGGGTAGACAGAATGGCATGAAAACAGTTCATTCAGACAGCAGTTCTGGTGCAAAACTGGCCGCAACCAGCTTTATTAAAGTCCACAGCAAACAGATTAAAACAAAGCATAAACAGAAAACCTGGGCTTGTCTAGCCTCTAATTACACTTAGATAGATGGCCCTCTCTATCCGGGACCCAGACTCTACCAGTCTGTGCCCAAAACAACACATATCACATATGTTACCAGTATGGAGCTTCACAGATACTCCTCCTTGTGTCTGAAGGCACCTTCCATGTCCAGACTTGAGAGAGATCCACTCCTATTCAGCCGCTCTTCACACGGATTCGCACTGAGACTACTCCTATGTCCGGGGTCCTTCCTGCACCCAAACTGAGATAGCTCAAAACACTCTTGGAGACTGCTTCCTTGTGCCAGGACACCTCTCTGTGTCCAGGCTAAAGACAGCTCTAACACTCTTGGAGACTGCTTCCTTGTGCCAGGACACCTCTCTGTGTCCAGGCTAAAGACAGCTCTAACACTCTTGGAGACTGCTTCCTTGTGCCAGGACACCTCTCTGTGTCCAGGCTAAAGACAGCTCTAACACTCTTGGAGACTGTTTCTTGTGCCAGGACACCTTCCTGTGTCCAGGCTAAACTAGCTCTCAGATTGTGTTTCCAGACACCTACTTCTGGTCTCCTAATTAAGACCTGAGTAGTTTCAGGCTTGTGCTGCAAGTGTGTGCTGAATGTGAGGTGTAGTGACCTTTCTCTACCACTAGGTTTACAAAGCCACACATTTCCCTTATACCTAGGTGAAATGTACACCCCATTCATCACATATTCACTCACTGTCTCACACCGTGTTCACACTGCCTTTGCAGGTCACATTGCTTCTGTCGTATAGGCCCTCATTCACACAACAGACAGTAAACGAGTTTCTTTTATGCAGGCATAAGACTCGGATACATTGATATAAAGAAACCATGTCACATAACCACTGCAATAAATCTACTGCCTTCACTATTTCATCAAACCAGAAGTCTGCTCTGACAGAATAGTGAAGCTGCAACTGATCAATGGTTACTTACTGGCCGCAGCTGCTACTCGCATTGTCACATAACCACAGGGTGGACACAGCTCTGAGATTGGGGGAATGATTTAGAAGCAGTAGCGTAGGTGGCGGGGTGGCGGAGGGGGTGGTCTCCTCTGGCCCTGTACTCTGAGGGGCTACTGTTAACTGTATGGGTGAGCGCAGCGCACCCATACAATTAAACTCTGCGGCAAAGCAGGGAGACTCGATGTCCCTGCACTGCAATTCTGCCACTATGGGGCCCATGAGCCAAGGGGGGGGCCAGTGCCAGCAACAAGCCCCTTGCCCATAATCGCAAGTTCAACTGTATCAGCTGGATGCCGATACAGTTGAAAGCAATGATAAGACAGGAAGTGTCACTCCCTCTCTCATCATCCCCCTCTGCTTATGACGTCACTGATGCAGACACAGTGGGCACAATGTAGTCAGTAAATGGCGCCCGTTGTGCTGAGATGAGATGAGCGGGCACTCAGAGCAGCAGGGGAATAAGGAGGAGCAGTAAGTATTGTATTTATTTTTATGGTGGTGTATTATACTGTATGGAGTCCTATGGGGAGTGCATTATACTATAGAGGTCTATGGGGAGTGCATTATACAATAGAGGCCTATGGGAGTGCATTATACTGTGTAGAGGCAATGATGATGATGGGGAGTCAATGATGATGATGATGGGCAGGCATTGATGATAATGGGGAGGCAATGATATTGATGGGGAGGCGATGATGATGATGGGCAGGCATTGATGATGATGAGGATACAATGATGATGATGGGCAGGCATTGATGATGATGGGGAGGCGATGATGATGATGGGCAGGCATTGATGATAATGGGGAGGCAATGATGATGATGAGGAGGAGGCAATGATGATGATGGGCAGGCATTGATGATAATGGGGAGGCAATGATGATGATGGGGAGGCGATGATGACGATGGGCAGGCATTGATGATGATGGGGAGGCAATAATGATGAAGGGGAGGCAATGATGATGATGGGGAGGCGATGATGATGATGGGCAGGCATTGATGATAATGGGGAGGCAATGATGATGATGATGGGCAGGAATTGATGATAATGGGGAGGCAATGATAATGATGGGGAGGCGATGATGATGATGGGCAGGCATTGATGATAATAGGGAGGCAATGATGATGATGAGGCAGTGATGATGATGGGCAGGCATTGATGATGATGGGGAGGCAATGATAATGATGGGGAGACAATGATGATGATGAGGAGGCAATGATGATGATGGGAGGCAATGATGATGATGGGCAGGCATTGATGATAATGGGGAGGCAATGATGATGATGGGGAGGCAATGATATTGATGAGGAGGCAATGATGATGATGGGCAGGCATTGATGATGATGGGGAGGCAATGATGATGATGGGGAGGCAATGATGATGATAATGGGGAGTCTTTCCACAGCGCCCTTTCCTGAACGGTAACAGTGCAGAACGCAGCACAGCGCAGAGGAGAGCTCCATAGTTTGTATGGAGCATTATATGGGGACCAGTATCCTGTATGGAGCATTATATGGGGACCAGTATCCTGTATGGAGCATTATTTTGGGTCCAGTATTCTGTATGGAGCATTATATGGGGATGGGGGTGACATCCTGCATGGGGTATTATATGGGTGATGAGGGGTAGACTATGTGGTGCCCATAATATTGTATGGAGGACTGTACTGTCCAGTCTGTACTGTGCGCTGCGAGGATTTAGCGGTTTTTGAGCTATTGTACAATTTACAATAGATATCAGTCATGTAATGGAAGAAGTGAAGTATTTGGCATTGTATTATACCTATATTTCTCTGCAGTATCTGTGCATCATGAATCGTGGTCTGTGTTAAAGGGGCCCACTGAGGCTTTTTCGCCGGGGCGAATAAAAACCTGGAGCCGGCCCTGTCTGTAGTCACAGTATATCATATGACTGTCATGTATTCTCCTGTATATTGTATGTGCTATACTATGTGCACAAACATTAGATGTTATATACAGGATAATATGCGACTGGTGTGTAAGGTTTCACAGAGACTGACTTATGCCCTAAATCTACTTGTATATATTGTTTTGTACCTGAATGCTGCTATGTGTAAATTATACATAGGGAAAGTGTAGTGATAAGTTTGGCCTACTAGATGGGGCATAATAGGACCAGATAGTAATAAGATAGAAACTTAGGATAGGAATTAGTTAATTTAGGAGGGGCCAACTGTGGGTAAGGCAGAAAATTTCCTGCATTTTAGTTAGTAGGGCCTGCGAGCCCGACAGGGCAGTTGGCCACGCATCTTAAAGTGAGAGGCCCAGTCGCCCAGGGCCTGTGGATCTAGGTCACAGCAGAACGAAATGCAGGTCAAGTCCAAGATGTGGCAGCCAACTACTTGGGCTGATGCCCTCTTGTCTGGGGCAAAATGGACAGGGGACCTCCTGAAGTTAGTTGGGCTGGCCAGGAGGAACGCTGCGGTACCGGACGGGCCAGTGCGACCCTGGGAAATTCTGGAAGAAGTAAGGGAAAGCACAGGGAAAGAACAGGATGTACTCTGTGATGATCCCTATGTTGTGACTGTGACTGAGCTGGACGTACTGAGATTGGAACAAAGTAAGATTGTATGTTTTAAGTTGGAACTGGACTCTGTCTCTCTTTGTGTGAAGCCGCCCGAAGGAAATCCACAGCAGATCCAAGAGGACCCTGATGGAATAGAAGTGGGAAGAAAGGTACGCTACAGAGGGGACATTGTGTATATGTGAGGGGAGACCTGGGCGTGATTGAGCAACCATTGTCAGCCATGACTACAGCCTGGCTCCCCTTAGAGGTGTAATATCTGATGTCTGTACTCATAGCACAGTAGTGTCTGTAGTCAGTATATCATATACCAGTCATGTATTCTCCAGTATATACAATACTATGAGCACAGATATCAGATGTTACATAGAGGATGCTATGTGACTCGTAGCATAGTGTACAACAGTCATATTATCCTGTATATAACATCTATGTGTACACAGCATAGTATTGCATATACAGTGTACAGGAGTATGAATGTATGAGCGTTATATGATATACTGTGACTACAGATATCAGGCAGTATATACAGGATAACATATGATGGTATATATTATACTATGTGCACAGATATCAGAAGTTATATACAGGATAATATGCGGCTGGTATAATATCTGATGTCTGTATTCAGTATAGTGTACAACAGTCATATTATCCTGTATATGATATCAGGTGCTTGTGGTCAGTACATTGGTCATATATTATCCTACATAATTTATGTGCTGTACTATGCACAGATATCAGATGTTATATACAGGATATATCACTGACATATCCTACGTCATGACCTTTTTCCATCGTGAAGTTTGCGTACATTGGTGATTTGGTTGAGTAAAACAAGGAAAAGGTATTCAGAGGCGCAGTAACTATGTAGGCCCCCATAATTATGTGTAAAAACCTTTATTCCAGGTATATGCCTTTTTTATTTACTTATTTTTTTTAGGGATGTAGAAAAGAGCAGCGCACCCTGCTTTACTGCACTTCTACAAGCATATCCCTAGCTTAAAGATCGTAATGCGGAAGCATAGTATGTACTACGTCTGACCACTGTACTCTATGGCTCTGCAGAGCGGGATCTTTCAATTCCTTTTTTGTGTTTTTTCTTTTTCGTCACGGACTCACTTGGCCAATTGCAGTGAATCTAATGTGAACAACCCTTAGGCCAGCGTCAGACACAACGTATAAAAAAACGGACCGTATTGTACAGACGTAATGCGCAGAAAAGTTCCCTGAACATTGTTCCGTTTTTCATCCGTTGTCAAGGTGTGGCTGCGTATTTTGCGCATGTAAGCATCCGTATGTCATCCGTATGGCATCCGTATGGCAAGATTTTCTCGCCGGCTTGCAAAACCGACATATAATGGATCCCAATGACAGGTTTTACATCACAAACGAAAGAATAGATATATACACATAGAATGCATATATATATATATATATATATATATATATATATATATATATATACACTGTCTATACACAGGTCATTGTGACACATATAGTCTGGGTAGACTCTGATTAGGCATATCCTGGAGCAGTATTTAACACTCTGGTTCTCCCCACATAATTCTAAGCATGAGCAGGAAACAGCCATGGTAGAATTTGTGTGATTCTGTGGCTCCCTGCCATGGCTTGTAGCGGGACTAGAGGTAACTGTGGCCGGTGAATCACTGGTGGCTGAGGTTGGTTGCATGACTGTAGCATATTTGTCGCTATGACACTTTTCACACTTAAGAGCAAATTTGCAGTATTTGGCCATGTGTTCTAATGAGGCGCAGCACTTGAAACATACCCCAAGTTCAGTGAGGATTTTCCTGTGCTCCTGTATGGTTTTGGACCTGAAACCTCTGCACTTGTTCAATGAGTGTGGTTTTTTATGAATGGGACATTCACGGTGGAAAATCATGTCTCCCGACAAGGTAGTGTGCAGTTTATTGGTAGGTACTGCAGGTAACGGCAGGTTAGTCTTTCTAACGCTTACACTGTACCTAAAGTCTCTGCGTTTATGTGTGACACTTTCATGCCTTGATGACAATGTTGCTGGAACTGCAGTGTTAGACTCCAGGAAATCGAGGCTAGGGCTGTTCTTCATCTGGGCCTGTTTATCGATGAACATGCAGAACTGAATAAATTTAGGAAAGGTGACATCATGTGCTCTTTTGTATTTCGAGACACATGCTGCCCACTTCTCTTTCAAACTGTGTGGCAGTTTTGTGATGATTGGGTTCACTCCATGGTCAGTAGCCAAATAGCACAGTCCAGATAGACGAGGGTCTCTTTTTGCAAGTTCCAGTTCCATGAGCAGATCACTTAAGTCCAAAGGCTTGTGTTCTTCCTTAAGGTTGATCCTTGGAATAAGGCCCTTTCTATAGCTTCAGCACTGCCGTTGGTTCTTTCAAGTCTCTGCGAGGCAGCAGCGAGACCTGCTTCTGCTTGTCCCGCAAAAACAGTCCTAAGACTCTTGATACAATTTGTAGATTCTGGGCCCAACCATTTGACCATGAGATCAAGCTCCTGCTTCACAGATACATTGAGATCAGCAATGGCAGCCTTGAAGGTTGCTTTCCAGGCTCTGTAGGGTTGTAACATTTTGAGAGACTGGTGTTGATTAGCTCCCTGTTTACCATGAACCTGGCAGACTCAGATAGGTCTGATTTTTCACTCCTTGTTACCGTATCAATTTGTGGTGCCCCTTGGGCGTATAAGCTATCTGGCATGAAGGGGTGAGCTGTTCCCAGGTAGAATGATGTTGCTGCTGGGTTGAGCTGTTGTTTTATCTCTGGAGTTTCTGATGACTGCTGCTTGAGCTGTGGAAGCAGGCAGGAGAGCACCTTGTGGTGACTTTGTGGTAATAACAGCCCTTGAGAGGGCACATCGGGGTGTTAGTCTTGGGCTTTTGCAGGTACTGAGGGCGACATCGGCACCGCAGGCTGAGCTGACTTGGAAGTTTTTGCGTTGTCAGGTTAAACATCACTGGAAATACCGGGCGCTGTAGAAATCTGTTCAGCACGGAGTCACTGGTACGATCAGCTGGGTCGTCTTTTCCCGTGGCGGTAGGCAAATTTGCGTCAAGACTTTTCTTCAATGCTTGTTCAAGTACTTTTATCTCGGATAATACGATTTCTTCTTCTATCTGTGTTTGAAGAATCTTTGCCCGAGCTTCCGATTCTGCTCTCTCTCTTTTCGCCGTAGCCTCTGCGTCTGCTTTCTTGGCTTCTGCATCTGCTTCTGCTCTCTTGACTTCTGCATCTGTTTCTGCTTTCTTTTTTGTGAAGGAATGTCTTACTTTTTATCGTTCTGCATTTATGCAGGCCTCTAGAATTCCGTCACTCAGGGCTGACCTTCTTCAGCAAGATGATCTGTATGACTAAGCATAATTTTTAGATGAATGTGACCTTTATCTGACCTATGCGATCCAGTTTCTTGCAAATGAGCAATATGGCGTCTCTTTCTCTTTCTGTTGATTTCTGCTGTATTTGATTTTCTTGCTTAGCTTTGACAAGGCTTCATTGATATTAGAGTCTTTTAGAAAGATAGCATACCTTGCAAACAGCCTCTTGTATCTTTCGCGAGCTGTGTCCAGCCGTTTAATAGCGTCCCGTAAATTCACTGCATCATTTTTGTACACTTGACATGAGGAAGGCGACTTGTTCCCATAGCTCTTCCAGGTTATCGTAAAGATCATCTTTTGTGGTATAGTAGTTTTCGATGGCCTTTATCGTTGGTTTGAGAAAGCGTATTGGTCGTGCAATTTGGTCTGTTGCGGGTGTGGTTTCTGCTTCCTGCTCTCCATTATGTTCAGAATAAGGCTGTGCTTGCTCTATTTCAGCACCAGAAAATTGCGCGGCATGTTTTTCGGCCATTTTGATTTTGGGTGTCGAATTATTACTCCAATAATATCTTGGGTGAATTGCAGGGTTTCCAGTCTGGGTGACCGTTGCTAAGTGGGAAGTGTGAGGCTAAGTGCACACGTTCAGGATTATTTGCGTTTTTTCCGTGTTTTTTCACGGGAAAAACGCGTCAAAAACGCATGAATTAAGCATCCTATCATTTAGAATGAATTCCGCAATTTTCGTGCACATGGTGCGTTTTTTTCCACGAAAAAACGCATCGCGGAAAAAGTAGCAACATCTTCATTAATTTCCCGGAATTCTAGCGTTTTTCCCGCTATATTAATGACCTAGAAAGTTCAGGGAAAAATCACGGTAAAAACGCATCAAATCCGCGCAAAAAACGCACCAAAAACGCGCAAAATCCGCCTTTTTTTTACCGCGAAAAAAGTCCATTTTTGCTCAGGAATATTCTGCAAACATTCCTGAACGTGTGCACTTAGCCTTATAGCAGTATGCGGTAAAATATTCAGAAAGTCTCTTTAAACAGTGTGATCAGACCTGAGAACAGCTTGGTGAAGTTTGCAGAAGACTTCTAGGAGAGTGAAGATTATTGCAGAAACGCTGTGCTTCTTCCCTGACTTGCATGTTGCTAGGGAGATTTTTGTGTGAGGAGCAGCTTCAGTCTGGTGTGCGGGCAGGGCCGCCATCAGGTCATTACTGCCCTGACTGGCGTATGGGGCCCGATGATCAGAGGCGGCCCGCATCGGCCCCCGTCTCTTCTGCTCATCAGGCCCCAGTGGCAAAATTCTGCCAGTGCAGAAACTGAACCTGCGTCCGAGACAGCGAAGATGAAGGACTTCACCTAGAGATATTGCTGGTGAGTCAGTGGTTACCTGTTACACTGTATACTGTATACAGTGGTCCTGTGAACAATGTCTCCAGTGATCACTGTATTACCTTTACACTGACACTATATACAGAGCTCCTGTGTATATTGCCACTGGTGATCACTGTTTTACCTGTACACTGATGCTATATACAGTGCTCCTGTGTATAATGTCACTGATGATCCCTGTATTATCTGTACAATGACACTATTTACAGAGCTCCTGTGTATAATTTCACTGATGACCACTCTATTACCTGTACACAGACACTGCATACTAAGTACAGATCTCCTGCGTATAATGGCACTTATGGTGCTAGTATTGTGGGTTTTTTTTATCAATGATCAGTAGAGTAGTATTTAGTCCCTATATGGTGGTAATATGTTGTCCGGCCATAGTGTGGCGGTATTTGTTCCTTGTATGTGCTATTATTTGGTCACTATGGGGTGGTAATAAGTGGTCTGGTCATGGTGTGGTGGTATTTGTCTCATGTATGTGCCATTATTTGGTCACTGTGTGGTGGTAATATGTGGTCTGGTCATGTGTTGGTATTTGTTCCTTGTATGTGGTATTATTGGTCATCATGTGGTGGTAACATGTGGTCTGGACATGGTGCGGTGGTATTTGTCCCTTGTATGTGATATTATTCTGTCACTGTGGTGGTAATATGTGGTGTGGACATGGTGTTGTGGCATTTGTTCCTTGTATGTGATATTATAGGTCATTTTAAAAATTGAAAAATAAATAAAAATATACCTAAATTGTATTGCATATTTTAACACATGTTTAATAGGTAGAGTAGAGTAAGGCCCAGCCAAAAGAGTCTACCTTGTCGTGGTGGCAGATTAAAAAAATCTTTTGGCCAAAACAAAAGCTGCTGGCTATATGTGTGATCTGGTGATGGGAACTGTTAATGTGTGATTGGTGAGAAGTGGAGTTTTTCCATGCGGTGGAATTGTGGACAGTTCGAGGGTGGAGGCAGGGCTGGGGTGGAGTCTGGGTGGAATCTAAAGGGTAGCACCACAAATCAAGATCGTTACTTAGCAACCCGTTAGCGATGTGTGTGCCAGCTTCACGAACATCTCCTCCTAATCGTCCGACCCATTTCATGCTGGCGTCGTGGTATCTATGCTGTGTGCACTAGGAGGACTTTACCGTGTCGTTGAAGATCGCTAAGGATAGCGTCGTTAACATTCGCTAATGCGCAGCATTGGATTGCTGCTACGATCCATAGTATGCGAGAGTGCTAGGGGATAGCTAAGTGTGGCATCTAAGGAGGACCCAAATATTTTGCCAGTATGGGCCCTGAAATTCCAGTGCAGCCCTGTGTGTGGACATAGGGCAAGACATCCATGACTGGACTCTAAAGCAATTTCTGACTGTTCTGTCTCCACATAAGGGAATGGAGTTTAGCTGATTGTATGAGGCTGTGAAAATTCTTACCTCCGTATTCCTAGATGAGAGCAACAGACTATTTCCATACTCGGTGTCCGCAGGCTTTAATGTAGAACCACAGAGTTGGCACAATTCAAATATGGGTTTATTTGCAACCTGGATACAGCACAATTCTTGTGGGTACAATGCAGTAACTTTCTCTGAAGTCGCTGGTGCAGGTTGCAGTTGTTTGCTGATGTTATTGGTGTTGTTGTGGTGTGGTATTGTGTGTTGTGGTTAGAAATTGATGCTTTCACAAGCCCAGTAAATAAGGTGACTTGTCTCACATAAAAAGAAAATGGCTGCTGAGAGGAAGGGACTCATAAACTGCAGTGATGACACACCCATATGAATACTAAATTAGAATGACAGATATCATGAGTAACAAATATCGGCCAACAGATGGCGCATAGCAATATGTCTAACAATAGTAATACACCTAACTGATGAAGCAATGCAAAACTTATACTGTAAAATATACAAACTGAACAGATGAATAGTAATTATATCTGGGGAACAGATTATTATTATTATTATTACACATTTTTATAGCGCCATTTATTCCATGGCGCTTTACATATGAAAAGGGAAAATATAGACAGGTACAATAAACATGTGCTAGACAAGGGACACACAAGTACAGAAGGAGAGAGGACCCTGCCCGCGAGGGCTCACAGGCTACAGGGATGGGTGAGGATACACTAGGAAAGGGTAGAGCTGGTCAAATGGTGTCTGTCCCTAATTTTAGCTGTTTTGGCAGTTTTTGGCCCCCCTGAAGGTGTTGTCTATGCATTTGGTTTAGCCTCCCATTGAAGTCAATGGGGTTTGGGTATGTTCGTCGAACCATTAAGCGAACATCGGGACGTTAGCCGAACCAAACCTCAAAGTGACAGTGGCTACAAACATGACGAATGCAGAAAAATCTAACGCTATGATGTTGATATTGTCCCTGGTCTTGGTTGTGTGATGTGTGCCACGAGTGTCATTGGAAACCAGTCACTGGACCCCAAAATGATATGATGTTCACAGACATGGCTCATATTATTCTATACCATTACATAAAGAGAAAACTGACAAAGACTCTATGGAAATCACATTTTCCTTCTGGTGTATGACTACATCCTCCTGTAAGCATTAAGTTGTAAATAATACTAGACAAAATAATATAAAAAAAAATATAAATTTATTAACTGGGTAGACAGCTCTGAAAGCCTCAAAATACATGTTCAAATATAGATTTACAGCTGATTTGTCACCTTAATATTCTTTTAACAGTTCAGAGATGTAAACTTTTTCTGAATAGGACATAAGCAGAGATCTACTTCTTTATGGTTTATTTAAGAATTATGCTCATTAGAGTGTATGGGCTTAATGTCTATGAATTCTTACATTAGGAGAACATTCCTACTGACATTTATGGGAAGAGATTACAGAGAAAAGAGTTTGCTTATACTTCTCCCCAATGATAATAGATGTAGAATGACAAACCTTTTCTATCTGTCATCACCTCTACGGAGGTGGTATCGGGTTATATAAAAACAAGAAAGGCAGATACGTGGAAGTACACTTTATGTTCTCAGTATCTAGACTTTAAAAGCCTTATAAAATGAGATAATTATAGGGCAGAATTTTAAATTTGCATCAAAATCACATATTTTTCCTCTGTGGCTGACATACGCTGTAAGCCGTAAATGCTAAGACACATTTCTTAACATCTCCCTCTTCTGCATCAGTGAGTTACTACAGGTTGGAAGGAAATTAAAAAAACACGTACTGGTATAGGGTTTTTTATTCTTAATAAATCTTACAGTGCAAAAAGTGCCAAAAGGCATAGAGCACACGTGTCATGTTAACTAGGTCAGAACTACTGGGCAAAATAGCGCATGTCTCAGCACCGAAAGCCTGGTTGTGTAGAGCCTTGCTGTGTAGGATAGTAGGTGGAAACTTGTCTTTTCATATCCGTATGTGCATGACCCCTGGGTTCTTAATGTTCACATCAGAAATATAGACCACCTTCAATTATAGCCTTCTTTATTTTAATTATTATAATTCACTCCCAGAAAGCAATAAGAAAAAACCTGTAGCTTAATGAAAAAGGTACAAGTAAGTACATGGCAACATTCTGGAAACAAATTGTAGGGCTTTTTGCAGTTTAGCTGCAGGTATGATATTGTCTGTGCAGACATTAAAATACTACAGTCTCTTGACTTTAATTATAACGATGCCTCTTGAATACATATAATTAGAAAGAAGATTATGAATTTTCTCATTTTGCCTTTGGTCATCACTGTGAAAACAGAAAAAAAACAATTCCTAAATTATGAATTTTTAGAATCTGAATGTAGCCTCTTAGAAACGGATTCAGTATTCCAAAGAATTGCATCAAGGATTGTATCAAGGATGTAGTCATCGCCATTTTGAAAAATCACCTGTGGAAAATGTTTTGTATTATGGTATAATAAAATAAAATGTCTCTGTAAATTTGACTGCTGTTTTGCCCACATTGTTTAAGTAGTTAATTGCGTAGTTCAAGCAGTGGGACTGACAGCTTGCTTTGTGATGCCATAGTCCTGTACTTAGCATTTATTGTACACAACCATGTTCATTGCCTAATATAATCTTCACAGAAATATTTGTCTATATTTATTTGTCTTCAAAACAGTTTGAATGCTGCATGGCATAGGTTCCACAGTCATAAAGATAGACATCAAGAATATCCTAGCAAATCGCAATTGTGTAACCTAACCAGTAATAACCACAATGGGGAAAATAAGTATTTGATACACTGCCGATTTTGAAAGTTTTCCCACCTACAAAGAATGGAGAGGTCTGTAACTTTTATCGTACGTACATTTCAACTGTGAAAGACAGAATATAAAAATAAAGACCAGAAAATCACATTGTGTGATTTTTAAATAAGAAAATTGCATTTTATTGCATGAAATAAGTATTTGATCACCTACCAACCAGCAAGAATTCTGGCTCTTACAGACCTGTTTGTTATGATCTGCTACAAGCACTAAGGAAAGATGGGAATTCTGTCCCTACAATTGAACTAAGCTGGATCCCTACGATGTAACGGGGAACCTGATCCTGTGACCAGACCCGCTAAAGTCCTCATCTAGTCTGAACGAAGACCTATAGTTGCGAGGGAGGAATCCCTACAAGATCTAGGGACTGGGAGAAAAGGTGGACACCTCCTAACAGAAATTGTAGCAGGGAAAATTAAACAGAAAACAAATTACTTAGAGATCCTAAGATAAAGCAAAACTGACTGAGTGAGGCACCTAAGCACCCGGCTAGCTTAAGAGTAGATAATACAATGAAGTCCAGCAAAGCCAGAAGGGCGGAGCCAAACTAAATAGGGAAAAAAGTCATGTGACCAGCAAACTGAAACAAAACCTAACAAGAGGGTTCTAACAGTACCCTCCCTTCTAAGAGGATCCTTCGGATCCCCTAGGACTTAGGCTTATCCGGAAACCTCTTGTGAAACGCTTTGACAAGTCTAGACGCAGAAACATCATCCGCCCTCACCCATGAGTTATCCTCGGGTCCATAACCCTTCCAAGCGACGAGGTACTGCAAACTCCCTCTATACCGTCTAGAATTTAGGATGCGGGAAATCTCATATTGCCCGTCCTCCACCACCAGGGGAACAGTGGCTGAGATGTCTCCATCTGAGACCTCAGCTTTTTTCAAGAGAGAAACATGAAACACCGGATTAATCTTCCAGGAGGTAGGAAGCTCCAACTTAACAGCAGATTGGTTAATAACCTGAAGCACCTTAAAGGCCCTACAAACTTGGGACCCAATTTCTTAGACGGAATCCTCAAGCGCAGATTCTTAGAGGACAACCAAACCATGTCACCAATAGCAAACAAAACCTCTTGTCGTTTTCTATCAAAATACACTT
>JARQOD010000005.1:199526625-199543721 GCA_033576555.1 Oophaga sylvatica | reverse complement strand
CCAATATTTTATTTTCACAAGGCTAACAGAAGAAATTGGAACGCAAAAGTTGTTGTCCAATTTGTCCTGAGTACACTGATACCCAATATGTGGGCGAAAACGACTGTATGGGCACACGTCGGGGCTCGGAAGGGAAGTAGTGACGTTTTGGATTGCAGACTTTGATGGAATGGTCTGGGGGCGTCATGTCACATTTGGAGAGCCCCTGATGCACCTAAACAGTGGAAACCCCCCACAAGTGACCCCATTTTGCAAATAGACCCCACAAGGAACTTATCTAGATGTGTGGTGAGCACTTTGAACCCCGAAGTGCTTCTCAGAAGTTTATAACGCACAGCCGTAGAAATAAAAAATCCTTTTTTTTTTTTACAAAAATGATTTTTTCGCCCCCAATATTTTATTTTCACAAGGTAACAGGAGAAATTGGACCCCAAAAGTTGTTGCCCAATTTGTCCTGAGTACGCTGATACCCAATATGTGGGAGAAAACTACTGTATGGGTACACGTTGGGGCTCGGAAGGGAAGTAGTGACGTTTTGGATTGCAGACTTTGATGGAATGGTCTGGGGGCGTCATGTCGCATTTGGAGAGCCCCTGATGCGCCTAAACAGTGGAAATCCCCAACAAGTGACCCCATTTTGGAAAATAGACCCCACAAGGAACTTATCTAGGTGTGTGGTGAGCGCTATGAAGCCCCAAGTGCTTCACAGAAGTTTATAATATACAGCCGTAAAAACAAAAAAATATTTTTTTTGTACAAAAATGATATTTTCGCCCCCAGTTTTTTATTTTCCCAAGGGTAACAGAAGAAATAGGACAAATTGCACAATAACTCTTGGGGTCCAGAGTACGCTGATACCCCATATGTGGGGATAAACTACTGTTTGGACGCATGGCAGAGCTCAGAAGTGAAGGAGCACCGTTTGACTTTTTCAACGCAGAATTGGCTGGAATTGAGATCAGACGCCATGTCACATTTGGAGAGCCCCTGATGTGCCTAAACAGCGGAAACCCCCCAATTCTAACTCCAACCCTAACCCCAACACACCCCTAACCCTAGTCCCAACCCTAACCACAAACCTAACCCTAACACACCCCTAATCCCAACCCTAACCCTAATTCTAACTTTAGCGCCAACCGTAACCCTAACTTTAGCCGCAACCCTAACCCTAACCCTAATGGAAAAATGGAAATAAATACATTTTTTTAATTTTATTATTTTTCCCTAACTAAGGGGGTGATAAAGGGGGGTTTGATTTACTATTTATAGCGGGTTTTTATGATTGGCAGCTGTCACGCTAAAAGACGCTTTTTATTGCAAAAATAGTTTTTTGCATCGCCACATTTTGAGAGCTATAATTTTTGCATATTTTGGCCCACAGAGTCATGTGAGGTCTTATTTTTTGCGGTACGAGTTGACGTTTTTATTTGTACCATTTTTGAGCAGGTGACATTTTTTGATCGCTTTTTATTTCGATTTTTGGGAGGTTAGAATGAACAAAAATCAGCAATTCATGAATTTCTTTTGGGGGAGGCGTTTTTATTGTTCTGCGTGTGGTAAAATTGATAAAGCAGTTTTATTCTTCGGGTCAGTACGATTATGGCGATACCTCATTTATATCATTTTTTTATGTTTTGGCGCTTTTATAGAATAAAAACAATTTTATATAAAAAATAATTATTTTTGCATCGCTTTATTCTGCGAGCTATAACTTTTTTTTTTTCGCTGATGATGCTGTATTGCAGCTCGTTTTTTGCGGGACAAGATGACGTTTTCAGCGGTACCATGTTTATTTATATCGGTCTTTTTGATCGCGCGTTATTCCACTTTTTGTTCGGCGGTATGATGATAAAGCATTGATTTTTTTGCTTCGTTTTTTTTTTAAGGGGTTCACTAAAGGGGTTAACTAGTGGGACAGTTTTATAGGGGGGTCGTTACGGACGCGGCGATACCAAATACGTGTACTTTTATTGTTTTGTTTTTTTTATTTACAGGAAGAAATGAATTTATTGGGGAATATTTTTTTTTTTTTTTTTTTTATTTTGGATTTTTTTTTTATAACATGTTTATTTTTATTTTTTTAACTTTTTTACTTTGTCCCAGGGTGGGACATCACTGTATTTTATCAAATCGCTGGTGTGACAGTGTGCACAGCACTCTGTCACACCAGCGATCGCTCAGGCATAGCTGCAGGCTTCTCAGTGCCTGCTCTCAGCAGGCACTGAGGAAGCCGCCTCCCTCCAGGACCCTGGCGCCTTCTTGGATCCGGGTCCTGGGAGGGAGGAAGCCCTCAGAACAGCGCGATCACATCGCGCTGGTCTGAGGGTCTCAGGGGGGCGCGCAGGGAGCCCCCACCCTGCGCGATCCTCCCCTGTGCCCCCAGTACACCGCGATCATGTTTGATCGCGGTGTGCTAGGGGTTAATGTGCCGGGAGCGGTCCGTGACCGCTTCTGACACACAGTCACGGGTGTCAGCTGTGATAATCAGCTGACACCCGGCGGCGATTAGCTGTGCTCCCCTCAGGAGCGCAGCTGATCGCCTATGACGTACTATCCCGTCCATGGGCAGAATGGCACGGGTTTTATGGACGGGATAGTACGTCTAATGTCAGAGAGGAGTTAACCAGGGTAACCCCAATATCACCGGTGAGGGCAAATTATTCAAAACTACCAAATCCAAATTCTCTTGATGAACACCATTAATAGTAAGAGGAAATTCACAGATATGGTGAGTAACATTTTTCAAGGGAGAACCATCCACCGAAACCACATTAATAGGGGAAGACAGAAGTTTGGGTTTTAATTTTAGTTTTTCCAAAAATCTCCCATCAATCACATTGAGAGTTGAACCACAATCCACAAATACCCGAAACTCCATTAATTCTTCCTCAACAGCAGTGGTAGCAGAAAGAAAGACACCTTTATTGTTTAAACAAGCTATACGGGCGAAACTGACCTCATTTTTTTTTTTCTCTTTATTCATACGAAGCACACAGTTCTTAATGAAATGGTCAGATTTACCACAATAGAAACACAAACCTTCAGCAAATATGCGGTCTTTTTCCCGAGAGTAAGGTGCCATTGCTCCAATTTCCATCGGCTCTCCAATGTCAGTACAGTCCCTCTCCAGACTTGGAGCTGACAAGGCAGATTTACTCTCATTAACCCTTGCACGCAGTCTCCTATCCACCCGTATGGCTAATTGCATAGCCTCTTGCAAATTACCAGGTATAGGATTAGCAATCAGCAAATCTTTAACCCTTTCACTTAACCCTGCAAGAAATAAACTTTTCAAAGCTGAATCGTTCCACCCCACCTGAGTGGACCACCTTCGGAAGTGAGTACAGTATTTTTCCACATTACCTGACCCTGTCTCAAACGTCTCAATTCTGTCTCAGCTGATGAAACACGATCAGGATCGTCATACAATAACCCCAAAGCAGAAAAAAAACTATCCACTGATCTAAAGCATGGATCACTAGGCTGCAGAGAAAAGGCCCAGTCCTGAGGTTCCTTGCGCAAAAGTGACATTATGAACCCTATGCGCTGTGATTCATCACCAGAGGATCTGGGTCTCAAACGGAAATACAACAAGCAAGCATTTTTAAAAGAAAAAAAATCTTGTTGTTCACCAAAAAATAAATCAGGCAAACGTACCTTTGGCTCCACGAAATGTGCTCCAGAACAGCTACTCACGTGTTGCTGGATCTCAGCCACCTCCAGAGAAAGTCCCTGCAGGCGTTGAGCCAAATCCTGAACCGACACCATGATGGAAACAGAAAATATTTCCTTAGAGATTTTTTTTTTTTTTTTTTTGGGCTGGACTTACTGTTATGATCTGCTACAAGCACTAAGGAAAGATGGGAATTCTGTCCCTACAATTGAACTAAGCTGGATCCCTACGATGTAACGGGGAACCTGATCCTGTGACCAGACCCGCTAAAGTCCTCATCTAGTCTGAACGAAGACCTATAGTTGCGAGGGAGGAATCCCTACAAGATCTAGGGACTGGGAGAAAAGGTGGACACCTCCTAACAGAAATTGTAGCAGGGAAAATTAAACAGAAAACAAATTACTTAGAGATCCTAAGATAAAGCAAAACTGACTGAGTGAGGCACCTAAGCACCCGGCTAGCTTAAGAGTAGATAATACAATGAAGTCCAGCAAAGCCAGAAGGGCAGAGCCAAACTAAATAGGGAAAAAAGGTAATGTGACCAGCAAACTGAAACAAAACCTAACAAGAGGGTTCTAACACTGTTTTTCATTAAGAAGCCTTCCTACTCTGCACTCAATACCTATATTAATTGCACCTGTTTGAACTTGCTACCTTTATAAAAGACACCTTTTCACACACTCAGTCATACACACTCCAACCTCTCCACCATGGCCAAGACCAAAGAGCTGTATAAGAACATCAGGAACAAAAAATGTAGACCTGCTCAAGGCTGGGATGGGTTACAAGACAATAGGCAAGCAATTTGGTGAGAAGGCAACAACTGTTGATGCAATTATTAGAAAATGGAAGAAACACAAGATGACTGTTAATCTTCCTCGGTCTGGGGCTCTATACAAGGCCTAGCTTCGTGGGGTAAGGATGATTCTTAGAAAGGTCAGGAATCAGCCTAGAACTAAAAGGGAAGACCTGTTCAATGACCTAAAGAGAGCTGGTACCACAGTCTCAAACATTACCATTAGTAACCCACAACGCCATCATGGATTAAAATCCTGCAGGGCACACAAGGTCTCACTGCTCATGCCAGCACATGTCCATGCCTGTTTGAAGTTCGTCAATGACCATCTGGATGATCCAGAGTAGGCATGGGAGAAGGTCATGTGGTCATGAAACCAAAATAGAACTTTTTGGTATCAAATCCACTTGCTGTGTTTGGTTGAAGAAGTATGTACAAGCCCAAAAACACAGGGCCAGGACGACTGCACCGTATTGAAGGGAGGATGGATGAGGTCATGTATCACAAGATTTTGGCAAATAACCTCCTTCTCTCAGAGCATTGAATATGGGTCATGGCTCAGTCTTCCAGCATGACAATGACCCGAAACATACAGACAGGGCAACAAAGAAGAATTTCAAGGTCCTGGAGTGTTCTAGCCAGTCTACAGACTTGAAGTCAATAGAAAATCTTTGGAGAGAGCTGAAACTCAATGTTGCTCAGCGACAGCTCAGAAATCTGAAAGATCTAGAGAAGATCTCTATGGGGGGTGGGCCAAGTCCCAGCTGCGGTGTGTGCAAACTTTGTCAAGGACTACAGGAAAAGTCTGACCTCTGTAATTGCAAACAAAGGTTTCTGTAACAAATATTAAGTTGTTTTTCTATTGTATCAATACTTATTTAATGCAATAAAATTCTAATTAATTATGTAAAAATCATACAATGTGACTTTCTGGATTTTTCTTAGAATCTGTCTCTCACAGTTGAAGTGCACCTACGATAAAAATTTCAAAACTCTCCATTCTTTGTAGGTGGGAAAACTTACAAAATCTGCAGTGTATAAAATATTTATTTTCCCCACTGTTTCAATTAGGAATTGTTGTGCCCAGGACTATGGTACAAAGTTTTTTTATGGGTTAATGTAGTTGTAACAGAGGCAATGAGTTTCCACTGGCAAGAAAGTAAAAAGTTGCAAATATCTAGCCAAGGTCACTCATTAACTGTCAGAATGAGTGAAACAGAAATCATGGGTTGAGGCCAATGACAGGAGATTAGGGATGGTAAATGCAATGCCAAGAAAAAGAGTGCATGAAACAATTTTGTATGTTATTCACCTACAGTATATAATCATTGATCATTTACACACAGGAAAGATATGGCTGCAGATCAAAATTAGAATAGGTATGTCTTTCTTATCCCCTTCACCACCTTGGGATTTTAGTCTTTTTGCATTTTCGTTTTTTGCTCCCCTTCTTCCCAGAGCCATAGCATTTTTATTTTTCAGTCAATATGGCAGTGTGAGGGCTTGTTTTTTGCAGGAAGAGTTGTACTTTGGAACGACACCATTGATGGATTTTTTTTCCTGTTTTCCAGAACACTATATGGTAATTATAATGTTCTGGAAAATGGGAAGAAAATTCCAAGTCTGGTGAAATTGCAAAAAAAGTGCAATTCCACAATTGTTTTTTGTTTTTTGGTTTTTATTTTTACCATGTTCAATAAATGCTAAAACTGATCTGCCATTATGATTCTACAGGTCATTATGAGTTTGCAGATAAATAAAAAATATTCTATATATGTTTTTTAAATGGTGGAAAAAAATTCCAAAGTTTGTAAAAAAAAATATAAAAATGGCGCTATTTTCCGAGACCTGTAGTATCTGCATTTTTCGGGATCTGGGGCTGGGTGAGGGCTTATTTTTTTTGCGCACCAAGCTTTATCGAATACCATTTTGGGGTACATGCAATTTTTTGATCGCATGTTATTGCATTTTGTTGCAATGTTGCGGGACCAAAAACACATAATTCTGGCATTTTGATTTTTTTTCTCGCTACGTCATTTACCAATCACAAGAATTCTTTTTATATTTTGATAGATCAAGCGTTTCTGAACTCAGCAATACCAGTCGTGTATTTTTGATTTTTTTTATTGGGTTATTTTGAATGGGGTAAAAGGGGGGTTATTTGAATTTTTCTTTTTTTCATATTTTTAAAACTTTTTTTTTTACTTTTCACTTGTGTCAATAGTTTCTTTAGGAGACTTGAAGCTGCGATCTTCTGATCGCTTGTGCATCACATAGCAGGGCTTCAGCCACGGAGCAGCGCTCATAGCAGATCAGCTTCGATGAGCACGGGGGTCTCCTGCAGACTGCTGATTGCCATGCCAACCTATCGACACCCTGTGATCATGTGACAGGGGCACCGATGGTAGGGTTTAGTGACTCGCTTCCAGCGCGCTTTAGTTAAATGCCACTGTCAGTGATTGACAGCAGCATTTAATATGTTAGCAGCAGGCGGATTGCGATTCCAGCCGCAGCTTTTAGGGGCACATGACAGCTGAACAATCAGCTGTCATGTGCCTGAAAAGATTCAGACTCAGCTCCAGAGCCCGCATCAAAGAGAGGGAGGCAACCTATGACATACCTGCATGTCATAGGTCATAAAGGGGTTAAAGTTAATGTCCATCATTCATGCTTTAGTCTCAAAAGGTTGTGCTGGTTAATGTTATATTTGTGTGGTGGAGCTCTGTTTTTCTAATGTGACAAATTATATACTTCTTGCTCCATGTAATCTCCTACAGCCAATATTGACCTCTATGGGAGCTGTATGAATCTGTATACATTCAGCTGGCCCTAGTGTTAGCTACAGGAAGCCAGTATCGCAATATAGGTTTGCTAACACTAGTATAAAGCATCAGATGATTCTCTCATGTGAGAGATTCGGATGCTATATACAAATGTCCCTCGGCTCAAACTCTGCTGAGAGCGTCAACCGAGTGTCATTTTACTGTGATCTAATTCTCTTGCATCCGAAAATCGGATCACAGGTGCAGAGAAGATGAATAACTTAATTTTTCTATGTTCTCCATTGTATGAGTCGGCGTATATCGGACTGTATTTGGATGACATCCGAGTGCAGTCCAATGTTTTGCATCACCCATAAGCTTCTATAGATGTGTGCTGCCTGATATACGCTGACAATCTCAGTATGCGGTGATTTTTTTAAAGACACAGCCAGAATAAAGTTTTTTATTAGAAATAAAACAAAACACAGTTTTCCATTTTTATTTAAAAATAACAAATGCAGTTATACTCACCTAACGCCTATTCCACCGAAGCACTCATCTTCTGTAATAAAACTAAAATTTTGTTTTCTTAATTTTACCACACTCAGGCCGGGGTCAGACATGCGAGAAACTCGCACGAGTCTCGCATGTCAATACCGGCACGGTCGCCGGCACTCGGACAGGAGCGTGTGGCTGCATGTATTTCTATGCAGCCACACACTCCAGTCCCGAGTGTCGTGGCAGTGTCGGGTATTGACATGCGAGACTCGTGCAAGTTTCTCGCATGTCTGACCCCGGCCTTAGACTTTCTTTTCTCTTTTTCCAGTACAGTGAATGTTAAAATGGAAGGTGTCATTCAAATCTATATCTTTTCCTGGACTAAAATAAGCTTTTAATCTGTGTGGATGAAAAAAAATATAATAGTAAATTGCACAGTCCTTAAGGTGTTAATAGGGCAACTCCACACATGCCAGCAAAAATCTGCCACAGATTTAGTTGTTAATTCGTAGACGTTTTGGACAAAAATCCACGTTACATTGAATTTTACTGCAAAAATTGTAGACTGTGGATGAAATACACTTACTGTATATACTCATGTATAAGCCGACCCGTATATAAGGCGACCCCCCTAATTTTGCCACAAAAAACTGGGAAAACTTATTGACTCGCGTATAAGCCTAGGGTGGAAAATGCAGCAGCTACTGGTAAATTACAAAAATAAAAATAGATACCAATAAAAGTAAAATTAATTGAAACATCAGTAGGTTAAATGTTTTTGAATATCCATATTGAATCAGGAGCCCCATATAATTCTCCATACAGTTAATGATGGGTCCCATAAGATGCTCCATACAAAATACGCCCCATATAATGCTGCACAAAGGTTAATAATGGTCCCATAAGATGCTCCATAGAATAATATGCCCCATATGATGCTCGACAGATATGCCCCCCTAAGATGCTCCATAGATTATGCCCCCATAAGATGCTCCATAGATTATGCCCCGTTAAGATGCTCCATAGATTATGCCCCCCTAAGATGCTCTATAGAATATGCCCCCATAAGATGCACCATAGATTATGCCCCCATATGATGCTCCATAGATTATGCCCCATATGAATTCTCTCTTCAATCCTAATGTATGTGCTACCGAAATGGCACTGGCCACAAAAAAAGGATGTGAGGAAGAAGATAGGAGAAGTTACGGAGAGAGAGGCATTGTGGGAATTACAGCTTCAGAACATGAAAACATATAATAACAATAGCCAATAGATGGCAGCAAAGTGCAACAAACACTGTATATAACTTTAGTCAAATGTCCCTTAAATGGCTGCAGACAATTAACTAAACAGCACAGTGTGAAACATGAAAAATGGCAAAATTATATATGTACCTTATTCTGTAACAAAAAAAATTCTCCCAAATAAAACAAGGCCTATAAAATGATTATGGCTGCTAAAATGTGTAGTGGCAAAAACAAAAAAAAGGCTGGTCATCAAGGGGTTAAGAAATTATTTAGTAAGGACTATTAACAGGCTCTTTGTACAAAGTTTGCATTTTTGTGGTTATCCTTTTAAATTGCTGGCATATAGTTGGTGCTTTCAATTATTTTAATCATTCTTAATGGAATCTAATGAATGATATCTTTTTTTTTTAATTAAAAATAATATTTTGATATATGACCTTGTGGCATTCAAATGCAGAGATGCAGATGAATGTTCTCAGCAGCTATTCTGCTTGTTTAAAAGGATAAGTAAATGAACAGATATAAATACAAAACCTGGGAGCTTTGGATGCCGAGAGCTTTTAAAAACATTGGTGGGGATGGTGGCGCTGAAATCACTACTAAGTCCAATGGTGCAGGGTATAGCACTTGGAGTAACACCTGATGAAGACTCCAGTCCGGAGCCAAAAACCAGTTTGTGATTTTTGAAAACCATAAAATAAAAGGTTTTTGTTTTTAACTCTCCCTAACTCTACTGGCACTGCACCAACATGACCTTTAATGGTTTTCAAGTGCTTGTTTTAAAAGGTCACTAAATAAAGGGTCAAAAAGAACAAGCAAAGAACTAAATAATAAGGTTTCCCAGAAGTAAAAATGAGTAAATAGTAGGTAATGTGAATCATAAGGTGTATTAGACTAGTTGTCATTATATCTCAACATCGCCATCTCCTGGTTGAAAGAGGAACTAAAATACATTTTAGCGTAGTGAAAACAAATGTTTATTTTCATACTCACAGTGTTAGGCTATATATCAAGTAAATGTTTGGGAAAAAAAGTCTACGTTTTTAAATGTTATCTGTTCTCTACTGTTCATTGGTGTTGTATCTTTCTCAATTTCCATTGCAATGTAAGCAATGCATGCCCAGTTCAAAAGAACTAGGTAATTACTACTACCATGGTTAAATTAGCAACATGATGGTCATTTACTGTCAAGGATAGCAGCAATATGGCTCTCTGTAAAACCTATTTAGTTAATAGAGCAAATAACTCTTTAGTACATACAAAGATACTTGTTTAAAATAGTTTGTATTGTGTTTAAATAGATATTCCTGCCTTTAACATTTTCAATATATCCGCAGCATATGCCAGAAGTGTGTGATAAATATGGATTTCATATATGGGATGAAAGAGAAAAGGATTTCTGGTCACAGTATCCAGGTGGCAAAAGAATAGAGACGGGCATGCATGTCCTTGACTTCTTCGCCAGATTTTTGCTACCTATTCTGAGCGTAGCATGATATATAGACAGAGTCCCTGATTCCAGCAATGTATCACTTACTTAACTGCTTACTGTAGTTTTGATAAAATCACTGTTTTATCATCAGGAGATCACAATTAGAGGACTATTAAACCAGCTGCCATGTAGTCCTCCATATTAATGAGCTGTCTAACCCTGCCCCATCACTGATTTCTAGCTTTCTGCCTATTCACAGTGTACATAAAAAACTGTACTGTCAATCAGTGGTGTGGGGAGGGTTATACAGAGCTTAGCATTCAGAGAACTGTTAGATCTACAGCAGATAACTGTGATTTTATCAAAGCTGCAGCAAACATCCCAGTAAGTGATACATCACTGTAATCAGGGAGAGACAGGAACAGGTCAGGAAAAAGCGAGTCAAATACCAGGAAATCCAAAAACACAGGGCAATAAGGAGAAGGGAAGGGTAGGAAGGAGATAACAAGGAGAAGGGAAGGGTAGGAAGGAGATCAACAGACACGGTAGGGTGAGACAAGTGCAGCAGGACAGATCAGGAACTCATCAGAGCCAGCTCACTCGCCAAAGGTAAGCAATATAACTGCCACTGCACACAGGTTGCAGCACAGATATATAGCAGACCGACCAGGGAACAAGGCAGGGAAAGTTAACCCCTGACATGTCCAGACCGAGAAAGGAGAGGCAAGACCAAACCCGGCATGGATCATGAGAGTGAGTTAGTGCCTTTATATGATAGAAGTTTTCTGTTATCCATGTTTTGTCTTTGTGTCTGGTTTACCTTTCATTTCTGTCCCAAGCCTCATGGGATGTGTGATGAGACAGATTAGGGTTTTTACAGAAGCACAGTAAGGTCGGAGACCCGGGCCTCTCTACCTTCAAGAGTACCTACAGGACAGGGATAGTCATGTTCCCAGTTCCAGGGATAGTTTGAGGCCCTTTCTTCCTTACCAAAGACCATCACTGTGTGACACCCCTGCCCCCCCAGACCAGATTCCTAAAATAAATAAGTATGGGGGTTATTTGTAGATTGTGGTGGTTTGAGCTGAATAGAGACTACCACTGTGGGAGTGCTTGTGTTGTCTGATGTGCCAGAGAGTTTGCAGGTACACAAATTTGTAGGTCATATGGTATGCTGCCACAAGTCTCTAAGGAGAAAACCTCAAAACAAAAGTTTAATCTGCCAAAATGCTCAACTGAACTTTGTACCAAACTGTGTAGTGGATTCAAGAACTAAAATTCAAATAGATAATTTGCAAAAATATATAACAAGTTTATTCAACAAATAAATCCAATAAAGGTGCCACAAGACATAGCGTTCATAGTAACATAGTATCACTGAAACACCCAACGTTTCGACCCTCCAGGGCCTTAGTCATGGGGTTACTAAGTAGACAAGAGAAAGACATGTAAGGTACAAAAAAGGACAAAATACAGTGAAAATTAACAAAATGACACAATAACCAATACCAATAGGTACACCATATGCTAAAGTAGTGCAACCAGATAATATGGCTATTATGGTTGCTAATTATTTCATAGCAAGTCATAAAACAATGTCATATGACAAGCACAAATACATAAAATGGATGGTAGTACAAACACACATAGCAGTAAAAATAATCAACGAAATGCTATTAATTGGATGTCACCAGGAACGCGATAGGGCAATAATAAGTATAATCATGAGTATAGCTTAATAATTTAACTTGGTTTCATGTATATATGTAATGAAAGGCAAAGAGGGGGCAAGTGAGGCCCCTTTACAAGTTCCCCAGGTGCTGTAATGAATGATGGAGTTGTTCAAAAATGTCAAAAATAGTTATACATAGCAATGGGAAGGTATGTAATTTGTGGAGTACCTTGGGCATATAGTAGATTCCTATTGTTGGTGGCCGTCCGTTTAGTGAAGGACCTAAAAGTAGGTGGTTTAACCCCTTAATGTCCAATGACGTGCACAGTCCGTCATGGCAAGGTGTCAGTTTTGGCACCTTGACGGACTGTGCACGTCATGCCTTTGAACTACCACTGCGTGTTAACACGCAGTGGTAGTTTAGTGCCAACAGCTGTCACAGACAGCTGACAGGCACAGCAAGCGGTGCGGGGACCTTTGCAGTCGGTCCCCGCACCTACAGCGCTGTGATTGGTCAGTCAAAGTGACTGACCAAACACAGCAGCGATCAGGCAGAAGAGGCTGAAATTTCAGCCTCTTCTGCCCGATCAGTGCAGGAGCTCAGCGCTGCAGTGGCCGAGCTTCCTGCAGTGACAGCCAGGAGCGGGGCGCCCCCGCCGCCCCTGGCTGTTAACCCCCTGACTGCTGCGATCGCAGCGCTCAGGGGGAGAGGCAGAGGGTCGGGAGCTCCCTCTGCCTCAGATCGGCGCCCCGCAATGTATTTGCAGGGCCCGATCTCTGCCTTGATGACCCGGGGGTTGTTATGACAACCTCCGGGTCATCTAGCTACGGAAAGCCGCTGTGACCATGGTCACAGCAGCTTTCACTATAGGTACAATGCATTGCAATGCTGGAGCATTGCAATGCATTGTACCTGCAATCAAAAGTAAAAAAGTGAAAGTCCATAAAGGGACAAGGTAAAAAAAGCATTTTTTTAAAAAATTGTAAAAAAAATATTAAAAAATAATTTTAAAAATTCCCCTAAAATTTTTTTTTATGTAATAAAAAAACAAAAACAAAAAAAATGCACATGTTTGGTATCGCCGCGTCCGTTAAAATCCCATCTATAAAAGCGTAACCCTAGTTAACCCCTTCAGTGAAAGCCGTAAAAAAACACAGCAAAGTAGTAAATTATACTTTTTCCGAGCGGTATCATCATACCGCTTGGAAAAAGTGCAATAACACGCAATCAAAAAGTCGGATATAAATAATCATGGTACCGCTGAAAACGTCATCTTGTCCGCAAAAAACAAGATGCTATACAGCATCATCAGCGAAAAAATAAAAAAGTTATAGCTCGCGGAAAAAATTGATGCAAAATAATTATATTTCTATAAAAATGTTTATTGCGTAAAAAATGCCAAAACATAAAAAAATATATAAATGAGGTATCGCTGTAATCGTAGTGACCCAAAGAATAAAGCTGCTTTATCAATTTTACCACACGCGGAACGGAGGAAAAAAGAAAAAAAATCCTGAATTGCTGGTTTTTGTTCATTCTGCTTCCACAAAAATCGGAATAGGAAGCGATCAAAAAACGTTATGTGCTCGAATATGGTACGAATAAAAACGTCAGTTCGTCCCGCAAAAAATAAGCCCACAGATAACTCTGTCGGACGAAATATGGAAAAATTATAGCTCTCAAAATACGGCGATGCAAAAATTTCTTACAAAAAATTCTTCCAAAAATAAGCGTCTTTTAGTGTGTGACAGAAGCTAAACATGAAAAAAGGTGTAAATCTGGTATCGCTGTAATCGCACCAACCCGAGGAATAAAGTCGTCTAATCACTGATACCGCACGAGGAACGGCGTAAAAAATAAAACCAATTCTTCACCTTTTGTGGATTTGTTCATTTTGCCTCCCAAAGATCGCAGTAAGGCGATCACAGTGGTTCCCCCCCACATATGGGATATCAGTGTACTCAGGACAAATTGCACATCAACTTTTGGGGTCCTATTTCTCCTGTTACCCTTATAAAAATAAAAATTTGGGGGCAAAAAGGTCATTTTTGTGGAAAAAAAAAATATTTTTTTTATTTTCACGGCTCTACGTTATAAACTTCTGTGAAGCCCTTGGGGGTTCAAAGTGCTGACCACACATCTAGATAAGTTCCTTGGGGGGTCTCTTTTGCAAAATGGGGTCACTTGTGGGGGGTTTCCACTATTTAGGCACACAGGGACTCTCCAAATGCGACATGGCGTCCAATCTCAATTCCAGTCAAAAAAGTCAAATGGCGCTGCTTCCCTTTCGAGCTCTGCCATGTGCCCAAATAGTTGTTTACCCCCATATGGGGTATCAGCATACTCAGGACAAATTGCACAATAGCTTTTGGGGTTCTATTTCTCCTGTTACCCTTAAAAAATAAAAATTTGGGGGCAAAACATTATTTTTGTGGACAATATGATTTTTTTATTTTCACGGCTCTACGTTATAAACTTCTGTGAAGCACTTGGGGGTTCAAAGTGCTGACCACACATCTAGATAAGTTCCTTGGGGGGTTTAGTTTCTAAAATGGGGTCACTTGTGGGGGGTTTCTACTGTTTAGGCACATCAGGGGCTCTCCAAACGTGACATGACACCCGCAGACCATTCCATCAAAATCTACATTTGAAAACGGCGCTCCTTCCCTTCCGAGCTCTGCCATGCGTCAAAATAGTGGTTTACCCCCACATATGGGGGTATCAGCGTACTCAAGACAAATTGCACAATAACTTTTTGGGTCCTGTTACCCTTTGGAAAATAAAAATTGGGGGTGGAAAGATAATTTTTGTGGAAAAGATATGATTTTTTAATTTTACGGTTCTACGTTATAACCTTCTGTGAAGCCCTTGGGGATTCAAAGCTCTCACCACACATCTAGATAAGTTCCTTGGGGGGTCTAGTTTCCAAAATTGGGTCACTTGTGGGGGGTTTCCACTATTTAGGCACACAGGGACTCTCCAAATGCGACATGGCGTCCAATCTCAATTCCAGCCAAAAAAGTCAAATGGCGCTGCTTCCCTTTCGAGCTCTGCCATATGCCCAAATAGTGGTTTACCCCCACATATGGGGTATCAGCGTACTCAGGACAAATTGCACAATAACTTTTGAGGTCCTTTTATCCTTTGGAAAATAAAAATTGGGATGAGAAGATCATTTTTGTGGAAAAAGTATGATTTTTAAATTTTACGGCTCTACGTTATAACCTTCTGTGAAGCCCTTGGGGGTTCAAAGTGCTCACCACAGATCTAGATAAGTTCCTTGGGGGGTCTAGTTTCCAAAATGGGGTCACTTATGGGTGGTTTCCACTGTTTAGGTACATCAAGGACTCTCCAAACGCGACACGGTGTCCGCTCTCGATTCCAGCCAATTTGACATTCAAAATCTCAAATGATGCTCCTTCCCTTCTGAGCATTGCCGTGCGCCTAAAGATTGGTTTTCCCCCACACATGGGGTATCGGTGTACTAAGGAGAAATTGTACAACAAATATTGTAGTTCATTTTCTCCTGATACCCTTGACAAATTTAAAAAATTGTGTCGAAAGAAAAATTTTGGGAAAAAAAGTTAAATGTTCATTTTTTCCTTCCACATTGCTTCAATTCTTGTGAAGTACCTAAAGGGTTAATAAACTTCTTGAATGTGGCATTGAACACCTTGAGGGGTGCAGTTTTTAGAATGGTGTCACTTTTGGGTATTTTCTGTCATATTGACCCCTCAAATTCACTTCAAATGTGAGGTGGTCCCTAAAAAAAATGGTTTTGTAAATTTTGTTGGAAAAATGAGAAATCGCTGGTCAACTTTTAACACTTATAACTTCCTAACAAAAAAAAATTTTGGTTCCAAAATTGTGCTGATGTAAAGTAGACATGTAGGAAATGTTATTTATTAACTATTTTTTGTGACATATCTCTCTGATTTAATGGCATAAAAATTAAAAGTTTGAAAATTGCAAAATTTTCAAAATTTTTGCCATATTTCCATTTTTTTCATAAATAAACCCAAGTTTTATTGAAGAAATTTTACCACTATCATGAAGTACAATATGTCACGAGAAAACATTCTCAGAATCGCCAAGATCCGTTGAAGCGTTCCAGAGTTATAAGCACATAAAGAGACAGTGGTCAGAAATGTAAAAATTGGCTTGGTCATTAACCTTCAAAATGGCTTGGTCGTTATGGGGTTAATATAGGTGAAGGAGCAACCGCAAAAGAAGGTGCTTGTTATAATAAGGTATTGTTACCTGTGATAGAGAAATGTAGATAGTCAAGCGGCGCTCCCGCGCCTCGCTGGGTGTGCTGCCATGGAGTACAATTGAAAGTGCCGGGTTTTAAATATCACAGCGCGTACCGCCGGGCCGCAAGTGCGTCACCTGGCCTGGAAGTGATGCGACGCTAGAGAAAAGAATGTGACCACGCATGCGTGGTAGACGTATAGGAAAAAAGAATTGTAAGGGTTCAGTGACATAGTAGAGGGGGCGGTGCTGCATGGATCACATGAGCATATAGTACATGTCACTAGCCCCACACCTTAGAAGGAGTTGGCTGCATAATAACACAATAATGTAGGTCTGTGGTAACGGAGCATTGATGTAGGAAGACGTTACACAGGAACAACTATAGTTGTAAAGAGGACCACAAGGAATCAATAGAATGTGTTGTGGTATACAGATGTAGAGAATAAGTGGCTGTAAATTAAGAGTGGTTAATGATTATTTCTGTAGAGAGTATATGGCTGTAAAAAATAAGAGTGGTTAATGATTTTGAAGGGGTAAGAAGGAATATAATGACCAAATAGACAGCATATTGTGAGCTAGGTTAAAAATGAGTGGAACTCACCTAGTGAGGTGGGAAGACAGAGTGTCTGAAAGATAAAGGATAAGGTTAATGACAATCATATGTGTCAAATGATTTCTCTATTAAGACCTTTTGGAGCCAGGGTTTCAAGTTTATGAATCCAATAAGTTTCTCTTGTTTTGAGTGTCATGGAAATATA